>CM023610.1:5186637-5241637 GCA_013358685.1 Antennarius maculatus | reverse complement strand
GCTCTGAATTATGCTAATGCTTTCCACAAACGGTTAGTGTGTCACTACAGTCACTGCAGCAACGCTGTTTCTATGTGAGTGTTCTTCCATTGACCTTTGGCTTTTATGCCCTGACTTAAGATCATATGACCTCAGATCAGCAATACAGATGAAAACTACTCTATTAGCTTTAATATATGGAGCATTTGAAGAAAAATGAGCAATATCAACATATTGCTTTGTTTGAATTAATAACAATTGCATTTCCTGGTGTTGATAACATTTTTAATAAACCTATATTTCATTGCAGTTATCGCTTCTGTATTCTAATGACTGATTCGATCAAGAAACACAGCTCTGAGCCTTTTTTCTGCTAGTATTGGACCAGCAGCTAATGGCCCTTATTTACTCCGGGTAGCTGGTCAATAACAGGTCACCGTCATGGCAAAAGCATTTGTGTACATCTGTCTGAGCAGATAGCATCTGAGAGCGATGGAGACAGTAGCCTTTACCTAAGCAAAGAAAATTCAGACTCCCGAAAAGTGGTGCGGAACGGCCACATGTGATTTGTCGTGAAATATCAGCTCCATCTAAAACCCCTCAGCTCGTAGCTCTGTGAAAGTTTAGCATGAGGGAGAAAGCCACGCAAGCACAATCTGCAGCAATTAGCCCTCAGCCATTAGCTCTCTCATATGCTGCCAAGCATGGAACTCCAGCTCTCATCAAACACTCATTTGAGACCACCGCAGGTAGAAGCAATTACTCACTCACGCTAACATTTATGGCATGTGTGTGGACAAGCTGGTGTTTATCAGAGTGCATGTGTGTGCGTATTTGTATGCAGTATGCGGCGCACAGCATCTCTTGAGCACAATTACTGTGGAGGGAGATGTTCCAGTTTAAAGGACTTATTAATATATTCTGCTCATATTTTAAACATATTAATTAGTTTTATATACAATTGATGTTATCTCAAGAAATGACTTCATCTGTCTGCTGAGCTATGTGTCTGTTTTCTGCGTGCAACACACTCCGTGTTCCAGATGAATCACACCAGAGAATTTTGGTTGCAAGGAACTGCCTGAGGTTGGCCCTCAGTACTACACTTCAGGCCTTTCTCAAACTGCTGGAAGTGTGTGTGTGTGTGTGTGTGTGTGTGTGTATATGTCCAGGTGTCTGAGGTATCAAAGGCCTTGCATGGTTATTCTTCCATAATGAGCAGTTCAGGTGCTCTCTGTGGGACTTGTTTTTGAAAGAAAAAAGAAGATGTTCTACATTTCACTCACAAAGCAGGGGAGCCCTGTGCCCTTTTATCATGTTGAAACTTCAACTTCCTACTGTTCCTATTATTCCTCCTCCTGTTTCAACCAATTTTTGGGGTTCTTTATGTTGAAAACTCGTATGAGCCACTCTCGCGTTATGGGGTCTTTAGAGAAGAGAGAAGGGGATGGTATCCAGATGTGGATGTGTATTTTTACCTCGGCCCTTCAAAGGAACATTGATATTCGTGTTCAGACATTTCACTGTGTACTCAGTTCAGTGTGTGATTTTGAACTGATTACGTTTCTTGGTCACGTAGAATTTGAGTACTATAACAAGTGAGGTCATTAAATGTGCACCCAAGCATTTTAATTACTTTATTGATGGAGCAAAAGTCAGATAGAACTTTTGTTGCTGTGACATTTTCAAGCTGATATAATTTTTTTTGTATTAAATGGAGTTGCACAATCAAGGATTAGGTTGTGTTGTTGATTATGGGTCACATTTTGAATTTGTAGCTAATATTCCTGTTCTTTTTTCCGCTTAAAACCTGAGACATTGATCCTCCTACACTTAACATGCATTCATAATGTTTCCATTGCCGTTCAACTGGAGCATCTGATCTGTATGTGGCAAGATTTTCTAATGTTTGCTGTACCACCCTGGTCTGTAAGTTATTCAAATACCTAACAATATTTATACAAAGTTAAGCAAACTCCCATGATAAATGTCTATTTTTTCTGCCTTTTTTTAAACCAGTTGTGACACATGTTCAACTTCTGCAAAAGAGGAACACGTCTTTGTTATGAAAGTAATTATGAGTGAGTGAAAATGAAAGATAATTAATTAATATTGACAAAAGATTTCGTCACACACGACTTGATTGTATTTTCATTGAACTGTGCATTGCGGACAGATCTAGAAAAAATATTGGTATAAATGTAATACAGTGATATTAATCAGCTCTATTTCAAAAAGCACAAGGTGGTCATTATTTTGGTTAATCCCTCAGATTCAAATGCGTAGGTTTGGTCACATTATTCAACATCACAGGATAATTTCAGATAAAAATCTTATGTAAGACTATTCGGAACCAGTCAATATCTGACTCTAGAACTTAACTTTTTCATCGAAACAGCTTCTATTAAAAAAAATAAATAAAAAAACATTTTCCTCTCCCTTCCCACCACATCCTGGACAGGTAAGCCTATGAATATTCACAAATTTTATGTGTATGGCATTACAAAGGAGTATGCAGCCACTGCATTGTAAGCGCATAAAGAGACTGCAGGTGGGATGGAGATAGTGTCACAGAAACATTACGATCCCTCCTCATGAAGGTTTGACTCAGACACAGGCATAGGGAAGTGACAAAAATAGCAACAATGTGGGAGGTAGAGTCAGTGATTGGATGAGAGATCGTTGATAAAAGGAGCATGAGCACTAAAAGCATTATTGTTGGAAGAGTGTTGCTTGTTGCTGGTGCAGGATAGTTTCTCTCCTTCACACCAAAGCACTTCAGTTTTCTGACACTGCTGCTCGTCATTCTGAGCTGGACCAGGTTTTTTTTTTCTTTCTTGTTGTTGTGGTTCTCATCCTGCAGCTGTATCAAGGGCCAAATAGGGTAGAAAGAAAGACATCGACCTTGTTTGTGCCTGTTTGTCAGTATCCAAGGCATCCCCCCCCCCCACTCTGCTCTTCCGGTGTATGTCACAACCTGTCTGCAAACTCCCTCATTTCAGCCAAATTTGCAGTACTTGGATCACACAAGGGCCGTGTTACACCCCGTGGCACTCCTACATTTTGTTAGAGGACCCCTAAATGCAGCTCTGCTTTTGTTTAGTCCATTGTCTCCGGTGGATGTTATCTACTCACACTGTCTCATTTCATCTCTCTCTATTTCTTTAGTTTCCCGTCGCTTCATCTTTTTTTTTTTCATCTTTTCTTAATCCCTTTCCTTTTCTCTTAATTTGCTGTGACTATTTTTTGCCTGAATTTAGTTTGTACTTTGTCTGAAATGATGGTTTTTCTCACATCTCAGTTCATCTGCCAAATCCTCCCATCCTTCAGGGACTTAGTGTTCCTATGAACTCTGCCAACCATCTCCCATCCGCTTTATGAATCATTTCCTCCAAGACAAGTGCATTAACTGCACAGATCGGTCCCTACATTACCATTGGTGCTGGCCTTGGCCTTGGAGATATTAAAATCAGTAGGTATTTCTGTCATTATCTGGACCCTGACTTCTCTATCTGTGTGGAGGTCCAGATCCCCCTAATGTCCATGTCTAGTATTTGAGAGAGTTTTGTTAATTTACCAATGATTGTTCTTTTATTCAGAGTTATAGTTTATTATTTTGTAAGTATGAAATGTATTTGTTGATTGAAAAGAAAAGCCTAGCGCGATCATCCACTATGCTTTTTTTGCATAAAGTAACATTACTGTATATCTAAATATTAACAACCTTCCAGTGCAGATAATTGTGTACAGCTTTAATTGTGGTACAGACAAAGGTATTAATAGTAAATACTGATTGCAGTGTGCTTTTAATGGATTCAAGGTAGTTTAAAAATCTATATTTGGACTGAAACTACTTTTCCTGGATTTGTTTTAACAGACAAAGTAATGGTAAAGAGCTCCAGACATATCAGACATGGTTCAGTCAGTTGTTATACTATTACAGGAAAGAAGCTTCAACCTGAGTGTTAATGATACCGAATCAATATCAAAAGTCATATTCAATGAAAATATGTGATGGGCATCATTATCATCATTATTATTAATGATACTCATGTCATTACTGATACTCATACTAACCCTAACAATGTTGTTATCAGTACTTTCTTTTGTCCAAAATAATAAAACCATGACAGAATGAGACGTGAACCGAGATTCTTGGTAAGTGGAGTCAAGTTCTCTGGGCTTCTCTCCACAATAAAAAATATTAGCAATCAAGGATGGAAAATCAGTTACTTGGTTGTCAGTTTCAACTTCCCAGACCTATAAATAAATTGAGTTTGGCCATCTTGGCCTTTAGCTTCAGGAACTGCAAAGCTCATCATGTGAGGAATTCATTGGCGTCTTCATTCAAAAGGCAGAATTTGTGAATGACTTTATTTCCGAAATGAAGAAGAAGCTTTTCTATCACGTAAAATTACAGACAGTACAACAAATCTATCTCTGTTTTTCTGTCAGTCTGTCTATCATGTCTTTAATCTTTTATTTCATTGTTGAAATGCCTATCTTCATATAATATATACAGCACATGTATACATAAATTATTTAATAACCAAATGTACCTATGAATCATGTGCTGCTGACATTTGATCATAACATATGCTGTCATGTAATACGTTTAATTTCTTTGCGTGTTCATTAGCACCCTTGTAGCACCCATAATGCATTAGGACGCCACTAGAATCCTTCTTGCTCAGCCAGCCTCGCTCTGCATCTGTACAGAAAGAGAAGATTGGCCATGCTGGTGCTGACGTAGCGCAGGCAGAGATGGGCCAGCTATAACTACGAGATTAATGGCGCCTTGCGTTTGAACTCACACCTGGCGCTGAGAAGTTGCATTGGAAGAGCTTCATACGCACCTTCAACACAGTAGGAAGTTTTCAATTGGAAGCGGATGTGTGTCCAGGGCAGAGGATCCAGATCGTATCAGTAATATGCCCTCCAGCCGCTCGTCGTGCGCTGGCGAGCACACGGCGCCTTGACAATGAGCCAGTCACTTCAAACACTTGGAAAACACAGCTGCACATTGAGGGAAAGCCCTTTGATCGCACTGCAGACCCATCGTCTCTGTTTTATTCACTGATTCATGTGTAGATGTATTTATTTTTATATCTGTTAGCAGTTTCAAACGAATGACCTGAAATATTATATCAAGCTGAAGGATAACTGGTGATAAATACCTGTCAGCGAGAGATACTTGGATAATGTCAGGTAGAAATACTATGTGTTATGTCCTCTTTATGTTTTCATTTTCAACACTCTAAAGGCTTTAGTCTCCATTCAGCTCTACTTTATTCACCTTCAGCGGGTATACCTCAAATCAGCACAGGTCCAGAATGCCTGATGTTTCATGAACATGACTCAAGTCCATGCTGTGGGTATGATGAAAATAAAAATCTGATTCTATCCAGCATCTCCAACGAGGTCGAAGAATACTCTGGGACAAAACATCTTAATGGATTGTATTTGACATTTACTACATTTATGCTTCTTCTAAATGCTAAGACCTTTCCATCAGGACAATGATCATGAGAGCGTTCTAAACAGATTGCTGAATATTTACAGCCTTTTGAAGGTTTTGTCAGATTTTCTTTTTTTTGTCACATACCACTCAACAAAAATATAAACGCAACACTTTTATTTTTGCTCCCATTTTTCATGAGATGAACTTAAAGATCTATAATTCATTCCAGATACACAATATTACCATTTCTCTCAAAAGTTGTTCACAAATCTGTCTAAATGTGTGATAGTGAGCACTTCTGCTTTGCTGAGATAATCCATCCCACCTCACAGGTGTGACACATCAAGATGCTGATCTGACATCATGATTAGTGCACAGGTGTACCTTATACTGCCCACAATAAAAGGCCACTCTGAAATGTACAGTTTTGTCTCACAGCAAAATGCCACAGATGTCACGAGCATTGAGGGAGGGTGCAATTGGCATGCTGACAGCAGGAATGTAAACCAGATCTGTTGCTCGTGCATTGAATGTTCATTTCTCCACCATAAGCCGTCTCCAAAGGCATTTCAGAGAATATGGCAGCACATCCAAACAGCCTCACAACCGCAGACCACGTGTAACCACACCAGCCCAGGACCTCCACATCCAGCAGGTTCACCTCCATGATCGTCTGAGACCAGCCACTCAGACAGCTGCTGAAACAACTGGTTTGCATAACCAAACAATTTCTGCACAAACTGTCAGAAACCGTCTCAGGGAAGCTCAACTGCATGCTGGTCGTCCTCATCGGGGTCTTAACCTGACTCCAGATCGTCGCCGTAGCAGACTTGAGTGGGAAAATGCTCACATTCGATGGCGTCTGGCACGTTGGAGAGGTGTTCTCTTCACAGATGAATCTCTGTTTACATTGTTCAGGGCAGATTGCAGACAGTGTGTGTGGCGTCGTGTGGGTGAGCGCTTTGCTGATGTCAATGTTGTGGATCGAGTGGCCCATGGTGATGGTGGGGTTATGGTATGGGCAGGCATCTGTTATGGACGAAGAACACAGGTGCATTTTATTGATGGCATTTTGAATGCACAGAGATACCGTGATGAGATCCTGAGGCCTATTGTTGTGCCAAACATCCATGAACATCACCTCAGCAAGATAATGCACGGCTCCATGTTGAAGGATCTGTACACAATTCTTGGAAGCTGAAAATGTCCCAGTTCTTGCATGGCCAGCATACTCACTGGACATGTCACCCATTGAGCATGTTTGGGATGTGCTTGACCGGCGTACACGACAGTGTGGACCAGTTCCCACTAATATCCAGCAACTTTGCACAGCCATTGAAGAGGAGTGGACCAACATTCCACAGGCCACAATTGACAATCTGATAAACTCTATGTGAAGAAGATGTGTTGTACTGCATGAGGCAAATGGTGGTCACACCAGATACTGACTGGTTCTGAGTCCCCAGACCCCCAATAAAGCAAAAAAACTCTGCATATTTCAGAGTGGCCCTTTATTGTGGGCAGTATAAGGTACACCTGTGCACTAATCATGATGTCAGATTAACATCTTGATGTGTCACACCTGTGAGGTGGGATGGATTATCTCAGCAAAGCAGAAGTGCTCACTATCACACATTTAGACAGATTTGTGAACAATGTTTGAGAGAAATGGTAATATTGTGTATCTGGAATGAATTATAGATCTTTTAAGTCCATCTCATGAAAAATGGGAGCAAAAACAAAAGTGTTGTGTTTATATTTTTGTTGAGTATATATGCCCTCAAAAGCAATTTACCACTGAAATCTTGACATTAAATGTTTTACACGCTTCATATTGAAATAATGTTTTGTTTGTTCTAAGAACAGAAGGTGACGTGCTATAAAGAGGCTGGGTGCTGCTCTGAAAACGGTGACTTGATGAATGCTCAGTTTCTTAATTGACTTAATGAAAACCAATGTAGCTGCCAGCTGCGGGTGTTTATGGTCCTGTCATGGCATAGTTATTATTTCTCCTAGGTACGTCATCAACAATCCAAAAGAATCTGTCATGTGGAGTGATTGAAGCTGCCAAAGCCTCGGCACGCTTTGTACAACAACAAAAGCGTGATGAGGACAGAGATGGATGTTGGGTACATTGCTGTAAGGAACACAGTAAAAGTGATATTGGATGGATCCCAGGGAGAACCACTCCTCCTCAGACAACAGGTGTGTCTCACTGACTTAAAATTGTGCATACAGTATTCAGTTTTTTTAAAAAAAAAACATGATACATTTTTGTGATGAAGCATAAAACAAAATGTGCCCTTTCCATGTCCCTCAGTGCCTCTGCAGTAGATAAATGTAGATTTCTGCTGAGCAGCTGTGGTCTCTTGGATTGGGCAACATTTAGTCTTTTGGTTCTGGTCCAGATATCAAGTCTGTTCTTGGAACTTTCAGTATGTTCACATTCACATCCTACAGATGCTTTTGCATACAGTGTACGTTAGGCAAGATTTATTGTAAAGTTCAGAGGATGGACAAAAACAGAACAAGAAGCAGGAAATGGTGTTTGCCAGGTGAGACAGTCACGATCTATGGACTTGGCATCAGTGCTGGTTAATATATCAGCAGAGCAATATAGTAAAATGTGATGACAGTTGCTGTAAAAGACTGAACCAAAGACGGCTGTGTGGGAGAATGGACTGGAGATATTTGCGTTGCCTTGTGCTAATTGTATTGCTCCCAGCATGACTTTAATTTCATTTGTCTGCATGATACCTAACCCCATGTTACAATGGTGCTTCAGTGTAGGGTACACTATTTTAATATTTGCTCTTTTTCTTCTGGTGTAGTGGAAACTAAAGCCAAGATGAGGGAATGCATTTCCTATACATGCCAGAATATAAAGGAGTGTCCGCTCCTCCTTAGCCCTTCATCTCTGTGGCTCACGGATGATAAGAACCTGATTTCCACCCGGTGTCGTAGTGACCTACTACCCTACAGGCTGACATCCACAGCGCTGCCATTTACTCATGCATACATGAGCCCAATCCTGCCCCACATTTTCTTTGCACACTCAGTGCTGACCGGTAGCCAGATGTCTATTCAATTATAACCAAGTAAGGCGGCTGCCAACTGTAATCTACATAGGTGCGTCTATCGTTTGTCCAACATACTCATCATCTTATCCAGATTGATTCTGCAGTAAACGATGTGTGGGGGGCACTTTATGGTGACATCATTTACAGCATTCCATTGCCCTTGAATGAGACACAACCCTCACATGTAAAATTGCTCCCTGTCTGTTGGCTCTAAAATAAATAAACACAATTAAGTGACATTTCCAATGGTGTAATGCTAGTAACAATGGATTCCTGTCAGTAAGTGTTGACACTTCGCTGTTAAAGAAATTGCAAGGAAAGAAGTGCAAAACTCTCTGCTAATTTAAGTGGCGAGCTGTCATTGAAGTTTTATTAGCGTGCTAGAGATAACTGGACAACTGCAGAAGAAAAAGCTCAGAACAATCTTGTGGGTCATATGAGGGAAGTGGGACACGGGGGACAGCTGGGAGGCTTCACCATGACTTGAGGAGATAAAAAGCATGTGATTTGCATGTGCGTGGCAGACACACTGGGAATGAAGGAGATTTGGGGATTTTAGATTTACTGTTACTGTCACAAAGGACTATTATCCAACGTGTGCTGCTCACACCTTCTGGGCTCCGCTGATGTGTTTGCCCTACATTCTGGTCACGTGAACCCGCTCACACACCAGCTTGTGTGTAAAGGTCACGTGTTTTCAGTTACAATGATTTATGATTGCTCTCTGAGTTATTTTTAGAATGGAACCAGAAGTGTGTGTTGTTTGTGTGTGTGTGTGTGTGTGTGTGTGTAGACGCCGTGAGTACATTTGAAAACAAATGGAGCCTTCCATAACTTTGTTGCTCGCCAGCTGTGTTATTCACAGGTGAGGTCAGCGTTGTGCACATTGCACAGCACATTTGGACCCCTGATGCAGGAGTCATGCTCGGTGGCATAAAGGTACATTATGCTCAGTCACATGCAGGATGAAGTGAGGCAGCGCAGCGCTCTGGATATCAGCAGCGCTCAGCTGCGGTTGAGACTGTGCGTCTTGGCTTTACGACCAACACTGATCGATTCAGTGAGATTAACCTCATACTTTCACCCTTGCATTTACCCTGTGGGTGATAAATGTGTGTTTGTGTCTCCTCCCTCGATTCCTAACCCTTCACCTTCCCAAAAGTGGGTGCAAGCTGAGGAGACGATTGATCATTCGATCAACACTGACTATAGATCAGATCCTTGGAGGATGAATTTATCTGTCATCTTTCTAGCTGTCACTGTCATCAAGCATCCATCTGTACACTCAATATAACGGCAACACATGAGACAAGAGACATATCTGACCTGATAACCTCGGGTTAGTTTGATCAGTGAATGACAAAAGAGCTTATACATATAAGCCAGTAAGTTAATTACACAATAATTCAGCTGCAAGGACGGACTGAATCATTGTGATGAGGAAATTTAAATGGTAATTGTCTCTCTGCTTAAATTCACACTAAGTGCTTCATTAGAAATTGCTGTAAGGCTTGCTTCACTTTCAACAAAAGGTTTGGCTGACTCTCAATTTTTTAAGGAAGTGGCTATTGAAAATAGGCAGCTTTAACAATGCAACGAAGGGGCCTTGCTGGTTCATACCAGAAAAAGCCTGAGAGTAACGTTTTACAGCCTTGAAACCAATTTGCACCTGCCGATAATTTCCTTCCTTAGCTGAAAGCCTTCAGATTTACATTTTCAGAAGTTTCATAATCCTTGCCTGCAGACTCCACAGTGTAACTTTGATGGCAGCTTTGTTATTTGGAGAAAACGTCCTGTACTCTCTCCAGGTTTTTGTTAAAGATTTATGCAGCATATGTAGGTTCCAAAATTGCGTCTCTTCTTTAGGGAAGATTCCAGTAAAACCTGTTTTTTCCTTGATTTTTCACAGGAAATTTGCTGTTGATCCCACTATCTATGGTTTCTGTACAGATAGGGAGGACATGTAATGTCACAGCTGAACAGGACGTACTTTATGAACTGGATATAACCACATTTATGTACAGCATGTGGAATGAAGAACCACTTACTTTGAATTCGAACGTTAGCTGCTGCTTTTTGGATCAATTCGGTTTTTCTACTCATTTGCTTTAGTGGTTATTTCCTTAGGATCCTGAACATGTCAGTGAGCAGTCACTTAATAATAAAAGAACAAATAATGCAGTCATTGTTATTATCATTATTCATCACAATAAGAGCATTTAATATTATTTCAAGACAGTAAAACCAATTTGCTCAGCCACTTTGGTATTAAAACAAATAAAAAGAATGAAGAGAGATTCATTATCGCTTTCATTCTAACATGACTTAAGTTGGTCTCAATATCTCTACACTTTTTTTTTTTCAGCTCAAAATAACATTTGTGATGTTAATGCAAATAAAAGGCTTTTCTTGTCCTCTCTCTCTCTCTCTCTCTCGGTTTTGACGGGATCGGTGAGTCGTGAGACATATCTGTCCAAATGCAGGTGCTATTTTTTGAGAGTATTACTTCAGTGTTAATTGTACCAATCATAAGTTTTTACATTAGCAGCGTGGCTTACTGAATCATCCGAGCTTCTCAGTTCAGTGACTGCAGGGATGGAGCAGACGAACTTGGCACTTGCTTATTAGGAAACTAGTGATACTGCCTCCTCAGACAGGCCCGGGCGCTAGAAATAAATAGCAATATATAATGTGAAAGAAGATCCTGCAGGCTTCTCTTCTATAATTCACTTTTTTTTTTAACATTGCCTCCCTGGGAACCATTTGATTGTGTTATTGGTGTTATGTGAGACGGTTGTTTCTGTGTTAAAAGCTAATTGCTCTAAGCAGGAACAAATGAGGGCCTTGGGTTCTAACCCCCACTGTCAAGAAGAGATGCTTTCCAAATATTCATTATATTTAGCTTTGTGCCCAAAACAAATCCGTCCCTGAAGGCTTTCTCTGTCTCTGTTGAGCAAGCTAATGGTAATAATTATCACCATGTGCGAGTTGTTGATTTGCAAAAGTTTAAGTATTTGCACTCTTTGAATAAGATGTCGTTTCTGGTGTGTTAGAGAGAAATACCTCCATTCTCCATTGTCTTGAAATGTCAGGTTGATTCTGCTCAACCTGCAAAGTGTAAGCCTTACCAAGGTGTGGTGTATTGACATGAGGGAGAGCGAGACGGTTATAAATTTCTACAGATTCCCTGTTGGTATTAAATTAAGAGGCAATCTGCTGTGTAACCTTAATCAGTGTCCCGGAGTTTGTCCAGCCCTTTAACATTGCTCCTCTCCGGCTCAAGTCCCTCTCACTTATCATGATTATCCAATCTGAATTACCATTGTCTTCCTTCCCAGTTTAGTACAATATTTTATATCGATAAGGAATGTGGGAAAGGTCCAATTCTTCTTAGTTTACATTGTGTGACTTTGAGGAAAGCACTTGTATCATTAATCTGTAGTTTGTTCTGTTCCTCATTACTTTGTGTGGGAACAGGTAGAATGAAGCTGACAGTTCCATTTCTGGATATATTTAATCATGTTATGAGGAATGTCATTTCAGGAAGATTCAGTGTTTCCTGTCTCATTACTTGAGAAGCCCTCGTAGGGTCATTCCTTGAGAAATTTAATTTATTTTTTTTGATGAGGAGATTCTGTCTGAATAAAATAAGAAAATATACCAGTTGTTCTCAAAAGGTTTTCAGATCCTAGCACTGCTCTTAGCCACACTAAAAGTGAATAAAAATTAGGTGGGTAAATAGTTTTAGTTTTATCGTGTTCTAAATCAGAAGTTGCTTATGCTCAGGATTTTTCAAGATTTCACTTTCTTGTGCTTTATTATTCCTTTAAGAGGTTTTCCCTGTAAATGAGTTTTCCACTGTGGGCCTGATAGCTTCTTGTTTTTCAATCAAACGGCCAGACTTTAGTTATACATTATTTTTTTTTTACTTTCAGGTCTGGAACAAATTAGTAAGACTTTGAGCTTCATTTTCAGTGACACATATTTGAAATGTTTCTTCTAGCAGTCACATCTTCAGATTGCTGTGCAATTTAAACCCTGTTGCTGAAAAACAATGCTGTTTTTGATATGACTAACAGGAATCCAGAGCTGTTGTGACCAACGTTATGAATCATAAGTGATTTCAGTGTTTTGTTGCTCATATTATGAATCTGTAATATAAACCTGTGCTGGAATGTTATTAGATTTTCGAAATGAAAAAAAAAAAATCAGGGACTTGATTTTAGGCACCTTTGGCTGTCCTGAATTATTTCTTTCTTCAAAACTAATATTTTGCAGTGATTATTCCAAACAATATTGGAAATAAGTGATCGGGACCTGTTAGGGAATCAGCATTCTGTTCACTCTCACCTTTCATGAACGTTTTTCATTCACATTTTAAGAGGTGATGTGAGGACAGAGAACAAATAATGTCAGAGACTAGACCAGAGGCCATTTAATATGAATGGTGGGCTGTAACGCTGATGTCAGGCTGTTACTTCAGGTCTTACTCAGTGAAGAAGCTGCAAATTCTCTAGCATGCAAGCAGCAGACACCAAAATTAAGGTTTTTGCGCCTTCATTTCTGACTTATCTCTCTCAGCGGAGAAGTAGGAAGTTTCATTCCTATGTGCTGTCGGCTTATTTCCCTTTTTATTGCTTCCTAAAGAAAACTCCTCCAGTCTCACCAATAGTAAATGTAAAAAATAGATTGCATATGAGTGTAGTATTTTTCTGTAGGGAGGAGTACATGAGGTACTGAGCAGCTATGGAACAAGGGTACAAATATCACAGTTTTGAGAGTTTTCAGAGAGGAGAAAGAAAAGCACAGGGAGCAGAGGCACACAGACAAACAACAAGAATGTCAAAATCATGCAGGTCTAACCAACATACACTCACATACTCCTAATAAAAAATATATAGATGACAGATATATTGCATCATTATTATTTATGTCCTTAACAGCAGCAGGAGGAGGAGGAGCGTTGGTGAGAAGAGACAGTCAGAGGACACACGAGCACAAAAAGGCCAAAAAGAAAAGGAAGGACAAGGAGACTAGATGTTCTCTGCTAATTCAGAGAGGACATTAAAATCTGGCTGACTTTCAGTTTCCTGATCTGATCTGTTTAATAACAACTGCCTAGTGCCATTTTAAATGTTTCACCAAATAATGTGAGTTTAATGGGATCCTTTATGGAAGAAATATCATTTTACTTTATTTATGCTGCCTAAGCTATTAAGGTTGCATTTGTTCAGTTGTTATGCAGCGATAAAGTGCTAAAATATGACTCTTCTCACAAAGGTCACTTTTCAAATGACTTTATTGATCATTTAACCAAATGTACCGTCAAATAAACTACACAGGTCGAAGCGTGACAGACAGAACCACAGCAGATGAGCCCCAGACCATCCACTGATACACAGAAACAAGCCATTTTTTTTTTCTTCTTAAAAGTAAGAAAATTAGTAAGGCCTCCACAATGTCACCTTATTAAATATTTTTAACATGTTATGAACACACTGATCCTTTAATCTTTTCAAAATATTCTTTTTTTTTTAATTGCGAGTGATTTGACAAATTAGCCATAGCATCTGAAATAGAAAAAAAAACAACAAAAAACCTCAACACAGACTACTTACTTGGCAAAGTGTAATCGACGTGTCAACAGATGGAGATGACCACCACTGTCAGTACAAACAGAACGGAGCCTACAATTAAAGGCCATACCACAAACAAACAAACAAACAAACAAACAAAAGAAATGTATTACAAGTGCTTGGATCAGTACAGTATTTTTTTTTAGACACCCAACATTTACAGTAAAGAAATGCGAGTCCACCAACGCATGTCCTAATATATTAACTACTGAAATTGGCAATGTGTCATTTCTCTTTTTAGTCTACCCGCCCAACAAACTGGGTGCTGTTCCTGATAGCACCCATTTCCTCTTAACTGATCATTCCTAACACCAAGTAGCTCAGTCCTGGATCCTCACAGTTCAGTGTTCTCGGTGCGGCGAGTCAGTTACTGGTAACGATCCAGTCTCACGTTTTCCTCCAAACTCCTGGAAAAGTCCCAGCTGTCCATCAGAAGGGAAATATCCGTATAGCTACAGCACTATCGTAAGCATCTCCTGCACAGCACGTTTAGGGCGGTCAGCCGGTCTAAAGCTCTGCTATCCACATTCCTTGGTCGTCGTGTTGGTGAAGCAGCACTGGATGGCGTGGAGAACCTCTACATCAGGCTGCCGGGCCAGGACACGATGGTCAGGGTGATTCTGCCTCGGAGCTCCTTCAGAAAACGCACCAATGCCGTGTGGGTCATGCCCCATGTACTCTTCCCATTGACCTCAAGCAAAATGTCCCCACACCTATAGAGAAGACAGGTATGGATATATTAATCAATTGATGTAAACTAGAAAAACAACCTATGGTAAAATCAAAGTCTTTTTTGCGCATAGATGTGCTGAATTTGGACAAAAACATTCTGTTGAGAAGCAGTAATAAGACATATTCAGTACATGCCGCATACCTGATTCTGCCATCGTTGTAGGCTGGCGTCCCCTCGACAATGGATCGGATAAAAAAAGATTGATTGCAGTTGACCTCCTCCTGACCTCCCACAATGCTGAAGCCCAGGCTGCCTGATGTGCTCCGCCTCAGTACAATATCTTTGCAGCAGTAGAGATGCCTGGATGATTCAAGGGGGAGATTAAAAACACTAATCTCTCAACTGCATCTTCATATAGATTGTGAATCCATGCTGAGTATGTATGCAGTGGCTTGATCAGTGAAGTCACTCAGACAACAAAAGCCTAGCCGGCTTTATAAGAGGGACTTTTTCCCTCCTTTTAATCAAGAAACAATGAGACTTCTGCTCAGTTTCATTAAGACTTGCCCTGGGTTGAGATAAAATTATAATCAAATCCTTTTAGTTGCACAACTGGTGTAGACTGCATTGCCATCGTGAGTCAGTACTTGGTTCTGACTCGATACAATTTCATTGTTTGAAGAGAAACATTTTATTATTTCACTGTCAGCAGCAGCAGAAGTTGTTTATTGCTGCCAGCACACCGCCGTCTCCCTGACGGCACCTTTCAGGAAGATAAATTCATATGTTACAGTCCTAGGGAGGGCTTTCACTCAGACGTTCTATTGATATAATGGCTGTGAATATTTAAGCTGAAAAGTTAGTTTGAAAGTATAATGAGTACTCTACCCCAGCTGGCTCTGTCAAAATTTCATTTGGCACCAGTTGGCAGAGGTCGCAGGGACCATAGTGAGGGATGCAAATTATGAGTTTGGAAAAGGGAAGGATGGAAAACGTGGAAAAAAAAAAAAAAAAAAATGCAGACGGAATGAAAAACCAAGGGATGTTACCTGGGCAGCTGCAGCCAAGACACCCACAGTGGGGAGTAGTCATCATTTGGCTGTGGACTCTTGGTGCTGTCTGTGGGTGAAGATGTGAGACAGGGCGGCAATGCACACTCTTGAAGACCTTCTTCCGGAGGACGCATCTCCAAGACCTTGAGCACGACGGGAGAGGAGGTGTTCTTTAAGTTGGTCACAGCTTCGCCCCGTGTCACCCCCGTCAAGTCCACCCCGTTCACGTTTAGCAAGATGTCACCTGCGGGGTTAAGAAGATGACAGCACCGCTCATCCTCTGTCTGTGTCTGCTGGCCTGATTCTGAAATGACCTCGTGGTTCAGGGATTCATCCTCCGCCTAGTTAATATTCAACAACCTTCCTGCTACGAGTCAAAAGGGAGGGAGCCAAGTACTGTGGGTATTTCAGAAAGCCTCCTGGTAATGAATGTGGTGCAAAGGAAAACAGAGCATGTGTCTGCCATGCAAATGCAAATAAAATAGTCTATTACAATATCCAAATATGTTTTATAGTCACACAAACAGAGGCACCTGCTGCTGCTGTGACCCACATGAATTTGGTAATGTGTTCAAATAGGACAGATTTAATTTACTTGTGTTTTCATTCTATCGCTATGGCAGGCAGGGCGATTGAGTTTAATAGCAGTCCTAATATGTTCATTTCATAAGATGGATGCGCTGATGTGCAGTCGCAGTGATAAACTCACCCTGTCTTGAACAGCGCTACAGGCTATGAACTACTCCTATTACATCCAGCTATTTGTGTGCAGCTCCATATTTTGCTCTATTTCAGAGTTGAATGACTTCATATAACAAAATAATTAAGTACTCCACAAATAATTCTTTTCTGAACCACAATAAGTCCCGTGCTTCTGCGCTAATGTTTGTTCGTCTGTATGCTTAAGTGTGTTAGAGCCAATTTGTGGAGCGCTGAACCATGGTGGCAACAGCAGCACTGTTTCGCTGTTGGATGAATGAACTTCATAATGAAACATGAGTTTTAAGTGTTCATCAAGTCCTCCATCTGTACTACTCCAACTATTCATCATCCAGACACTTCCGCGGGAATCTGTCTGCCACAGCTTGGAGCCTCATTCATTACTTTCCTTGTAATGATATATGTGAGAAATAATCTGGTAATTGTAAGATTGAGTGTGAAGGTAAGGACCTCATTGAAGGACAGCTCTAGGGGGTTTCATTGTTACCTTTGCGGATGGAACCCTCCTGTCCCACCACTCCATCAGCATCCACGTTTGTGACATAAATGGGCAGGTCCCACCCTCGGCTCGACATGCCGCCGGCCACCGTCATACCCAGAGAGTCGTACGGCTCCTTAGTCAGGGTGACTGTCTTCTCATAGCAGGCAGGCTTTTGACAAGAATCCTTCATATAAGACAGGAAGAGTGAAGATGCATAAATTAACGATGGCGTTCTCACAGCAAAAGTACAGCTTTTGCTTTTTTTTTTTTTTTTTTTTTATGTGAATGTAGAAGATATATAACCATGTGGGACATTCATAGTTAACCTCACTCTGCCGTCCTGGGTGGGTTTTTTGTGTGTGTGTGTGTGTGTGTGTGTGTCCACATTCTAATAAATAAAAAAAACAAAGACCAAACATGATATGAGCATAATTGCTACACCCAGAGCACCCTCTGTAGAATTCATAAACTAATTGGATTGTGGATACATTTGCATATTAATGAAGAACAAGGAGATTGTTATATCGCATTGATGGTAGTTGAATCCTTATGAATGCAATCCATGCTGAGCAATGACAACAATGACATACACATACTAATTAATGAATGGCCGTACTGCCATCACTTGTATAATACATGGCTGCTGTTAATGAGGACCCTGAAGCAGCTGAAGTACTTTCTATCATTTGTGTCCAAGTTGGATATGGAGGAACTGATTTATTCACGGATACTGTGACACAGAATTTGGGTTGTTGAATGTGACAGTATGTGGAGAAAAAGTCCCTGAGATTTTATTAATTGTGTGTGTGTGCGTCTGTGTGTGTGTGTGTGTCTCGGTTGGGGGAGAGTAGAGTAGTGATGAATAACACATGCACACACTGAGGTCGATGTAGCTAATGTGCTGCATTCACACATTTCTGAAGCCTTCACAGGAGGGGATCACATGACTGGTCACATGACTGACCCTCGGGCATGACACAGACTATAGTTGTATGAGCACAGCCTGCACTTGCTGCCTACCTGCAAATTAACTGTGGCTTGTGTACACAGTGTGTATGTGTGTGTGTGTGTATCCATGCTATAGTTTGGTGTATTAATCTGCATGTCTAATCTAATTTATGAAGGCCAAAGTATATACTCAGAAACTGTCCAGCACTGTAAATATTACAGAAACCTTGGTAGTCACCATAGATATTGTAATAACACACATTACCTTGACTTGTATACAATCAGACTGGTATACAACAATCTGAAAACAATACCAGATCAATATGTAAAAATAAATACATGAAAGTAATTAGCCCTTTTGTTAAATCCTGTCAGGACAGAATGAGTGTGTGCTGCAGACAAATTGAAAAGGGATTTTATTCCAACCGAGATCAAAGAGCTTGTATTGTATGAGATGTACTGAGTGATGTTTTACAATTCTTGACACCACCAGATTGTCTCAGTTTTTGTTTCTTTCATTTTACTAAACACTGTGAGTAAAACAGAAAGTCGCATTTCTTCGAGGTGAGCGCTCTAGACATTTGAAATGGCTAAAGCCTATCACTTTTTATAATTATTATAATATTATAATTATTATTATTATGATTATTAATAATAATCATAATAATAATAATAATAATAATAATAGCACCTCTTTTTCAGGGATAACAAAAATTAAAATTTGTACGTAATTATCAAACAACAAGCTATAGAAGAATATGTCTCCTGTGTGTAATGACTAGAGAAGCTACCAACCACTACCAAAGAATAAAAATGTGTTTTGGGGCTTGTTGCCAAGAACAGCGACTTCCAATTTATTAACTGTAATTTAATGATCTTTAGAGGTGCTGATTTTGTGGGACAAAGCCACGGCGTCTTTTTCATTAAACTGACAGCTGCATTCAAATCTAATATTCTGTTTGTCAAAATATACTGTATTTACTACTACCTACTTTACTTAAAACTTACTTCACA
This sequence comes from Antennarius maculatus, assembly GCA_013358685.1. Lineage (NCBI taxonomy): Eukaryota > Metazoa > Chordata > Actinopteri > Lophiiformes > Antennariidae > Antennarius > Antennarius maculatus. Next base: position 5,222,593 of record CM023610.1, on the reverse strand, counting down.
ACATATATCGCTTAAAAGGTTAAACAATTCACTTTTTATGGATGGTGATCCACGGTGACCTTTTACACTGACTTGTTATCAATTTTGAAGCCACACTTTCTGTTTCAAAGACTGACTATACAAGAAGTGAGAAAATGGAAAAGGTGAAGAATTAGTAGAAGAAATTAGAAATGAGTTCTAAACACAGGAACCTAAACTAACTCTTTCGATGGAAAACAAATCAATCCTGAGGGAAAAATTTCTGTTTTCTATGTTGTAAAATCAGAAAAGACAGTGGATGTGGATGCAACCAGTCTTTTATAGGAAGGCTGCCTGCTGTACTGCTCAAATGACATGCTCATCTTTGGTGGTAGAATAATACCTCCATGGATCATTTGCACCTGAAAGGGAATATTTATCATGGGGAGGAGACACGGCGGAACAAAGCACATCTCTGTATACTCGCACTGTTCTTTTCTCAGGTGGAAGGTTTGTGTGTCTCACCAGTAGTGTTTGTTCTATATCCACAGGAGAATAAGGTGGGGGTCCATCCATGCCCCACGGGGCTTCTTGTAAGATGTCAGGTGCAGGTAGACAGATCTGACGCGACACAATGAAGTGGACACCCTCCTCACTTGCCTAGGGTATATGAAGAAGCAAGGCAAAGTTTAGATATTAGTTAGAAATCATACTAAAGAAATAGACAATATTAAAGAAAGATGAAAAACACTAATAACCTCCTGTTTGTCAGGTAAGTTAAGGCTAAAGCTAATAACAACTTAGATCATCTTAAGACTAAAGAGGTGGAAATAACAGCCCTGGTTTAATCCAAATGGCAACAGATATCTAATATCAAATAATTAGATGTCAAATGAAATCTAATTAATACACTTTATTAATTAAATGAATTAAATGTTGTAGACAAAAACATCAAGATGCCAGGCAAGCAGAAACTCCAAAAAAGAAAGAAATACCAGTAGTTTGGCACATAATCAACTGTAAAATGGTGAGTTGTTGTTTTTACATTTTTGGTTTTGAGAATATTAAAACAAAAAAATAATGTGTTGATTATGAGCATTAGATTTGTTGTCAGGTGAATTGTGGTTGCTCTAGACAGAACACGGCTGGATGCATCTCTAATTTAATAGTGGGCACTTCTTTGAAGTATTCAGTTTCATATTTCTACTGCTGTGAACATCACAAATTCAAAACCAGTCATCTTCATTGCATCAGATGGAGACAGAAAATGCTTTTTATAAAATTTTGCCAGTCTGTCTCAGATGATCTAAGGTCCGGAGAAGTCTGTGATGTTTCTGATGTTGTTAATATATGGCTTGGTTTTCTAACATGTTCCCAAGTCCAGGATGTTTCCTGTTTTTATTGCAGTGCTGCCTGAGGCACTGAAGGTCACAAGAAATCGGAGCTGGCTATTGTGCTTTGGTGTAAACATTTCTCCAGATTCTCAGACTCTTAAATATATTATAAATTGTCAATGCTGAAAGTGTTGTTCTCTTCTTTTGGTCTATTTGTCCACGCGTCTACATAAAATGGTGATAATCTCCTTGATCTTGAATGATTCTCTCGAGGATGCTTATTTCATATCATGATATTATAAATTATTACCGCTGAACCTCTTTACATGATAAAGTGGCCCAGTCACATGAGCATAAAACAACTTTCCTAGTCTTCTGTCCCAAACAGGAAACTATCACAAGTTTTCCTCTGAATGTTTCACTAGCCACTAACCTTTTGAGCTGCCAGTCCAGCTTCACTCATTCACACGTTCATATTTAAGTGACCCAAAAGAGACACAGCCTGGATGGCTGCTTCCCTCTGCTGTCATTCCTCGGAGATTTCCCGGTCTCTGAGCTGACTCCTGAATTAGCCAGTCCAGCCCATTATTGCCTTAATTGGACTAATTTAATTTATTCCCTTCCAGTTTTTGATCTCTGACAGAAAGTGCCTGCTTTGAGAGGCCATTTTGGTTCCGCAGAGACCCAGAAGAGCCAGTCAGACTGCTCAACAGGAACTCTGGGCCCAGACACTCTACATATTCAGCCACCACACACTGTAATTAACCATAATTAACCACAAACACACCACTATTGACTGGCATCAACCAGGAAACAGAGGCACCCGAATGGCCTGGTGCATCAGGGAATCACCACAATTAAATACTATTAACTGAAGTGAGTGCAGACGCAACAGTACAGCACAACACAATTAGCCTGAATCACCACAATTATCTTTAATACCTCAGGGACCCGGCAGACCAGAACACAATGTCTATGGTCTGTAACAACACTCAGACTCATTTGATTGTCTTTACTATGAACTTTCTGTAAAATGCTAAGAGCTTCTCACTTATTTAAATCAATACATTTAAAGAAACGATCTGATGACTGACCTGGATAAGTAGAGCTGCATGTTCCGGTGCTCCATAACGAAGATCATGCCCGTTGATGGCCAGCACACGGTCACCGACACACAATTGTCCATCACGTGCTGCCAGGCCACCCTCCAGCAGGTGAAAAATATAGACTCCATGCTCATCTGGTCGCCTAACTAGCTTAATGCCCAGCTGTTCATCTGGAGTGGTTTTATTCAGTACCACATGGACGCTATCATCCCTCAAAGGAAGGGCGGGTAGGCCGTGAGATGGGTGGCCCACGGGAACATCGTGGCTGTGCCCATGGCCATGTGGGTGGCCATGCCAATGTGAGCGGTAGCGATGGCGCTGCTCTCTGAGCACAGTTAGCCGGAGGAGTTGGCAGGGCTGTTTAAGGGTTGCCACGGCGTAGCAATGCGGTACATTGCTGATGTCGATGCCATTTACCTAAATTGGCAAAAAAGATGCGGTTTAGTTCTTCACATGTTTATCCCATATGTTACACTGTTGTGAAGAAGATTTGACAACGGTACCTTCAAGATCATGTCTCCAGGCAGCAAGCGTCCATCTCGAGCAATGACACCTTCTCTGTAGATGTCCTGGATGAGGACACGAACCAAAGGGGTCTCATTGCCTCCGACAACACTGATGGCCAGTGGTTCTGCAGGATCCACTCGTGTGATCTTAATACTGGTAATTTCACCATCAGGGATTAGGTGATGCAGCTGAGGAAGAGCCAGAACTACGAAAAAAAAAAAAAAAGCGGGACAGAAAAGGTGTGTTTTGTTTGGAACTTTAATGAACAGGGAAAAAAATGGACAAACAGCCAAATAACAAGAGTTAGAAGGACAAAGATAGGGAGAAGGAATGAGTGCGTGTTGGAGAGGTTCAGCAGTGGATCCAGCTGTCTCTACTCCCTTAGGTTACCAAAACAAACTTGTACAAGCCAAGAGGGAAATTGATTTGGCTGGTCATCCTATTCAATTTTTTTATCATTAGTCATATGCATCTGTGGCAAATATGCTTGGGAAAACCCTCAATTTCAAATTTTGAGAAAGATTTTACACAGTTGTTTACACAACGCTTGCAATGTCCTAGTTTCACAGGGGAGAATCCAAAATGGACCGAATGTTTCAAATGTTGATACAAAAATATCACTTCAGACTCTTTCATTTGCATTTTTATTTTACTTGGTTTGTTCCTACCTTATTAATCATTATCCAGTTAGATTCTTCCATGACTCATATGATTCACTACTTATAGTCCACTGATATCTAATATTACTGATATATGTGTAGTTGTCTACTACATTTATCGCATTCAGTTGTGCAAGCTCCCTTCCCTCTTTACCCACTGGTGAATTCCACCACTAGAATGACACATCATGTACTGGACCATGTGGAGGTGGTTTGAGATCTTTTACAATTCTTTTGGCTAACAGCCATGGCCCGTGAAACACACGAGAAGATGCATTCCTCATGGCTGTTCTTTGGTTAAGAGACATGTCTCTCCTCATCACATTGTGAGTTGCCTCCCTCCATCTCTTTGTCTGTAGCCTTGGTCTTCCATTCATCTCACGCTACATCTCCTTTATTCCAAAGTCAATATTTTGTGGTTATCACAGCAGATTACTTCCAGGATGGAGATCACATCCAAGGACCTGCTGCTATTGTGCGTGCTTTCTCTTTATCAGGCATCCTTTCATCCTCTGCCCTCTTTCATTCATCCATTCTCTTGCCTTTGTTTATTCCATTGTCAATTTTCTGCATCCTCTCATCTCTCCATCTGCTATGTATGATTCCTCCTTTACTTTACTCTTGCGTCCTCATCATCAATCTTTGTCTGTCTCCAGTGGTAGGCCATGAATATTTAATCTGTTCTCAGCATCGGTGAAGGGAAGAATAATCTAGTCTTTGATAAACTGTCATCCTTCTTCATTCTTATGCAATACCACATTCATTTTTGTTCTCTCGTGGTTGATATTTTTCCTGTCCACTTAACCACCATGAACAGTGGTCTGGTGATCTTTCATTGAATTGCAGAGCATACTTTCATCATTATGTAACATCTTCTGGATCTACCATGTCAATAACAGTCTCCTTTTAGACTACTCCGTAGAGTCGTGCAAGCCTGTTGACCCTGGCTGTGTTGGAAGGGGGAGGATTGAAGTGAATGACAGAGAGAGAGAGGGAGAGGGAGGGAGAAGAGGTGATGGGAGGAAAGACGTCAGCAGCCTTGTCTCCAGTGACCTCCCCTATCACACTCCTGTGCAAAGTGCCTCAGGCTACCACTACCCCCTCTGATCTGTCTCTGGTGATGCAACAGTGGACTTATGCAATCTACGAATGAATAATTCACCAAACATATGCTATTGTTGCACTGTTGGCTCTCAGCCATGTCACCGTCCTCAAACAGCTGAGGGAACATTGAAAATACATACATTTAGAAATACACACAAAGTATTCTTCAGGGATCCCAAAAAATGCCAATGTATCAGGGGCAAAAATTAAGCATTTCAAAAGCAGAAACAGAAGAAACAGAAACCAAAAGCAAAGACAAAATGTTGGGCCCTGAACCATACCTTCCTGTGGGACACTGGAATTCCTGACGTTGTCTCTCTCCTCAGATGCCTCATTGCTCACTGCGGTGCCACTCTTAGTTCTCCGCAGGACACTGAACGCCCGGTTCAACCTTCTGAAAGAGCGGCTCCTCACTGAAGATCGGTCAAAGTTTCTGACTGTGGAGCAGAAAGGGGAGAAGAGAAGCACTTTTATAGATTTCCTCACACAGAACTTGCCCGGGCATGTTTGGATCTGACTCTTCACAGCCAATCAGAGTCCTCGATGTGTATTTCTGATCTGTGTTACCATGTGGAGAGAAGATGAAGGAATCCTATGATCCAGCATCAATAATACCGTCACTGTCTTGGCTTACAGATGTTACAGAGCAAAATTCTTTATGACACTGGAAAACAACATTTTAGAGTTCTGTCTGTCTCCAGTGGTAGGCCATGAATACTTAATCTGTTCTCAGCATCGGTGAAGGCATCGAAGAATAACCATCACTACCTCTGCCAACCAAAGCTGATGGGGTTTGTGTGATGAATTTGCTTGTTTGTCCATGTTGCATTTTTTCAAAATGTCTATGACGATTCTTAACAAATTTTGTGTATCACAATTTAATTTTTTTTTATTTATACATTTTGAGGTGGATTTGGGTACTGATGCAGATTATGGACCAAGAATAACTAAAAAGAGTCAACGGAACTACCTTAAAGTTGCTTGAAGATGGTTTACCCTTATCTAAGAGGTTCTTTAGTTCAGAACTGGCTACTACTACCCCATTGTTGGTTATATAGAAAAAGACTTTGACCATCACATCACCTTTTTTTAAGAAAAGAAATTTTAACATCTTTAAAATTATATATATACAGTATATATATATGATTCCCATGATTCCCACACCCTAACCACAATTGCTGAGGTCAACAAAACTTTTTAAATTACATATCTGGAGTAGAGCCAACTGTGAAAGCAAAATATCATGACAAATTAAGTTCAGGCCACAAACCCTCCGAGGAGGAGAAAAGAGAAAGGTCAGCAGACATAATCTTGTATCCCTGGATTGTTTATGATGGCATCATTAATTACCAGTTATTAACGAAAGTGCTCTCCTGTGGGAAGAGTTTCGCGCAACTAAGATCTTGACAATCTACAACCAGTTTGTGTCCGGCTGGTTGAAACACCTTGGATTATCCAGAGAAATGATCTGTGTCTCGTTTGAGAGAAAATAGATTTGGAGTCCAACAGTTTCCTCTAAGATGACAGCTATTGCTGCACTCCTCACTCCAGACTAACAACAAGATTAAATGGATCTATCCAAAGCATCCTGTAGAGTGTTTGACCTCTAGTCGCATTGAGTGTTTTTTTAATGAGTGGATCTTTGACATGTATCATCCACACAATGAAGGATTTACCCATGCTACAAGTTTTGCTTTCCTGCTGTCAGTTTCATCCCGGTCTGAATTTGAATAAATTTGTGGTGTCTACCTATAAAACGTAGAGACCTCTGGAACTAATTCATTTATGAAGGGTAAGCCAAATAATGTAATAAATTTACATGTCGATTGAAATAACACTGAATCTCATGTTAATATTGACAGATACAGCATTTACAGAATTAGTTGAAAAGCATTTGTTATTCACAAAACCTTATGGATGCATACAGTATGTATGGAAGTAAACAGAACCTTCTTCAGAGTACAGTGAGTGCTGCAGCAAAAGTTGTGCCAGAGAACTTTATTGCGTTCCTTTCAGCTACCTGAACTGTTGTCATTTTTGTGGTTGGGGAGCTGCTGTCAACCAGAAGCTCTTTAATTAATAAACCCCATCTATACTGAGTAGAGTTGCATAACTTCTAGCAGTGATGTAACTCTGTGACTCTAGTGGCCGCATCTAAAAGAGGCCCTCCCAGAGAGACTGCTGTCCAGTATTTTGCTCCTCCTAAAAAAAGACGGGGTGACGGGAGGCTGCAGCAGAGGGGCAGCAGCTCCAGCCCGGCTGCAACGGCCAGCGATCCTCTGCAGCAACCCTCCCTTCCCTCTGCAGGCTCCCAGAGATGCAAGGGCTCCTGACAGCCACATTATTCTTTAAAAGCGCCAGCCGCCTCTGAAGCTGACAGCTTGTTCAGCAGTAGCGGCATTTGTGGTAGTGGGTGCTCAGCCGGCGGGGCCTAAAGTGCTGGTGCAGCGTCATGTGGTGTCCCCACCTCCTGTGTGTACTCATTTTAGGGTAGGGGGAGGGTGGAGGCAAAGGGGATGGAGGGGCGGGGAGGAACACTCGTGACTGTTTCCTAGTTTCACAGGTGGGAGAAATGGAGTGAGAGGCGTGTTCACGTCATCGGGTGTTAGCACACGCTAAATCAGCTATATTTAGCCCACCTCTGCTTCCAATTCTCCTTTACTGCATAATGTACCTGCCCTCTCAGAGACTTGCGCTCTCTGTTTCTCCACTCAAAGAGAGATTTTATGGATTGGTGAAAAAAACAAGGCAGCGGAGCTAATTGGCTGATAGGATTTCTATCAGGGACTATTAGGCAGAACAAAGACTGTGTTTGGGTTTGGATATACAGTACAATTTACTTGTACAGGTGTAACTGTATTTGGAACACTGTTCACAGGCATCTAGCCTCAATTGGAGACGATGTAACTGTGACTAGAAAGCACTATCTACTGTTTATTGATTTTCAATCTGTCACAATTGCAAACACTCCCTCTAGCTATCTCCCACTTGTCACGGCAGGACGGAACATAACCACACACACACACACACACACTCACACTCACAAACCGTCCGCCCACTCACACTCACTCTTCTTGGTGCTGCTACGGGCGGCCAGGCTAGTTGTGCTGCCTGACTGACTGTTTTCCTCCATGCTCGGGTCGAAGGCAGGGTTGACCAGGCCGGACTCCTCCGACAGCAGGGCCACAGCAGCAGAGTTCGGGCCATCGTTTGGCAGTGTGGCGATGGTGAGTTCTGATGTGCTGTCAGTGCATTCCCCTTCTTGCGAGCGTCGCTTCCTGTCTGCTGAGAGCCCATAGTGAGAGGCCCCTTTACACCTGCGTGGAAGAGTCAAAAAGTCAGGTTCATAGTGAGATTACAGTTGTTTCGATAGATCTAAAACAGGACGTGTTGGTGAAATGATGACACAGAGGCTCAAACAAAAGATGCTTTAACTCCGCAAGACGCGTTATGACTTGGTAGAGGATAGTCAGAGTTGACAAATTCATGTTAATAGGAAATGAAATTCCCTAATGTGAGCAAATTTTAGCATCACCCCCAGTCCGAGCCTCTTTACACACTGACCTCCAACCACTGCCTTGGGACAACCTCACACAAAAACTGCTTATCTGACCTCAACACTCGAGCAGCAGCTCCGAAATGCCACACAGCCTGTACAATGAACCACGAGAACAATCGAGGCAGAATATAGTTCATGGTGCTCTTGATCAGGACGTACAGTACGCCGCGTCTCTTTGGGAATGTACCAGAAATGTCATGTTTTTATTCTCACAGAGGAAAAAGTACCCTTTGCTGTTGCCTGCACACCGTCTTTGTGACAGTGTCTTTCATCACATGTAGGATGAGTTGTCTGCGGCTGTGAGTGCGAGCATCCCTGACAGATGATTGAATACAAAAGAAAACACGCGTTAGAGAGCGGGGTGGGTAACTGTCACAACACTTGAATATAAAACAGAATACCTCAATGTTGTTTTTCTCAAAACAAATCTAATTCTGGCTGTCTCTTCCCTGCCAGCAACTTCACAGCACGTTTACGGTCTCTCTCTCTCTCTCTCACACACACACACACACACACACTAGAGTACATTTTCACCAAGATATTATGCTACACGCCATAAAAGGCTTTTGACACTGACATTATTGAAATGGGAATGTTTGTGAATTAAAGACATCTCTACAGAGAGGGGCTGCTGGAGAACTCCCTCCATCTGTAAGCCGTAAAGTCTTTGAGCTGACGCTTCACCAGAGGCTGAAATAACATTGGCTTGTCTCTCTGGAGCCATCAGCACAAACATTAACTGGGTTTTAATGAGCTGGATCAAACCCAGACTACACCTCAACAGAAGCTCACAAAATTGAGACCTGAAACCCAACCCCCCAACCCCCCCCCACCCCCTCCCCGCACACACATGGACTGGGTATTGCTGGAAATTACATGCAGAATGTTAAGTCAAATGGGTTAAGGAGAAGCAAGGTGAAACGGTGGTCATCGCTGTTGAGTCACAGAAGAAACAAGACTGTGTGCTGGGGAGTCTTTAGAGCTCAGGGAAACTTTTCCCCTCCTTGAAGCGCCACATCACCAGAAGCGCTATTTTGTCTCAATAAGAAACCTGTCAGGATAAGTTGTGCACTCTGTCTATATTTCACAGGGGAAATGATTTCATCCTGAAGCAGGTTCTATGTCTAAATTGCAGCCACAAGACTTAGATACAGCATTAAACGAAGCTGAAGTACCTATTGATCTCTCCTGTGACATGTAACACTGCTTCCGTGCATGTGGGCGCATGTGTTTACCTGTGTGTGGGCAGTGCCAAGGTGAATTATTGTGACTCATTCAGCCAGGAAATAAAATGCCATCAAGCATGTCCATTCGGTAACATATCACTTAACCGGGTGAAGTGGTTGAGTAGAGCAATATTTCAATCGACAGCAGAGGAGAAGGCAGAGCTGCAGCCTGAAGGGAGTAGAAGCCTTCTTCACATCACTCACTATTAATTGGAAGAATTCAAGCAGCGTGCAGCATTAAAATACTGTCTTCAGAAAACAATCCCAAATCTCACAATAGATACGTGTGTCTTAGTGCTCATATACTGTATATTGCATGTTTAACTTTTCTCTGGCTTTAAACTCAGTTAAGATGTTAAGATGTTAACTAGCAATCGCTAATTACAATCTGTTTAAAAGCATCGTCCTGAACCTTTCGACATTAGCGTTGCCATTGTGAGCATGTTACCAAATTGTTAGCATTTAGCCCGAAACATTACTGTAGTAAATCTCTAGAACCACAGTCATGAAAATATTTCTTCACTCTGTCTTACAGGGACAAAAACAAGCCAAAAAACATTAAAGACCTCGGCTTTAATTATCCTTAGTGTTATAAAACATGCAGCAGCTGTGATAAAATCTAATATTTCCATGTGGGTACACACACACACACACACACACACACACACACACACACACACACACACACACACACGCCTGTATAGGACTGATTCACGCTGACTAACTGGAATTGATGCCTTAGACAACATTCCTCTCTTTTAGCGAGGATAGTGGAAAATGGAAAACCACAGTCAGTCAGTGGCGGAAAACACTGTTGAATACAAGTTCATTCACAGACATAAATCTTACAGACCACCCAAACATTAGCTAAATGCCTTCCCAAGTGTTAATGCATACACTCTACACACAAAGTATGAGGACGTAAGATGTGAAGGGGTTCATTTCTAACATCTGCACTGTGATTCCAATCACAGTCACAGAATGAATTCCAAAGAAAAATAGATTTAGAGATGTCACAGGGACCAAAAAAATTCAAGACAAACAAAGAGCCCATCAGGACACAGAGTCTCAGAGAGAACAGCACAGCACTGGTTTTATTAAAAGCTTAGTTAAGCTTTAATTATCTCCTTGGTTCAGGCCGTAAAAAAATCATATCTGCTTTGAGTTTGAATGCCTGAGTTTCAAGGCAACAGGCAACAGTGTTGTTTTCATTTAAAGCCAGGGATGCATGATAGGATAGAAACCTCTTGCATTTCTCACCAGGGTGGTCCTGGAGTTTCATCTCCACAGTAAGCAAATCAATTAAGTCTGTACGTCAGAGAGATGCAGTCTATCAAAGTAGTCATACTTCCACCTACATTTATATGGTTTTGAACATTTTTTATTTTTCTCCCAAAGCATGATTTTTGGGGACAATGATCACCAAGTTTTGGAAATTGTTGTTAGCGCTGCAGTTGCTGTGCCTCAGTCAGCACAGCAGTCAGTTATCACGTCATCTCTCTAAACCCTGGGGTCTGCAGCGAGATAGGAAGCAGTAAGACATCGAAACATCCACGGTAGTCATCCTCTCCCCCTTCCTTACCCTCCCTCACCTCCCGCTCCCTCTTTTCTGTCACTCACTCAGCATAGTAAGAATTACCCATGATGTTTAAGGCGGGCGGTGTGGTGGTTGTGTCGAAGTGACCCGACCGGGACACACTCAGCTCTACTCTCGTGATGTGAAATAAACACCGGCTCACAACTCATCAAAGCCTGTGAGATTCTCCAATCCTCTTTAGGGGTGAGTGGATTATCCCTCCTAACCCAAATACTCTATGCTCTGTGACTACCATGGACAGTCATGTTGGGCCACGCTCCACACACAGTGCAAATTACCTCCACTGAGATGACAATTTCAGATCAGCCAGTCAGTGCACATGCTGTGGCTGTGTAATCATGTAAATGGTTTGAAATCCAGAGTATTGTTTATTCATAAACCCTTCCTCATTCGACTATGGGGGCACACCTGGCTGCTTAGTTCAGGGGCTCCCTAAGTGGGACGTCAAATCAATCATATCAAATCAAACAGAATAATCAGGAATAGTTGATTTTACCCCTAATTGGTACAAAAGACTTGATCTGTATGCTTCATTCATGTCCAGACACAGTGGGATTATAAATATGTGATGCTGTTATTTTGGGGAGTTGGGGTGTGTGAACATTCTGGGATCTTCTGGTTTAGTAGAGGTCTTCCTCCTGCTTCATCATTAATGTGAAAGCTGCAGTTCTTCCTCAGCAGTTCTGACAACAGCAACTTACTTCCTGAAGCAGTTGAAAACACATCAATGATAATCAACATGTAAGAACCTGAGAGAAACTACGCAAAGAATTTCTGGTGGTGCTGGGAGTCTGCAGGTACACCATTAAAAAAAAGATTCCATCACTCTCTTAATAGAATGACACAATGCTAAGAAAAATGTTTAAATCCAGGATTGTCTTAAGGGTTTGTCCTCTAACACACACACACACACACACACACACACACACACACACACACACACACACACACACACACACACACACACACGCGTACAAGCACAAAGTAAATACACAAGAATAGAATGCTAGTACAGTACTGATCGTGGTGGTCATTAGTTACATTTATATACTGATATATTGAATTTAAACTTTTAATGACATCAGCATAATGATCATTCCTTTGTCACACACTCAGGCCACATGCCAAAAACATCAAGTGAAGTTTGACAGAATGATAGAGTGATCTATAAGTAGAGGGTGTGGAGAGAACGACACAAAGACGGACACAGTAATCCAGTTAATGATGAACTACAGGAGTGTTAATCAGAGGATGCGCTGGTGTGTTGATTTGATCCGCCTGCTGTGCGGGGGATAATCCCATCTGCTGCAGGAGGAAGGGGGTAAAATAGGCAGCTTGAGGGGACAGTCGCTGTCGTGGGAGGAAGTTTTGGCTAAGCCTGTTTCCAAAGACAGAGCTGCTAAGTTCACGTTAGAGGCGAGGTTTGAGTTTGGTTTTGCTTGTCACAGCAAATGAAGTTGAACGTACACACAAACCTAACAGGAGCGTGTGTCGGAGAGCCCACACAGCACATAAAGCCCGTCTTTGTCTTTCAGCTTGCTCCCGTGCAGCAAGCGGGGGCTCGGCGAGTTGAGTGTGCTGAATTCATTCGACTGTTTACAGTCGCAGAAGCCTCCCTGCCTGGCCGGCGCTGCTTTGGCCCAGTCAGCTGGTAGTAACCGCCCAAACTCGTGAGTCATGGCTTTTGAGCCAGTCAATATGCTGATGATCAGCGGAGCCCTGACCCCATCAACAGACCGGAAGAGCATTTATGCGGCATTTTCTGTCAGTATCTGGTTTCAGACAACAGGTCGCTGTCACTCTTGCAGCCAGTAGAGAAGAGGCAAACCTCATGCTGGGCTAAGTCTACTACATGTCTCAAGGAAGTCTGCATTAACAATGGCTGTTCCCAGTCCTTCAAGGAAACAGTACTTATTACTGATGCACTGCTCAGAGTGTTTGAATACTCACACTCAGCCAGCCCATTACGACACTAATCTGACACTAACCTGCTCTTAAAATACTGCAGTTAACTTTAATACATAATTATCAGGACTGAGGGCTGAGGACCAGCGCACCGCTCTCTGTTGGACTGATTCTCCAGATACACCCCTCCTCAAAAGTGCTTGCCGGTCAGAGAGAGAGAGGAAGAGATGAAAGTAGATTTACTGCTGTAACCTGTAATGTTTTCTTGTAAGCCATGGTTCAGGTCAGTCAACGGGGGACACGTGGGTTACACATTTTCCGCCACATTACTACTCAGTATACAACTGTAATCTCCTCCACACTAGACAGACTAGAGTAGAGAATCCCCGCTGGTTATCTGTCCCACATTGCAACGTTTAGCCTTTTTTTACTCTGTGCCACACTAGCTCTTGGCAGTGTCCTGTTTTTTCTACCTCCACGTGCCGCGGTATGACTGTTGGAAACCAAGCCAACACTGATCAGACCAACCCAAAGCCATGGCACTCTGTGGCGCTGCTCACGTGAGGGATAAACTCCCTGCTGCTCTCTCTGTTCTCAGTTATACTCTGCTGGCTCCCAAGGGAAGGATGCTCATGTGGATCCCAAACACAGACAGGATGCCATACTGTAGAAAGTATCCCATAGATAACACGCCAAGGCCTCAAAGACCCAAAACGCAGGCCAGACTTTGAACCAGCCTGAAACAAAGGTTGACAGAAACCTGTTTGGACTACACACACACACACACACACACACATCTTCAGTGATATAGCTGACAAATAGGACACCTAATTGAATTGATTCAACACAGATATGAGAGTGTGTCGCGATGGAGTAACAAATAGGTCACATTTAAGTTTAGTAAACCTCTGCATCCTGATACACACATCTGCCCGTCTGGCTGCTGTACTATGGATATTTGAACAGAGAGAGAGAGACTCCTCTGACAGGAAGGTTGTGTAAAAGCAAAACGCAGTGACCCACTACTCACATCCACTCATGAATAAATGAAAGCATCCATTCATCTGCCCTTTTGTAACTGTGTACTCACACAGGCATACTTGTGTGCACTTCAATTATACATGGCCACATGTGTATTTTGTTGTGCAAATTTTATGCTTATTTGTTTTATGTGATATGAGATTCATGTTTGAACACTCACTCCTCTGGATGTGTCTCTGCTCTGTGTTTTACTTCATGTCTGATTGTGTGTGGTGTGGACACTGTTTAAAACTTTGCATTTTGAGTATATTACGGTCTAATTGCACATTTAAATAAATGATATATGGCTATAATGTGTGTGTGTGTGTGTGTATACTCCAAGAGTGTTCAGAAGAAGAACATGTGTGACAACAGTGTTGTATCCTGTAGCCTTCCTGAACAGAAATGCTCCCATGAGGGATTTGCAGAATGTGATTTATTCTGTATATCTGATGTGAAGAAATAATTAAGCAGATTTAAAGTTATCTCATTCTGAGAGCTTCGCAAGTCGTTCAGCAGGGTAAGATGTAGGTTGTTTGTGTGATTTATGATTATCTTAAAGCTTCTGTCCCACTGGCCTCCTCTGTGTTTCTGGCCTGTGAGATATAATGAGACAGGGAATGCTGGCTAACTCAAGATCAGGGATTAATTTTTAATCCAAACAAAAGTCTAATTAGTGAAGTCTGCTCCAGGCTTGAAATGGCTACGTGTATGACGAGAGCAAGGAGTGGTGAGTGCCTTTCAGCAGAGACAGACCAGACAAAAACAAATAAGTCATATTGTTCAGATTCCGTGAGTGTGTGACGGCCGGCTGGCTAATCCCGTTTGAATGCAGCTACGCTGAAAACACTGGGAGCACCCGCAGCTCCTAGTGATCAAACACCTCCTAGATGAGGACTGAAAGGACCGAGGCTAAGCTAATCATGTCTAAGACATTTCAGCACAGGCCCCAAAAAAATGAACAGAGATAACATTAATGCTATACTGCTCCATCTGGGGAGTCTGTGTCGGGCTGGGGTGGGATAAGTAACATCTAATGGGGATTGTGTGCATTCGGAAGTGAAATAAAACAACACAATCACACCATCTAGGTGCCCCCCTTGTGTGTGCCAGTGAACAGCAGTAACCATATTAAGCTTTTTCTTCACATAGAAACTCTTGCTCTGGAGTGTTGTGTCCGTCCACACCCCGAATATCCCCTGAATATTGTCTTTATACAAGCATGCGAACGCACGTAAAATTGATCGCATCCTCTGCCGTACTTCCCAGGTTATAAACTCTGTTGTAATCGCATAAATTGAAAGACGTCATAAAAAATGGAATGGGGAGTGAGAGGAGGATGAATGGTGGAGAGAGGAGCAGGCAGTCAGTGGTCACACGCGGGGGGGGGGGGGGCGCTGGAGGCTGCCCCTGTCAACAGTATGGACAAAGACAAATGGCGTTCCACTGTTCTCCAGCCAGGCAGAAAAACACCACATCCACCACCACGTTCATCTGCTCCTGCGCTCTCTCTCTCTCTCCATCATGTCGTAAGGAGAAACACACACTCTGTATGTCAATATGTCAGACTCTGTGGGCAAGGGGAAATCTGATTATTGTATTTACACAAAACAGTGAGACAACACACATACCATCAACATGGCAGACCTGATGCATGACCAGCTGGAAGACAGGCAGAGAATGTCACCGTACACCCTCCTCTCTCCTCCCCTCTTCTCCCTGCTATGCTTCCCTGAACAGCTCATCCACTTTTTTTTTTCATTCTCATTACTTCCTCACCTCTTCTTCTTCTTCTTCTTCTTCTTCTTTCCACATAATCAAATGAAAGGCTTTCATTCCTGCCATGGCTCTTCTTCCCACCCATTTGCCTGCTTCTTTGCCTCTCCTCTCCTTTTTGGCGTCCATTGCTGTCCGAAATGGACTCATGGTGGCTGCAGGAGCTAAAGCCCAACTCAGTGGAGTGAGTATACAATGAAATGAGGGGATTTGCAAGGCCCTCCATTGTTCAATGTATTCATGCAGTATAATAGAACATTTCCGTCAAGCTGGAGAGAGGAGCGGTAGCCTAATTTGGGGATCAGAGAGCACTGGCTTCACATGGAGCTGCTGAATATAGTCGACATTAACTCCCACATAAAGAGTCTGAGGAAGAGGAGCCAAGAACAGAATAGTGTGACTTTAAGTGTCGTGTAATGGGACGCCTGCTGCATTGTTGACTTTGGCTGAAATGATCAGTAAATTGTTCAATAAGTTAGCAACACTTTAGGGAATGAGACGCAGGTTGTTAATTTGAGACCCTTTAACGGTGCTCTTTTTCTTTTTCATTATAAGCTGAATTTATTTTAGTGTTGGATCTTTGGTTGGATGAAACATGAAATATAAAGCTCTATTCTGACATCCTTGAAACCAAATACGTCATACAAATTGCCAAAATTAAACTAAAGAGTTGATGAAAGCAGTCTTTATATGCCACCCTTATGTCAACACACTTAATGAGAGACTTGTGTAAACCACAAAAAAGAAGAAACTGGCTTAAATGTGTTGTGTTCATAGTGAATGAAGCGTTCATTCAAAGAAAAAGCTGTGAAACTGTACAACACTTGTGGTTTTTACACGATGTGCTCTTTCATGTGGTGAATGTGTTTATTCTAGATATATACTGTATCTCTAGATGGATATGTGACATTGAGCAGATGTGACATTAGAGTAGCCATCTGTGAATTTTTAATGCTGAGGTGAAGGTCTGCCACTAACACGCCGTAGTTACAACCGCTGAGCAGCACTCGCTTTTGCAGACACATGGTAGAAATTCTACAACTGTGAGCAGAAGCATTTTGATATTTTGTTCAAAAGACTATGGAAGTCACACACGCTCACAACACAGAGAAACGTCATGCTGCAATGCTGTGGCACCCAAACTGTTCTGGAGAAACAACATCTTCTAAATGGTCTTTTTTTTGCCTAAGCTGGTAAAGTAAAAGTACAAATGTGTAGAGCAGAAGTTACACACAAACACACAACTGATGAAAGGCACAGACAGGCACAAACGGTTGCATGCTGGTTGTTGATGAACGATAGAGATGGGGTGATGAGGATGCAGGAGGAGATGGAGTGTTGTACTCACAGCTCAGAATAGAGGATGTGCAGGTTGCCTAAATTGTCGGTGTAGTTGGCCGGGCTGAGCCAGGGCAGGACCAGCAGCAGCAGAGCCTTCATGGTCACAGCTTGTCTCTTTCCCCTCTTTTCCCCCTTTCCTCTTTCCTCTCTGCACTGAAGCCCTGTCTTCTTCTACCCCCCCCCCCACAACTCCTTTCCTTCTTTCTCCTCCAACTACAATTCTCCAAAACCTGGATGTGTTGACCCCCTCCCACCCACCCACCCCGTTTCCCCCCCGAACTTCCTTCTCCAGACGCGCTCCTCAGATCAACATTAATCTCCCACTTCCTACCTTTTTTCTTTTCCCCTCTTCTCCTTCTCCTTCTTCTTCTTCTTCCCCCCCCCCACCCCCTTTGTCTACCTCTGTGCCTGCGGGGGGCTTTGCAGTGTCTTCCTCTGCCTCAGGCTGGCCACCTGGTCATCTCAGCTGCAGAGGCAAATGGGCCACTTGCCAGAAGACTGGAGATAAAACGGAAGGTGAGGAAGAAGCGGCAGTAGAAGCAGGTGCAGAAGAGAAGTCCCGTTGTGGTACAAGAGGAAGAAGAGGAGAAAGTGCAGGAGGAAGAGGAAGGGGACTCATAGGAAGGTGGCACATTTGGAATACAATTTGAGATGTGCAGCCCCTTAATCTGCTCTGGGCACTGGTGATTCGTAAGAGGATTTGCGCTCGTATGCGTGTGTGTGCATGTCTGTCTCCTCAGTGTGTGTGTGCGTGTGTGTGTGTGTGTCAGAGAAACAGTGCAGGCTGTGACTTATACTGCAGCAGAAACCACTGAGGAGGGGGGGAGATGGAGCAGACCAAACAAAGCCCGGAGTGGAGGGGGTACCTGGTGCTTTCTCTGATAGGCTTTGCTCTCTTCACGGTCATACACACAAGTGTACTCTCAACTACACACACATGTACACCCTCTACATTCACCCCCCCCCGCCTGTGCATATGTTGGTCCATGAAGGGGAGGAATAGAAAGTGGGGAGGGAACATGTTGCCTCGAAACCATCATCCCTCGTCTCTCTCCCTCACACATCCCTTCCAATGATGGACTACTCCCTGTGCAGCACACTGGTTTGATCGCTCCAAAGAATCTGCCTACATGTGTGGAAAAGAAAGAAAGAAAAAGAACACAGCAAGACCAAAACACAGAAATGAATCAATACTCTGGAAGGATGAAAGCTTGTTGTTCTAAATGACTTTGAAAGAGAAGACAAGGAGTGAAGCTCAGTTTGAATCCCACATGCACATTCGTTCATCCATTCCTAGAATCATTCAGTCTGAGAATATACAAATAGAGTGTGAAATATAAAGGAGGACAGCGGGTAATGCACAATAACGCAAAGCTGACCCCCGTCTGTCATCACTAACTGTTCTGACGGGTTGTTCAGGGATCTTGGGAGGCACTTACTGCTGGGATGTGACTGGGGAAATGGTGCGTGTTGATGGACCGGGTTATATGTAGCTGGCAGTGGGATACACTTAAAGACTGTTCTGAGGTGTGTGTGTGTGTGTGTGCTTCTTCCCAGCATCATCCCCTCCTGTTATTCATATCTCTTTTTGTTCTGTCTTCTGCAGCAGCCAGATAACTTTATATGTAATGTACTGCTATTATTCTATAATCTACATTCATCCCATTCCCTTATTTAGCTTCATTCTAAGTAGACTCAATTCGTTTTACCTTCTTATATCTCTGACCTTTACTGTCATCTATTCCTTTCCATTCCTCTTTCCTCTGCTTTCCCTTTCGCTACCTTTTTTTTCCACTCTTATCCAATTGTCATAGCTGTGAGCTGTCTGCTACCTCAGAGAAAGACGCTTCACGGAAGTAAATACCCTGTCTGAATGAATATTTCAAGGTTGGAGGTACTGTGGTTTCAGGCTGAGTTTGTCTGTTTGTGTGTGTGTGTGTGTGTGTGTGTGTGTGTGTGTGTTAATGCACACATACATACATAATGAGGCACACTTTATCCTACAGTATTTGAACCGTACGCACAGCAGCAAGACCACAGGGCATGGGAGGAAATGGAAATGTAATTGGATTGTGACAGGATGCAGTTTGTGAGCAGAAACCAGTCTGCCCCATAGGAATCATTTCATGTGCTAGCACATTAACTCACATCGTGACATTCACACACACACACACACACACACACACACATACACATACACACACACACATCGATGTGCTCCCTTGATTATTCCTTTTCATCGTCCAATCACAGTAGCCAATAACTAATTATGATGTGAGGAGGGTATTTTCAAAAGTCAAAGCACAATTTGGGTCTTGGAATTGACTAACAGGAATGAACTAAGTTGCTGATGCTTGAGATATCCAAGCAACACAACTTATCTCAACACAACTATCTCAAGTTTGTTAATGCTATCATGATGATTTCTTAAGATTGTTCTTCTTTCAGAGGGAGATACAATGACACCATTCATTATTTTTTAAAGTGCAATATGTCCAGGAACATTCTAAGAACACGCAGGGCACCTGTAACATACAGCTGACTTTTGAAGGGACAACCAGGAGTCACACACATTGTAGTGAATATGCCCACCTGTAATTATGACTGGCTTTGACTATAAAGTGGCCACAAGTGTGTTGTTCTCTCATGGCTCTCATACAAAAGTACAAAAGAATGTCACATGCAAAAGTAACTCGCATATTTGTGCTTACACCATGAGATTTTCCTGTAGGTCACCATGGTGAATTTTCAGTTTTTGTACATTCAAACAATTCCCAAAGAGAATTCATCTGTGAACTCAACAGAAAAATATTCCCCTAAAGAAGAAAGTGAAACGCTGTCGTGCTCGAGACCTATCGTCAGTAAAACACACATGAAACTGAGAGTAACTTAACATTACTAATTCAAAAAGTATGAGAGATGTTTAGAGCAGAGGAAAAAAAAAAAACTGATTGTACCATTACCAGCATAGATTCCCATGTAGCTGCATGTGGAGCAAGCTCAAACTGAACTGAGCATTCAAAGTAGCAGGAGCTACCATGGATAAAATGATTGAAGTTTACTCCTGTTTTTACAGGTTGTGTCTAGAATTACAATATATGTATTCAACCTAAGGCCAATAAAAGTCATGAATGATTCGAGGAGTATGATATCAGCTCTGACCAGACGGCATAGCTGCCTCACTCATCACTGCTCCTTACCCACTGCCAGACCATTTCAAATACAGCCACAGATAATGTATTGTGTCATCACAGACACTAAAACACTTAGAGAAAATATGGTAGAGGAGGAATGTTATTATAAACCACATTAAACACATCCTAAAACATATGTTGATGTCTGCATACAGAAGAGGTTTAATTTGTTCTTGAGCTTATTTGCTTTATTTCCATGATGCAATTTTTGCATTCCCTTCCTATTACATTAATAGCCAACTTAACCTGCAGGCAAAGCCAAAAATAAGTGTTATTACTGTGTAATACACACCTCTAAAGACAGACAAAAATCATGTCACAAATTCCGCCATAGATTTTATAATTGCATCCACCTTATAAATTATTTATTTAAAAGGTGTGAACAGATACAGGATTTCCATACATGACACAACTGGTCTCTAAATGGTTCTTTGTCTCATTGTCCTCATTAACAACCAACAAGATTTCACAGTTAAAGGACAAAATTGTCCTTTAATTGTAACTCAATGCCAGAATTATGCATGAGACATGCCCCATCCTTCCCTGCCATAACTGTTGCAAATTATGGCTGGACAAATGATTTGGGTTGAAGATACATTGTTGATATGGTTATGACTGAAATAATGGCCACTTAGTTATTCTTGAGGGATATTTCGTGTCTAATAGGTTACTATAGTCTTATATTCTAGTAGACAAGATGACCGTAATCGTCTTCAGCAACTTTTCTGCTTCCTGGGTTACGGGTGATGCTGGATCTTTTGTTGGACCCTATCCCAGCTGAGTGGATGCGTGGCCAGTACACTGCAGAAAGATATCACATGAAAGACAAACACACTCGCACTTATGGGCAATTTAGAACTGCTCAGTTCACCTAAATTGCAGGTTTTTGGAGGTGGGAGGTACCATAGAGAACCCATAGAGTACCCAGACATGGGGAAAACATACAAAAAGGACTCAAACCCAGAACCTTCTTGCGTGAGGTGACAGCGTTGCCCACTGTGCCACCGTGCCGCCCACAGTGTTAACTTGAAGTCGGGAATTGGAAGTGAAAATGTGAAGTTTGGTTGATAGACCTTGTTTCACACTACATCTTCATTTGCTCTAGCTGTTGGGGGGATTTACCAATTGAACATAAACATATTATTTTTTGCTGAAAAGGCAATTATGTTGCTGCTTTTTTTTGACAGTGTTTAGCCAGCAGATATCAAGCTGGTTGAATACCAGTAGGTGGTTTTCTGGGTAGATAGTGCTCATTGTAAATAAAAAATGGCAGTGGAGAGAATGGTTATCCTTGCAGCACTATTCCAAAATCTCCATGTAAAATGGGCTTTAAAAACACTGTTGATTTTTCCCTTGGTTTCTCACAAACCTCATTAAACATTAGGCAAGCTAACACCTAAAGCAACATTTACTCTTCTGTGTACATAATAACCACAGTCTATATAGTAGACTCAACAAAATCAACAAAAACATTGGAGCCGTGCGGAGAAAAAGACAGAATAGAGGGGGAAACATGTTGGCAGGAGGTGAAAGGTGAGACGTGTGATGTAAGATGAGAGAGAGAGAGAGAGAGAGAGAGACAGAGAGAGACAGAGAGAGAGAGAGAGAGAGAGACAGAGAGAGAGAGACAGAGAGAGAGAGAGAGAGAGAGACAGAGAGAGAGAGAGAGAGAGAGAGAGACAGAGAGACAGAGAGAGAGAGAGAGAGAACGTTTCAAGAGTTTGTAGGCTTTTATTCAACTTGAGGCCTAATAAAGTGTGTAGATGAGACGGAAACCCTTTCGTGCTTGTGAAGGATGTGTGGTGAGATATACTAATTATCCCAGGGGGCTCTGGGCTGGAGGAGCCTTAATGAGTATTCATACAAATACACCCAGACTGAGGGAAACAGACTAATGTCTTCTAATGGTACATATATACAAAAGAGGGGCTGATTTTAGATGAAGAACGGGCTGCAGGAAGATCTCATCCCTTTGGTGCACCAGTGCATTAATAGTGATGCTGGCTTTAAGAAGGTCATTGGCAGTTTTAGTAAGGACAAAGCTTTCATGTTCAATAATAGCATTGATTATATATTCCTTTATTTCATATAAAATTCAAAATTACAGGCCTACAAACGCTCTGAGAACTTGCGTCTACATTGAGTGTTTTTTTTTTTTTTAATCTTACCTGCACTTGAAGTGGTCTTCCAGCTCTCCGCGAGCCATAGTTTCACTACAGTGGTCAGTGAAGGGGCAAGCTACAGTCAACTTGTCCAGCAGTTTGTGCACCAGGAGGCTGGGCTTCCTGCAGCTCTGCAGCATGAGGGGTGAGCGGCACACGGGGCAGAAGTCACTCTCCAGCAGGAAGCTAGTGAGACACTCCTGGCAGTACGTGTGTCCACAAGGGGTGTCCAGGGGCTTGATGAGTGGCTGCAGACAGATGTGACATATGAGGTCGTCGTCCACCTCGTCTTTGTAAACATACTCGTGGTTCTCCTCCAGCTGGTGACTGTGACCGCATGAAGCACACAGGTGAGGAGGAGATGTTAGCAGCCCGTAGTCAGAGGGGGAAAGAGGGGGAGCCGATGCTTCAGCCATCGCTTCGGCAACTTCCTGGAGTGTGTTTTCTTGTGGATTACACATGTGTAGTGCAGGTGTATGAGATGTCTGTTTAAACCCAGGGAGGAGATCAGTGGCAGCAGGAGTCTGTGGAACACAAAGAAAGATGAGAGGAATGATAAGGTGTGAGGGGGGTAGTAACAGAGGAAATACATCATTTATTCATGTAAAAGTAGCAATAAAAGTGTGTGTTAAAGCAAAAGTTATAAAAACTACCCAAGTAAAATCACCAATTCAAAACAAAATTTTTACAGTATACACTTTTTATAAGGATTCATAAGGCAAAAAAAAAAGATCAGGGCCACAATGCCGTATTAATAAAACAATGTCCTATATTTTGTGCTTAAATCTAAGAGAGGTTTTCAGCAATATTGCAGATTAATCCAATCATTACTGGCATTAATCTGAAACCTGAACGTATTGTTCTTTTAAAGCACAAAATAATTATTTTCCTCCCATAACTCCATCTCAGATGTCTGAGGAGATTTTTACCCGGTGTGTTGAACTCAAGTTTCACAAGTCTTGAGCATCATCTTCAAACAGCGCTCACAATAGGATTGCAGCCGCAAGGAGCCTACCATTAAAGCAGACGTCCTGTGTAGTGCACGTCGCACAGGAGTATGATCACACTGACTCCCTGTGATAGCAGCTTTGCAGCTGCTTTAGTCAAGAGGAGAAAAAAGTCAAGCATTCAAATACAGTCCTGCAAACACAGCAGAGCTCAAAGTCAGACGAGCCTCCCATGGTCAAGATGAGGAGCGTCTCATAACTTTATGTATCCACAGACTGGAAGTGAACTCTCTGGAAGGAAACATTTGCTAGGCAGAAGCAGAACCGAGCCGTGCCAACCTCAGCGGAATTTGACAAGCAAGTAAAGTTAGATGCTGCATGCAGGTACTGTGAAGTCCTTATGCCAACATATACGATTAATATAATTGTCACTTTGTAACAAGCACTTCCTGAGACGCTTTGCTACATCAAGTTTAGAAAATCAAAAAACTGAGCTGATGTGTGAAGTTTAAAACTAGTTGGTTATGATTTTATTTATTCCAACACACATGAACTTGTTTTCAATCCTACACAGCATACTATTTAGGAAATACTAGTATTTCAAACTGGTGATTAATCATTCTTGTGAACAGTTTGTTATTGTGATCAACTCAAAATGAATCCAAATTTTTTTTGTTGTTGCTAATTAACGCTGCAAATGAAAAGCAGTCTATGACCACGCAGATAAACACAGTTGAAGAAAAACTACAATGTGTTCCTTTAAAACGTAATAGAATACAAGTTCGAAACGGAATCAAATTCAAATCCTTAAAAATTAAAATCGACCAATGATGGAAGACATCAAACAATCCACTGTCTCCAGACAACAGTTAGCTACCACGTCAGATAAGGATATTTCTAAACTGTGGCGCCAGAACACAGCAACTGTCTTATCTCTTTCTTATACTTGATACACTTCATACACTCGTGTTGTGTGCAGCCGTCCCACACACTGTTCTTTCTGTGGCCTTGTTTGATGTCCTCCATTGGTTCGGAGAAGTGAGATTTCTTCTCTGTGGGGACATCAGTACCACTCATCCCAGCAGCAAGTGTACAGACAGGTAGACACAAAGTCTCCAGAATGCACTCAACACCCTGCATGACAACGTGACACTATCCAACGCAGAAGGCTTCTCAGGCACATGGACACTGACAGATGGGCTCCGTCAGACACACATCACCTTGGCAACAGCCATCTAGTTGGCACTAGTTGTTTATTTCAGGACCCACCATTGTGCTTTGGTTGCTGAATGACATGCTCGCGCTTGTTTAAAAAAAAAAATAAAAATGCCAGCAACAATAGAAACAGACCTTTTGAAATCTCGTGCTGGTTCTATTTCAGCTGAACACATTCTTGTTTTTGTGATTAAAAAAAAACAAAACAAAACCTGGTAACAATAGATCTGATGTGTAACGCACAATACTACTGAGAAAAAACAAATCCACCAGGAAGGTTGTTAAGACAGGCTGTATCTATTGCTTTTGACACAAGCAGTGTGACTTTTTGCTGGGTGTGTGTGGCAGAGAAGGAGGAGAGGGGGGGTGTTTAAGCAATAATAAGAGGTGCAGCAGGGCTTTACAAAGATCAGGTTTCCTATCAAGATCTGCCACAACATGGCTGAGTCATCACCCCCTGCGTCTGAAGTGTGCCCTGCTCCTCTATGGAGCTCTACACAAGAAAGAGAGAGGAAGAGAGAAGTACAGGGAAATATACAGAGAAAACATATCCACCAGCAGCAGTGGAAAATGGAGATAGAAGTGAATCAGAGTTGAAGAAAAAGAAAAATGAGAGTGGTCTGATATTTTTTTTCCCCCAATTCCTGCTCTGAACATTGATAACATAATCTCCTTAAAGATTGCTCTCCTTTCAAAATTGCAAAATTTCATCCTTAAAAAAAAGAGATGATAACGACATACTGGCAATAAGAATGAAGGAAAAGGATCAGAGTGGAGTGTTTGGTCTGAGATATGTTTGGAGACTCAATCACACTGGCCATGGTAAACTGTGCTTGGAATGAAAATCACACAATAACAATGCTTCTTCTACACACAAGTACATGTAGGGACAAGCATTTGAACACACGCGTGCCACCATACTCCCACTCACACAGACAGTTAGAGAACACACCTGTGCCTGAGGAGCGTCAACTCTCTCCGGTTTGTTCTACACCAAAACAAGCCATGTTGACATGATGCCCTTCATTCCAGATACATAAAAACAGAGAGAACAACCTCAGCTACAAAAACATGGATGTTATATAAATGGAAATGCCGGCAGTCCTCTATCCAAGCAAGCATGCAGCTTTCAGTCCATATTTTTATTTCACTTTTGACCACAAAATGAAAGAAAAAAAAAAAAAAAAGAGTGTTTGAACAGTATATTCATCACACGGGCCAAAGTGTTTCCTCGTCTTTGAACCTCAAACCTTCCAAGTTCAAGGATCAGCAGTTTGTCTCAATCGAGAGCCAAGAGCTATTTGCTCAAGATAGCCTCTAACATCTTCCTCACACATTTTCACATTTCCATTGAATCATTCTCCTGTGACCTGAGGTGACCAGACGAGTTAATAATGACGCAGGGCTGTGTGGAGTGAGTCCTTGTCTTAATGACTGAATGAGAAAAACAACCTAATGAGGTGGTAACTGTTCATGTTCCAGTGCTCTCACTGCCCAGCTCTGCCCCCAAACTAGCATGTTTTTGCGTTCAATGCCGGAGAAATCAAATCATATGTGTATTATTCAGAACATACACATCTTCAGGAAAAAAAACTTAGTCAGACAAATCGGATTTACCAGAGTTCTTTTGCGTAACTATGTACTTTGTTAATAATTGCACATTTGAATTTACTCGCTGCAGCCTGCTGATGTGTCTGCACTGAGCCAACATTCATTTTGTATTACATTTTTACAGACATAGGGTCTAAAAAGACATAGGGTTAACCAGGTCTTTGTCGTCGTAGCAGGTGTGGTCTCATGGTGTCAAGACCACAAACAGCTCAATGATTCATGGTAAAAAAAGAAACTCAAATCACGGGACCGCACTCGCTGACTCAAACTCAACGTGGAGCGTGAAGTGTTGAACAACCAGTTGTTCATTAACACGTCAGTTCATCATCACATGAAGAAAAAAAAAAAAATTAAAGTGCATGCTGATACAAGATCAGCATTGCTCTTCCAAGAAGCTCAGTCAACCTCGAGCCTGAACACAGACAATCATGAACTAGCCTTGAGGGTTTATATGACACACAGATTCCAGTCCTGTGTTCAGACATGCACCTGAATCTCTGAAAATTCCAGTAAGTATATTTGTTTGCAGACATCTGTTCCATAATTACACACAAAAAAAGGGTTTGAAAAAGTGACAAATCAAAAGTATAAAGAAAATAATAAGTGACGTTTCTAGAGGGCAATTAGGAAGTTAGACACCTTGAAGAATGTCACAGTTGATTCTGTAGCAGAAAATATCCAAAATCTAGTCTTTCTTATCCTATTTTATTTCAATTTGAAGCCTTGAGATTTAGTCAAACGGAGGATATTATAAAAGGTAACTCAATATTTTTAGAACACTTGCGACGTGTAACAAAAGAGTAGAGAGACTGCCGACCTTTCAATCGCCTCTACATGAAGCTCTTGCGTCTATGCCCCTCCTTGGGTCGATAACTATCTCCCTGGTGAGTCTGAGGCAGACCTGACACTTCAGTCTGGGACAGCAGCTGCAGGCCGATGTGAAGCTCTATGAAGTGTCTCTAACATCAGAACGGCTCAATGGGTCGGCACAGGTTGTACCGAACACCAGATAAAATACAACGATTAGCACTCCCCCACACACACACACACACACACACACACACACACACACACACACACACACACACACACACACAGCACAATTATAGGCACCTTGAATTGCTGACATGCCAGTAACGTGAGATTTTAAATACAGTCACAACAAAATTGTAAATGAACTTTGTGGAAACAACACAGATCACTGGCAGGTAGCAGGAGAGGGTTTTTAAAAACAACTTACAGTCACATATCTGACTTTGAAGACAATTAGTAACTACAACAAAAAAAGAACTTCTGAAGAGGAAACAGTACTTACGTGACTTCATGAACGACGCTCACTTTCAGCAGCGCAGTTTACCTGGACAGGTAAAAACCCTGGAGTGGGTGTAACACTAAACCATTCAGAGAGGAGGTGGAGAGAAGTTAAATGACTCTGTAGAAAGGACTTTGTCCCCGGTAAGTCGCCTGATTTGTGGCCTGTCCCCAAGTGGAGAAATTTTATCCAACAGCCATTCCGGGGGGAATTCTATAACCCAAAATGTGGAAGTCTAATCCTATGTGAGCTCGAAACCTCCTCACCACCAGCAGGCCAAGGTGATCAGGAAGTGGCAAAGCAAAGGGGCGGAGCCAGAGAAAAGGTAAGGTAAACAGGAAAAATGAAAGGTAAACAAGAGAACTGCCCAAACCAGCTCTGGGGGAAATTTTCTCTTAAGTGGAATGGACACTGGAAAAAGAGGAATAGCAGGTTAGGAACATTATTCTAGAGTATCTGTTCCTTTTGTAATGAAATACTAAAATAAGTTACAAAAGGTCATTTGCAGTTTTAGCAACAGGTTCTGACAGGGGCACTTTTGTAGCACATAAAGACTATATAACCCATGGTTCATTTAAAATACCTCTGTGACCGATCTCCTGCAGAACCGTGGGTATAAACAGAAAGAACACGTTCTGTCCTTTCAACAGGAAGCTCATAATCTGAGTCAATTACAGCGTGTTTCTGCCTCAGGTGAGGCCTCCATGTACAGCAAGCCTTTAAAACGTGTGTACAATACAGACACTCATTGCTCACATAAAGCCTTCTTTTTTGTTGTGGTCTTGCTGTGCTATGACAATAGCACTTTAAAAAAAAAAATTATACTCGTGACTCAGACTTTGGACAAAAACAGTCATTATCTTCATCGTCAGATGTGGTTTCCGCCTCGACTTTTCCCACCTTAGGTTGCTTTCTGGAAGCTGTGAACCACAGGTGCTTCAGACAAGCAGAGCGGCAGACACAGAACGATGCTTGATCATGACTCACTTGGAAGTACATAAGCAGGACTGATTTCTTATACAACACGAGGAAGAAGTTTTTCTTTGCTGACTTTGCTGGTGACAAGCTATATTATACGATGATACACACATTTTGTTTTCCTTTTTTTTTTTCCAATGCTCATCTGCAGTTCTACTGAATATGTTGATTATGTTTGTTTTGCATTGTATCAACGGTTCAGGAACAGTAAGAATGACAGCGGTCCTGTATCAGAGCGTGCTTATGAATGGCAGGTTTAAGTGTCATAGCAGTGTGACAGTGTGGGCTCATAAGTCAGAACACCACTTTGGGCCAGACGGAATTGTCTCATTAACTGTTGGACGATCGCAGTAACAATATATTACAGACATTTATGTTTCCCTCGGCATTATGTGTAATGAGTTTAGTGATCCCATTTTGTCTCCAGGTCAAATTTTCTATTGCGTAACATTTTTTGATTTGGTGAAACACCTCTAAAGTGATCACATCCCATCACACTTTAAACTCAGAGGGATTAACGTTGCATAAAATCATCCTACCTCCCTTAAGAGGGGAGACGACCTGTCTGAGTGGGGCATTTTTGTTTTAGTGATTGTAGCTGCACTGCATGTAAAATAGATGGTGAACCTGTCAGGTAACACACATGCAAATTATATTATTTGCCACTAATTTAAATTTTTATTCCTCACATTCTTTGTTTCATCTTCCATCACTATTGGACTCACAAGCCTCCAGCAATAAATACGTACGCAGGAACAGACACACCCCTCTGTGTAGTGTGTTCACTGGATGAGTGAGGGTTGTTGAACAAGAAGCCAATGAAGCAGATCAGGGTGACCTTTACAACCATCACTCTCTTTTTTCACTCACACGTGACCACTCTTCTCTTCTCTTCTCTTTTCTTCTCTTCTCTTCTCTTCTCTTCTCTTCTCTTCTCTTCTCTTCTCTTCTCTTCTCTTCTCTTCTCTTCTCTTCTCTTCTCTTCTCTTCTCTTCTCTTCTCTTCTCTTCTCTTCTCTTCTCTCTGCTGCTGTAATTTATCATTGTTGGTAATAGAAACCAGTGTGTCTCTGTCTGCAGGATGTTTCTTCCTCTCTAATTTTATGTTTGACATATTCACAAATACACTGAATATACTTTCCTGTTTCCTGCAAGACATGGAATATTTCCACTTTAACTCAAATTTTGAACCCCCCCCCTCCACATCAGTTTCTCTTTCCATCAGTGGCAGTGTAAGGTTAGTCGTCTCTCTCTTCTTTCCACCCAGCAGCCACATTTCATGGCAGCAATGGAAATGCTCCTTCATGGTATGAAAATGGAAAAAGGAAATGGATGATGGAAGGTTATCAAATAGGAGGAACTGTGCCAGCTTCACCATTATCACAGAGATGGCCTTCGTCTTGTCCTTCTAATATGATCATTCAGCACAGACCGCATGTGGATGCAACTGTGAGTCTTTGCTCTGCTTACACTGTTGACTGTCGCGATCACACATTTGAGGGTCAGCCCAACGGAAAAGCAAGGTTTGTCAAACACAAAAAGAACAGAAGCTCAGCCTTTTCATTCTTTGTTTGTCAAATAAGAGAAAGCTGGAAGGATTTCACAGCCTGAAATCAATTGGAAATTACAAAAAAACAAAACAAAACTCTGCCTCGGCTGTTATATTGTGACCCTGATTCTAACAATCCAATATCCTGTTTACAACTCCAGTTGTCAGCTTAAAGAGAAAGCTGACCTACCGGTAATCAGTCGTGTCTGTTGTCTCATTGGCTAGTTCAGCTCAGTATAGGTTTTGTGCAAATTTTTGAAAAAAGGGTTGTTTTGTCGCCACACATCACCTGTTTGGTCCTCTGATATTTAGTATCTCACATATTTGTAGATTCAATTATAACGCTCATAAAAAGATGATGCCTAAGACCTAAAGTTTCCCTCTTATCATCTAGCAATACGCAAATATTAAAAATGAGATTTCATTTGTAACTTTTCCTTCATGTGCTTTTTACGTCAGTTATCAATAAACCATTTAATCCCACTCGAGTTTGCACATGGCGAAACTTGATTTTACCTGCCTGTGTGATGGAGTCACTGGCTCACACGCTGTGAGCCTCACGACTAACTGTGTGAAAAATCTGTATCATTTTATATCCCGGTAGTTGTTTGTTGTTTGTTTCATACCGTATTGATGAAGTGCCAAGAGAATCAATGGGATCTGTCTTCTGATGCTGTATCCAAATCTTGCTCTCATCCATCATCCACTGTGTCACGTCAGAATGTTACTTCTGTCATGTTAGCATGGGGATGTTTTCAGGCACACATTTATTCAAAGCATAGCTTTGAACACCAAGTCCAAACTCATATAACCCAATTGATATAGACCCAAATCTTTTTATCACCTCACCTAATTTAACAAGAGAGTTTCCAGATTGCTGCAGTAATGTTGGGGGGTTGTTCTGTGTTTCATTTTGATCTGTTTAGAGAGAAAAGAAAACTGAGGTGATTCCCCCCCCCCCCCCCTTGCATCTTGATTGGATCGATGTTGCTCTCAAGTCGGCGTTTCCTCGCACAACAGTATACTGATTAGATCAGACATCTGCAGCAATTAGAAGGTCTTCATTTTTCTGGCAGTGTGAACTTTAATGCTCTAGGACAGTGCATGTGTTTCGACATTAGTTTTCATACTATCAGCTCTTTCCATCTTCCTGTGGTTTACCAACAGAACACTTCTGGTCTTGCATTTTCTCCACACACTTCCAGATCCTCAACTCATTTATTCTCAGAAATAGAGGGGACGACATCTCACCTGTTTTTTTTTCTCATGAATATATTTTCTGAGTCGAACACTTTCAATTTCTGAAGGTATTCTTCACCTAACTCAGTCAAGGTGGCATATGACACACGCGAGTCTGTTCTATTGTGTTTCTGTGTCTCATTTTGTTTCCATTGCCTCCTTCACTCACTATAGTAAGAGAATGTGGCTTTCCATCAATATATACACACAAAAAAAAACCCATACATGTTAGGCAGGAGCTCATCCATAGATGTCTGCCTTGAAATTGCTGGCCCACTGCCACCCACTCAGACTCACCCCACCCCCACTCCACCCTCCACCCTACCAACCAGGAGCCACACAGACAGACGAGACATCAGCAGGGACATGATAAGGACATTAAATGCTGCAGTTCTCTTTGATCGCTGCTTGGCTCATTTGGATAAAAACACTACATGGTGATGAAGTCGGAAAGTCAATTTTCATTTTCCCAGTTCTGACAAAATAAGGTAGAAAATAAAAAATGGCACACTCAATAAATCATTAGTTTAGTGTCAAAAACAGAACAATACTTTATATGTGTGTAGAACGTTTCCCTGTGTGCTCAGACAACCACTCTGCAATCACTAGTGTGAGCATAATCATTCAAAGTACATGGGAGTTATTTAACATGTTATTTGGCGGTTACCACAGTGACACC
Organism: Antennarius maculatus; assembly: GCA_013358685.1. Lineage (NCBI taxonomy): Eukaryota > Metazoa > Chordata > Actinopteri > Lophiiformes > Antennariidae > Antennarius > Antennarius maculatus. Next base: position 5,190,616 of record CM023610.1, on the reverse strand, counting down.
AGGCCAGTTTGTAGCAAAGGGAGACATTTGTGCTCGTGGGATGCTGAATGGAATGCAGGATGAAAAGTGAGGGCGAGACAAATGAAAAAGGGACCAGACGGTGTGAAAAGGGGAGAGATGTGAGGCAAAACGGTGTTCCTGCCTCGTTTTCAGTACAGTCTGTGTTGTCGGGGGAGAAGTAGAGCGTTGCTGTTCCAGCGTGTAACACAGGTAACACCAGACAGTAAATGAAGATGAATGCACTTATAATCTCTCTGATGCCAGAGTTACACCTCAGCATCGAGAGTCCCCTCCACATGTAAAGGTGTTCACACACACACACACACACACACACACACACACACACACACACACACACACACACACACGTGTGTGTATGTGTGTTTGAACTGAGCTCTGAGGTGTACATCCAAAGCAAACTGGAGCAGGGCCACAGATGCTTGACAATGGGACAGTCTCATTATCCTGCTACAATGTGAGAGGCCACCAGCGACCCCTGCCAACCCCGTATGTCACTCACAAATTGCCTTTGGTAACAATGGATTAGCCTGATTAGCAGCAGGTGCTGTGACGGGAGAACATTGTTAGAAATAATAGGAGGGTATGCTGTATTCAGTTACTGACAAAAGGTGTGTATTTAGTATTGTAGCAGCACCACGCAGGTTTTTATTTATAACATATAGGTGAACATGCAGCAATGAGTACTTGGTTTCATCTTTTCATGCTTTTAATTGCAGACGAGCTGTAAAAATGTCAGTCATTGCATTTTTTTTTTTTTAACCATACCTTACAATCCCTCAGTCTAACGGCAGGATGTCCTTTTTCTCTAAAAGTGCTTTGAAAACACTGATCATAATAAAAATAGATGACAGGATGGAAATGTCCACGGTTTAATGTTCCGTGACATTTACGTATATCAGGATTTGTGAACAAACTGCTTTCCCATATCCCCTTAACGTCTTCTCCCATCAGTGAAGCCCTCACCTGAAAAATGTCTTTTCATTCTCTCCAATTCCTACTCTGTCCATCTTTCATGATGCTAGTAATGGTTACGTAAAAAATTATTATGGGTTGCGGCATACAGTAAAAGAGGACTGCTCGGCTCGTGTTGATATTTTCCTCCTTCCCTTTCATAGTATTTTGGAGTGATTAAATTGGGCTTATGATGCAATACTTCAGATAACCAGGACTTAGAAGAATGTGAACAGATGGAGTAATTCATCACAGCTGTAATCCTCTCAACCTTTTATTAGACGGTCACTCCACATGCCACACAAACCCTGAATCCACATGCATGACCTCCTACCATGGGAAGCGTCGCCTCGTCTGGAATGAAATGATGTGAAGCAGAAATGCACATCAGATAAAACAGCAGACCTACAGAAGAAGGTATTATTCCGAGGTTCTGATTATGTTTAATATTAATATTAAACTAATTTAATTAATATTAAATTATTATATGTTTAATATTGTTTAATAGCAAAAAAATAATAATATGAGAAGGATGGTCAAGCTTTATAAATATTCACAAACCTCTCCTCCTTGATTTAATTCTGTTAATCAAAATTGAAAAATGTAATTTCCTTTAGGATTAATAAAGTGTTTTCTATCTATCAATCTACAGTATCTGCTCTTGCTATACCCATACTGTGGTGTCTTGGCTGTGCATTCATGAAATCTTAGATCATTACAGGCACTAATTTGGAAACTTAGCACAATGATCTCATCATGTTTATCTGTTGGACAAAATATTCACATACACAAAGAAACTAAAAAAATAATTAAAAAATCAGCAAATACACCAATGTGAAACGATGATTTTAATTTGAGGGCTCTGTGTGGGTAGGTGTTAGGTGTTTCCCTCTGTTGCATGAACACTGGTTTCTCCTCTCATGCCTCCAGACATGTTTGTTTATCACCTCAACCGATGCATGTGTAGGTTTGTTTTTTTCGCTCTGCTGTTTTCTGACTGATGGCTTTACATGTTTGTGAAGCCTTTTGCCATTGCTGCAGTATTTCTGTTCTATTGATTTTCGCTGTACACCACTTGTCCCTCCATGTTGCTGTAGCGGAGTCTGATGAGTTGCCCTGGCCGTCGTCCCACAGCTCCAATCACAGCAGCTGTTCTGCTCTTACGCCAGCCACCAGCGGGTAACCGAGCCTTTTGATGTGAGGAGTCTTGATGGCTCTCACTCAGCCTCAGGGATCAGCTTTACGGCTTCACACTGACCCCTACAGCAGCCATGTCTAAGAAATACTGCAGAAAGCACACATGCACGCATGCACACACATCTATACTGCAGGAGCCACGATGTTAAAGTTTCATGGTCCAATAGTACATCTGTATATGGACATGTGGACAATATCCACGCATCCATCCATCCATCCATCCATCCATCCATTTTCTTAAATATTCTTAAATATAAACTGAAATAATCTCATCTTTCAGCCGCTTTTCCATCTTGCAGGTCATGGATGTTGCTGGACTCTATCGCAGCTGGCTATGGGCGAGAGGCTGGATACACCCCAGAAACATCGGACAATTTTAGTGGAGTTTGGAGAGACCAATTCACCTACGCTACATGTTACATGTAGGATGAAGCTGGAGAACCCAGAATGCACCCACACAGACATGGGAAAGAGCATACAAACTCCACACAGAAAGGAACCGAACCCAGAACCTTCTTAATGTGGCTTAGAGCGTGAAGCAGGGGAAACTCTGGGCGCGACGCCAGTGCACCGTGGTTGTTATAGCACTGAGATGTTTTATTTAATAGTAGTTAGTTGAGTTGGGAACCTCTTTATGTAATACTGTGTGATTTAAACCCGCATTCTGCTTTATCTCATGAAATAGCATAATAAACTAAATATTTGATTGAGATGTCATGTGATTATTATATGAATGTGGTCATGATGCTGTGTAGACCCCCTGAACCACACACAGACCCACCTGGGATAAACTTTTACTGAACGTTTAATCCAGCATTCATATGAGAATCTTGCCCTCCTTTTCTGCAATGGAGAAGGTGAGGCTTTTTTTTTTTTTTTTAAAAACAATGTGCCTTTGTCTTCTCCTGTGTCCCATACAGCATGTGCCTTGTTCCCTGAATCTAGAAGACTAATGAATCTAGAATCTAAAGGTCCCTAGTGACCTTTACAGTGGAGAAAACAGTGGCTGTTTTATCCATTCAAAGGACATCCAAGAAGGAAAATCATCTTGTTTTCTCTACCGGAAGGGTTACCACCACCAACAAGCACCAGGTAATTTAAGCATGCATCTTGATACGTCGAACAACGGCACAAAGTTACAGTGGTGAGGACTAGAGCTGCTGAGTCAGTCACCTCACACAGCATAGAGGAGGAGGGGGGATGACGGAAAGAAAAGTAAGTGACTAAAGGCTTTTAAGCCAAACGACTAAATGGTTCACTGGAATGATGCAGGAGAGGAAGGAGACGGTCAGATGAACACGAGAAAAAAAAGTGTAAGACATTATTGTAAAATTAGACCGTTCCACCAGCGGGAGGGACACTTTGGTCACACTTGGAGCTTTGCCTCTTTCTCCCTCTCCTCCCCCTCTTGTGCTCTTTCGCTCCTGTCCTCCTCCTCATCCCTCACCCTCCCTCCCTCCAGCTCCCCTGCAGTTGCCTTGTGATGACGTTGCACCGACGTTGAGGTGAGCATCACTGAGGATATGGAGGGGATGGCGCAGAAGGGGGCTTAGGGTGGGAGGGGACTTGGACATAAATAGACACTGACCTATCGCGAACACACGCTGGCAGTTACCAAACATTAACTCAGCATTAGCATAATCTCCTGTCTGTGTATTTTTGAGGGAGGATTAATATGAAATGCCAACAACTACTCTGATGTCCCTGGTGATTGAGGGAACTGATGTCTTCACCTAGTCTTTTGCCTCTCTCTCTTTCTCTCTCTTTCTCTCTCTTTGTCTCTCTCTCTCTCTCTCTCTCTCTGTCTCTC
>CM023610.1:5144975-5186537 GCA_013358685.1 Antennarius maculatus | reverse complement strand
CTGTCTCTCTCTCTCTCTCTGTCTCTCTCTCTCTGTCTCTCTGTGTCTCTCTCTCTCTGTGTCTCTCTCTCTGTCTCTCTCTCTCTCTCTCTCTGTCTCTCTCTCTCTCTTTGTCTCTCTCTCTCTCTGTCTCTCTCTCTGTCTGTCTCTCTCTCTGTCTCTCTCTCTCTCTCCACATCTGTGATCAGACATTTCACCTGTACTCTGCTTTATCTGCCAGCGGTCCTGTGCTGCACAGTGACAGCGCAAGGTTGGTACAGAACAAATCCATTTAGCCAAAACACTGGCAGACACGAGAGGACACACACACACACACACCTACACACACACACACACAAACACACACACACACACATGCACACACACACACACACACACACATACATACACTCATCTATACTCAAGAGATTGCACTCGATGAAAAAGTGTGCAGCAGAGTCAGAATTTCAGCAGTTTCTCATGTTCTAACAAATGAAATGTGGTTTATAAATAGCACTGAAGTCAAATAGTCAATAATAAAGGGGACTTTGGGCTGGTTGTAATCCCATTTAGGTAGCTCTTATTCTTGTGGTATGGATGGAAGGAGCTGGGTGGTCTATAGATGCTAATGAAGAAGCATACGGACAGAACTGGAATTGTTACATAATTAAGGGCAGATCAATAAGTCAATTGAAGGAGAAAGAGGAACAGTGACATAGTCCACATATAAACATGTTTACTACCCTTAAGGGAGCTGTGCTCATGTACTTTCTTCTCATCACTGCAAATACTTTTTTTTCACAGACGCACACACACACACACACACACACACACATACTGCAGACACATGAAAAGCAAACATTATGCAGAGCTTCTCTCTTATTAATGTGATGTATTGAACATCCACAAATGGAGAGTAACATTGATTCGTGTCTAATTATTCACTGTAGGCTCACAGTGACATGAAATGAAGCGACAAAGCTGCCTCTGACCAAATGACAGAACATCAGCTGTTTTAATTAATTTCCATCTCTCGTGTAATTTTCATTGGAGGTAAAAAGAGCACATGGGTTTAGTCGTTATTCGTACTGTACAATGCTAAATTATTCAAATGAAAGCAATGAGCCACTCCAGATTTTCATATGCAGAACTCAGTTTCTCATTTGAAAATGATTTGAAAGGGTTATCAACAGTCAAACTTGCAGCAAAATTATTATTAAAGAGCAGTGGTGGTGAAGAGGTGACACATGACAGACAGTTGTGACAACATGTGGTTAGCTGGAGGTTACCAGGCTCACCATCTGTGTTGCACCACTGTATGCTGAGCTCTGGTGAGGTTGCAGCCCATTCCATACAGTGATGACCATTTAACCAATACACTACATAGCTTTTACTATATATACCTTTCGTCAAAAAGTTCTACAATTTTAACAAACTAAGCACATTTTTGCTAAGCAAGATGGAAAAGAGAAAAATGTGGACCAAAGGAGATGAATTCTGACAGCATGACATTACATGACCTGACACCTGTTCAGAAATAAGAACTAGTCCTGAAAACAACCCACTACCAACTGGAAAATAGATATGTGGAGGTTTTTTTTTTAACTTTGGGTTTCAGACAAAAATTGAAATGAGATTTAATGTTTCAATTAGTGAGTCAGGCTTCCTATTTCTAGTCTTTTTTGCTGAGCTACTGTAGCCTTATATTTGCTAATGGATGGGTTTTAGAGTTATTGATCCTTTTCCCTTGCACCACAAAAATGTTTGTTTTCACAAATGTCAAGCTACTATCAACACGCTGCCTATGCAGAATGTTTAGGCTTTATTGAATTAACACCTGTACAGTCTTAGAATCTCAGCAGACTTTTTAAAATGTGATCCAAAAATGACAACGTGAACAGAAACTGCAGTCAAAACTTAACGGAGAAGGCTAGGATTAGTTTAGAGACAGAATAAGTGATGATGTCCCCACATTACACAGTGCTTGTTCGCACTTCAAGATGCACAACTCCACTACATCGTGGATTTTTAGTAGGTAGTCACGTGATTCCGTACGCGCTTGCTATTGGCTGACAGTATCCGTGTGTAATTTTTTTAACAGAGGCCTGGATAGTCAGGATAATCAGACACATGGCAATTAAAACTGATCTTTCACAACAGAAAATTCATTTCCAATGCCCTGTGGATCCCAAAATACACTTAGTGATTTGTCACACATCAGCTCCAAATCCCCCAAGGGAATGATCGATGGATCAACTCTGCTGTTCTAATACCAGGATAAACGCATACATGAGGATTAGCAGTGTTTATCTTCATTATCCTAACAGTCGTCATCCAAATGAAATGAGTTGCAGGGAGTTGACCTGGCCTCCCACACTTTGAATGTGGGCGATGCCAAAGAGGTTATCATCAATGCATCCGTGATAGATGGCTTGTATGCAGGTCAGTGCTGACGCTGATTGATCAGCCTCTGAGGTCAACCATCTGACACACACCGTCACCGCGATACAAATGACCAGAGACATACATGGAAGAAGCAGAGAGGTGCACAACATAGTTCATAACACAACAGTTTCATGAAGATGTGAGATTTTATGCCATGGGCACTTCTCTTTCCTTTATTTTCTATTCCCAATCTAACTTAATAAGTGTTTCATCCAGGACTCTGCAGTCAGTTGGTTTCCTGCAAAGAGATTATTTGCAGGAAACCAACTGAAGCAGGTCAAATGATACCTGATTAGTGCATGACTACATAAGAGCTATGGACATTATTGTGTTTGTCCCTCATTATAAGGACTGTTCTTACTCCTCTCTCCTGCTGGCTGGTTGAGAACCAGTCATCCATGATTGGCCAGCACAGGCTGTGTAGCTGCAGGGCTGTATCCCTGCACAGTAATGACCACCAAATGTGAGAAACAAGCACATGCTGCTTCCATAAATGTGACTGTGACCAGTGGCTGCATCCAAAGTTGAAAAAAAATAAAAGAGCTCCATCACATTTGAGCCTCTGGTAGTTCTATACAGAATTGTGTACAGCATGCAATTTTAACTGTAAAATGCTCATAGAGCACACTTCCTCATAACACAACAGTCAATTAAACATATCATGTGATCAAAGGGGTACATGTCATAATTAGAATAATAAATTAATGAATGAAGAATGGGGGGCTCTGTCCGGGTTCTCCGGCTTCCTCCCACCTCCAAAAACATGCATTTCAGGTGAATTGGCCGGTTCCAAATTGACTGTAGGTGTGAGTGTGTGCAGGTTTGTTTAATAATTTCTGCCCACACCAGAAATAATAACTCAAAGCACGATGTTCTTCTTGCCAGACAGATCCAGAAGAATTGCCAGAAGACTGTTTTGCTATTTCATAGAATGTATATGGAAAAAACATAGATACATGTGGTGTTTCTACCTATCTCTTATTTTCACATTGGCAACATTTATTCTGGACAGAGCTGATGAAATTCAAAGGGGGTTGATAAAAATAAAGTTTGAATTGTTAACTTTCTCAACAGAAATCTCTCCCATGTCAGTTATTTACCTTGATGACTCAGAACCTGAAACTTTCACGACTCACTAATTATCACATTCTGATGCTGATGGCTAAAATTGTTCCATTTAAAGCTCTGGAAATGTAAGCCCAGACATTCAATCTTCTGTTTCTGGGAACATCAGGATGAGTAATTCAAGAGTCACAGTCAGAACAAGTTTGATTTGTGCCCTGATTGTACCACACTGTGATGCCTTGATGTATTAAAAGTTGAGTGCTACATGCTCTCTGAGAACACCATGGTAACAGTTTGAAGATGAAAGATGACATTAATGTAACTAGAAACATTGGTAGCGTTTGAAATTGGACTTTATATAATCCCCATGTGTGCATGTGTGCAATCACACACACAGAAACATTTGTGCATTGAAGCCACAACCATTCTGACCCTGCATATTCTGGTGCACTTCTTCCATCAGAACAGGAACACACACTCTGTGTGTGTGTGTGTGTGCGTGTGTGTGTGTGAGAGAGAGAGAGAGAGAAAGGGAGAGAGAGAGGTCTCTCTGCTTTAGTGTAATAAGTAAGGGCTAATCTTATGACTGTAATAACTCTCTAGATGGATGAGATTGCCTCCGTGTCCCCCTGTCCTCCACACAAACTCTCTCAATGTTTCATTCACTTGATTAACCCTGAGAGAAGGACAATGTATCTTCAAAGGGGGGATGGTTCAAGTAAATATAGACCTATACAAAGAGAATGCACAATTACAGCCGGATCTCTGCAGCCACTTGGGCCTGATACAGCACTAACTAGGCAGCAGTGGGAGATTAATGGAGCCCAGAGTCTCCCCCCTTCGTCCAGCCCATGGGCGCTCAGAGCGAGTCCTGGGCGAAAGGCTTGTCCCTCTCTCAGGCCAGGCTGCAGTTTGCCAAAGTGTGTACCACTTTATTATCTTTTTCAAATAAAGTTTGTGCTGTAGCTTTGCTGCCACAGTATGAATTATTCTATTTCTTTATTTATTTTGTCTGGCTTTTATCTTTGTGAGGCTTATGAATCACCCTAGGCTGTTGTCCCCGAGCGAGGGTGTTTTTATCTGCCTGTTGTTCTTACTTCCCCTAAACTTTCTTCAACTCTACAGCAGTTCCTAATCTTCAGCATCAGTATTTTCACTCACTTTTTTTTTTTTCTTTCCAGTCATATTTCCCTTAAGTCTTAGCATTGCTAGTTGCAGTATAACATTTTGGGGCAGTCCCTCCCTTCCTTCTTCAGATGTAGTTCTGCCATGCCATCATATGGTATTTGCAGTGAGTCCTCCAGGGCTCGGCTGTTTGAAGTATTGATTGAAGTACCCTCATCCCTAGAGCGCCATTATGTAACAAAGATGCAAAAATCCACAAAGTTAGAGGGAGAGACAGAGTGAGCAAAGAAGAAGATAGAGGGAGAAAATGAGGGATTCAGAGGAAAGGCACTGTAGATGAGTAGACAACCATCAGATGTGGATAAGACGAAGGCAGAGTCCGAATCAGTGGTCATCCATCAGAAAATGATCCTGAAACCCAGACAACTGCAAATGAGAGTCATAGATCAAGCAACTAAAAATAGGGCAGTGAAGGATCTTTACTCAATCATTATTGTTGTGTCTTACCACTGGAGCATGGAGATTCTAGATGTATTACATTGAGATACAGAAGTAGAACAGATTTTCTTTTATAAACAGAGGAAGAAAAAAGAAAGTGGGCTAAGGATCTCCGAGGGATAAAAACCTTTTTATTTACCAGCAGGGCAGCAGAGAACAACAGAATGAATCAATGCCGTGTCAGTTAGTTGCTTGGTGTTTCAAACGATGTTTGCACAATCCACTCCTTCATTTGTACTCACTAATCACAACACTCAGCTTCTAAAAAAAAAGTTGATAATATGTAATGATTGAATTTCATGCAATCAAGATTTTTATGTTTGTGCCAGTCATCATGGTGGAAGTGATGGTAATCAGAGTGGGTGACTCATAACCTGTTTGTATTTCATTCACGCTCTTGACTGCAGGATGAGGTAGCAGGTAGCGATAAAAGCTAAATTAAACATCCTAGACTCCAAATTCATTAACATTCAATGTTCAGCCTTAATCAACCCTGATTATAAGACTGCTGAAGGAAAAATCTAATTTCACCCAAATAAACCATCTAAGAACCCTGAATAGTGGTAACAATTTTATCTTCATTATTCATTATTTGAAATACAAATGTTATTTTATATAAAAAAATGTTTTATTCCTATGATCAAGAAATAAACTAGATTACTTGTGGAAGTAAAGCCCTTTGAGTTGTTCTGAAAGGTTATAGAAGTCAGAATCCAATTGAAAACAAAACCAAATTTTCAGAATTGCTGTTAACGCCAAGATTCACTTGAGGAATCTGAGCCTACTCCTCATGGACAAAGGCTTCTGGTTCAGTTATATTCCTGATTATATAATATCAGACATTTTACTCCATATTGTAATGGGAGACAAGAACACTCATGAAATAATTTAGGTTGTCAAAAGGACGTAGCTTAAAGATGTTGATCTTAACCCTGTCATGTCTCTAGCACGTGCGAAAGCGCGAAACATGCATGCGCACAACAATATACACACACACACACACGCACACACACACACAAAGAGAGAGAGACAGAGAGGCAAACAGGAAGGACGGTCCTTGTTACACAAGGTCTTCGTTTGACACGCAGGACTCCCTACCAAGATGTACGACCTCTCTTCAAAGGTGTCAGAGATGGACGTCACTTCGAGGACAGACTCAATATGTGACCTTTGATCCCAGTCAGACCCTTGAACTGCAGATATTTCTCCCGGTGCTTCAGGATGACTTTACATTTGTGAGAATGTGTGACTGCTCCCACAGACGTATGCTGATGCCTGAGATGACGGACAGCATCGTCCTCCTGAAGAGATTTTGTTCCACTGAATGCATTAGAATATTTATCAGTCTTCCTCAGACATTTGGAGTGACTAAACAGATGTTTTTTTAAACGGCTACCATCCACTACACTGTGAATGATTGCTCACTTTTTTTCCATTCATGCCCACTCTTCTAATTTGTTTTGTGATTGAAATATTTCCATTTTATCCTTTCAGTTGTTGTGTTTTATAAATCTATGTCCCTCTCACACTACAAACAAAATTTCAAAGCAATTTATTGCACTAAGTTTCTGAATTTCCCGACCCTTTCAAACTTCTACAGTCCATTTTGAAGAAGAAAATCATATGCTATTGTGCCAACTCATTTTGTTTTTTCAGATGATTTATTTCTCACATTTTCCAACAGTTACATTGAATTTTAGATCCGTCAAGTCCATCCGTCCATTTCCTATAGCCACTTATATATAGTTCATCACAGGGCCACATAGAGAGCAATCAAACACGAGAAATCAAACAGCGATGGACAATTCTGAAAATTTTTATCCAATATTCAACCAAAATATTCACCGTTAGGATGTCACGTTTGGATATTAGAGCAAATATTTGATAACTTCTATAATTCATTCATCTTCTTGAGGACAAGATGATCGTAATCGTCTACAGCCACTTACCTGCCTTGCGGGAGCCTATCCCAGTTTCCCACTGAGCCACCATACTGCCCTCTTCTTTATAGCGTACTTCAAATATTTTTACTCATCTCATTATTGGTCCTGATTGTGCTTTTGAGTTTTTCCATTTTAGTATACTGTTGGTTGAAGGAAAGAATCATCTCTTGCTGCTTGCCTCTCATATTATGCCTGCTCTTTTTCAAATGCTAACAATGTCTTATCGTCCTGTTTTGTTTCCTTCAAATGGAGAACAGGCCTTTCTCATAATTAACTCAGATGACTTTCTTTCACACACATCCACTCTCCTGCCAGCCACAGAATGACCACAACAGCGCATCTTTGATTTTATGAGACAGAATCATCCCTGAAAGGCATTTGTCAAATGAAATGAAAACAGAATGTGCCCCAGGAACAGCAAAGCTAAAATGATGATACCTACAAGACATGAAGCCATCAATGAGAGTCTGTTAAAGGGCCTGTGAAAGCCTTTCCACTCCGGCAGTAAAACCAATTCATCTACCTCCCTGTTTGACGTTCTCTCTGGAGGAAGAACAAAATACCTGCTTCAATTTATAGGTATTTTAGAGTAGCCTACAATCTAATCTGACTTCTGGAACTATCAGCAGTTATCTAGATGCCCTTCATCATGACAGGAAGACACTTTTTGTGGCCTTTATGGTTTAACAAAGATGACGTCAATCGGTCTTGTGAAAGCTGGTAGCCATTCTCCATGACAAACTGCAAAAGGACAGCTTGTGTGAATGTTAGACACCTCCCATTGCATTCTCTTTATGATGTGTGTCATTAACGTGTCACACCACTAACACACGAGGACGATGTATGTTCTTGGGGAGCATCTGTTAATGTTTTTCTCTACCTGGATGAGGCTATAATCATGTAAAGTTCACCAAACGTTACCCTGGACTGAGCTTCTTTATTTGAACACTTCTTCATTATCTCTGTATTGTCACGTCTTAAGCCTGATTTCAGAGATACTGTGTGTTATTCAGATAGAGCTCTCATTTATTGCAGAACACTTATGTAACCACCCTCCTCCCACATATGTGTGTGTGCCGTTCTACGAGCCTGTGATAGTGTAAGGAGGAAGGGTGTTGGAGATCAGGCAGAGGGACTTTCTCATGAGTGTCAAGATTCACTTTGAAGATGAAGAGGGGAGAAATCATCATTACACCATGTAAATAAGAGTCTGGAGCTACCGCAGCGCGACTCAGCGGCGAGCCGTCAGCCGAGTAATGAGCTCACAGAGATGTTCCTTCGTGATCAGCTCTAATCATCAATGTCCCACAACATAAGCAGGATGAAGCCACTGCTGGTTGGTGGGTGAATCGAGTCTGACATCTGCAGAGGTAAGTTTATAGTCAGAGTTTCATCACTTCTAACGTTAAACACCCTGAACACAAATACTTACTTAGAGATAGATGGATGGATGGATGGATGGATGGATGGATGGATGGATGGATGGACGGACGGACGGACGGACGGACGGACGGACGGACGGACGGACGGACGGACGGACGGGCGGACGGACAGACAGACAGACAGACAGGTAGTTAGGTAGGTAGGTAGGTGGGTAGACAGACAGGCAGACAGACAGACAGACAGACAGACAGACAGACAGACAGACAGACAATCAGGCAGGCAGGCAGACAGACAGACAGACAGGCAGGCAGGCAGGCAGGCAGACAATCAGGCAGGCAGGCAGACAGACAGACAGACAGACAATCAGGCAGGCAGGCAGACAGACAGACAGACAGACAGACAGACAGTCAGGCAGGCAGGCAGATAGATAGATAATAGAGAGGTGGACAGACGAATACAGACAGATATTCGTTCCTGACATGATTAAACACACACACACACACACACACACACACACACACACACACACACACACACACACACACACACACACACATGCACGCACAATTATCAGGACCCGTGAGCACATCTATACAAACACACCAAGGTGAGGTCAGCTGGTTTACTCAGACTGGAGTCAACTCAGTTGACCCCGTTGCTCACAGGTTGCCATTCATCACAGTCTACCCTGCCCAAGGTGAGTGTTTGTGATCCGGCGGCCTGCAGAGCAACTGAGACACCCAACCAGAAAGACCCCCAGGGGTCAGAGGCCACGCCTGTTCCCACAGTAGCAGAGGGGCCTTGTCTGGATTCACTGTCACCTCATCAACACACTCATGAATGATTGAGACAGCATAATCCTTTTCCTCAATAGAAGGAAATGGGTTAAAAAGTCTTGGAAACACAATTTTCTAGGCAGATTAACTTGATAATTGTGACAGTGCATACTTTGGCGTCTCTGTAAGACCATGCAAATTATGTAAGTCACCCAGAGCACTAATGTTATTTTTAGTGTGAGGATCTCTGACACCACTGAATCCAATAAGTCAGTTTAATGACTATGTGGGTAATTAGTCTCCTAATAGTCGAAATGATCACAATGCTAGTACTGAGGTTTGCTGCTCCTGTGGACTGTAGACCACAGCAGATGTTGTCACTCTATCAAAGCTCTGAACCTTTACCATCCTCCAGGTCTGACTCTGACTGACATGATAAAGTCTGACATGTGCCAGCAGCTTACTGGGACCCCAGTAAATATTTATAATAATTACTCTGCAGTGGGAGTTGAGGAGAGCAAAAGAACTGTCTTGAAGAGTCTGGAGCGCTATTTTTCTTTCATACACAGTATATACATGAGCAATTCCCAAAGGGAAATTAGTGGCACGCTCTAGTTAATCATATCACATCACATGCATATATGTACAGTATATTAGTGTGTACAGGCCCTGAACACACACACACACACGTACACACACACACACACACACAAGGGGCCTGTACGCATGAAATGGGAGGTAGAGTGGCAGGCAGCTCCTTCCTGGAGTGCCCTAAATGGGCAATTTGTAAGGGGGACGGCGCCTTACTCAAGGGCGCCTCAGCAGTGCTCCAGAGGTGAGCTGACACCTCCCACTGTCAGCTCATACTCCAGGTGTTCGGGAATCTAATCGATCTTGGAACACTGGAACACCCGCACTACCTAACCCGCTCTACCGCTGAGCCGCTGCCACCGCTAAGCTATAGAAATTGCTAAAACTGATGCTGAAGGAAACCAACAGTTTTGAAATATACAGCCAATGTATGATTTGTTGGGGGTCATCCCCTTCCTGTCTGGTTTCTTGGTGTGATCAGCCCTTACCTATGGTCCTGAAGCCTCATTAGACCATCTTCCACGTTGTGGCTGAAACAGAAAATTAATGGCTTATATGTATTTAAGTTCGAGGCTCATAGGGTCTATCATTAACCTAACAAATAATTAGGTCTGTTGATTGCTTATTTTTTATGACTAAAAAAAGATCCCCCCCTCTGTTTTTTTTGGACTAATTACATTCTGCCATGTGGTCTCAGTAACATTTAATTTCCATGTAATAGAATCAGGTCCAGATTTTGAGTTTCACTCAGAACGTATAAACAGGAGATATGTTTAGCTGGGTGAGGGGTCTAGCATCTGGGAGGGGTAATAATGATGACCGTCAAATGCTACACATATTCAAGCAGGTTAACAATATCGGCATAATGGTGGATTGTGATATACAGACATTACACTCCCTCTTTCTCATAGAGACATTTTCTTTTGTTCATGTTTCTTTGAAGTATTTATTTCTTTTTTCTTCATCCTGCCATCTGTGATCTTGTTTCACCCTGTTTTCCACCCACCAGCTCTCTCTCTCTCTCTGCATTCAACCGCTAGGTGAGCTGAGGTGAGAGTATCTACACCATCACTAGAGAGAACTCCAGGAGTGTTATTACTTTGAGCCACGCCATTAAGCTTTTACCCTGAAGCGATCGATGGCAGATTCTGGAGGGTTGTTTATCTTGTGTCTTCTTATCAGAGCAGCAAAGATAGGTAGAAACACGGGCTGGGATGGAGAGGTGAGGGAGGGGTGGATACAGGGGGAAAAGAGGCAGAAAGATAGAGAAAATAAAAAGGAAAGGGAGAACGCCTTGTTCAAGTAGCAGAAACAATGTTTACGTATGATTGTACATACAGTCCATCTGCTCCCTTTGATTTGTCAGAATTCATTTATGCAGCTTCAGATGTCTGATCAGACAAGGTTATGTGAAAGGCTTCTGATCTACAGGGGAATGGCTCACTATGATAATCATGATCTGAAGGCTACACTCATGATAAAACTTGCTTATGTAGCAGGTTAGCCACAATCTGCAATACTCTAAGTCTACCAGTATGTTTTGGGGGTTTTTTTGGCTAATAAAAGCCCTTCATCACAACAGATCTGATGAAGATGTTTCTAGTCTGCAGGTTTTGCCTCTAAACCAACAGAGTCACATGTAATGACAATGTCTGCTTGATAGTGGTGGCTCTAGACCAGTGGTTCTTAACCTGGGTTTGATTGAACCCTAGGGGTTCGGTGAGTCGGTCTCAGGGGTTCGGCGGTGACAGAGTTCAAGACAAAACACCCGACACGATGTGTCTCTCAATAACAACAGCAGAAGTCACACTGATTTGCAGGCAGGTCTCACGATGTGTCGGGTGTTTTTGCCGAACATACACGAATCATTGTGTACATTTGACACATTGTGTCAATTCGTGATGACACGCCCCCCTAAGCCATCACTGGCTGCAGGTGATCACGTGACGCTACATTGATTAGCCTACCTGTGCTACAGGGGATTTTGTGCACTCAGTAGTCGATTTATGCCTGTCATGATGATCCGTCATCTGATTGCTTTCCTAATATTTTAATTCATAGTAACTATGTTGAGCAAAAAAAGAAAATGGTTAGACGAATATGTGCAACGTGAATTTACATGTAGTGTATAACGGAACGTGATGGGAGTCAGTGTTCTGCATGATTTGCAATGTCAAGTTGAGCAACTCTAGTCTGGCACTGGCAAAAATAAAGGAACACTTCCTTAAGCTGCATGGAAAACAAAAGAAACAGACTTTGCTGTGAAAATGACATCAGAGTAGCACTTGACAAGGTGAAGCCACACATATCTGAACTGGTCTCTCAATAACAACAACAGCAGAAGTCACACTGATTTACAGGCAGGTCATTTCATGTGAGTTCATCCACTGTCTTGGTTTTGTTCTTTCAAAAAAGGTGACATTAATGCACAATTCATTAAATACACCAGTAAAACATACACTTACCTGTATGTCTTAAATTTGAAAAAAAAAAAAAAATTGTAATAAAGAAGGTTTCGGTGAGTGAGCATATGAAACCGGCAGGGTTCGGTACCTCCAACAAGGTTGAGAACCACTACTCTAGATACTGGGGGGCCCAATCATAGGAGCCCATTTCCAGTTCTTTCTCAAATTCTTCATGGTTTCCCCCGGTGTTTTATGATGACCTAAGACTTATGATGGCTTATGAGGCACACACACACACACACACACACACACACACACACACACACACACACACACACACACACACACACACACACACACACACACACACACAAATGTGTGAGAAATCCTGATGAAAGCAATACGAGTTGCCACTAATGAGGAAGATGGACGAGCACGAAGCAGAGCAATGAAAAACATCTGTCTGGGGGAGATGCTGACCTCCTTCCTCACTCCCTCTGTTTGTCTCTGGTCTCTGTCTTCTAAACACACACACACACAGACACACACACAGACACACACACACACACACACACACACACACACACACACATGTTTTCTTCAAAGGGTTCTTGTTAAAATGTGTTAATTTCTCCTCATACATCAGATGAAAACACTGAACTGAATAACTTTGAATTGATCTTCATTATTATGAGATGTTTTCATTCTGCCTTACTTTCTACATTTGTTTATTTACCAATCTCTTCCCTTCAGTGCTGGTGCTCAATTAATAAATATTCTTATTCACTCCATTTCTCTTCCTTCCCTTTAGTCTGATTCCCTTGCCTCATTTAATTCAACTCAAAACTTTATTAGAACTACAGAGATGATTTCACACACAGGTGTGAGCAGAAATGCTTTTCAAATCAGGTCATTTCTGAGTGTGTTTTCTTCTGAGACTTGAAATGGTTTTCTTTAACTGGCACAGCAAATCCAAATCTCACAGATGACACCCAGTTGGCATACAAAACTAAACCCTAGTTATTGTTTCCTGATTTGAAGTTAAAGGCTGCAGCTAAAACAAATGTATATGCACATACAGTACATGTGGCAAATCATGGGCTCGGTTTCGATGTATGGGTGTCCTTACTAAAAGGACCCATTGCTAGGCCTGAAGCCTGGGTGTTTCCTATTGAGCAGCTGCTGACAGCACTTACAGGACTCTGGGGAACCTCCTGTCAGCAGCTCCCACCCTGCATCCTCCATAAGGGTGGAGGGTGGGAGGGACCAGCACTGAAGGTGTGGTGGGACCAGCACTGGAGCATGAAGTTTTGCAAGTATTTTTCCTCTCTGTAGTTTTAGGACAGGACAATCAGGTGTGTGTCTCTGAACGACAGTCTTCACAGATTCTACCCATCAGGATGTGACAAGTGAATGCTTGTTTTTTTTTTTTTTGTCATAGTAACCTGTGAGATGCCACTTTGTGCTTTGGGTTTTTAACGAATCCACTTCCAGCCAATCTTGTACAAATATTCAATTAATAAAAGTATTGGAATTAGTTTGAAGTCATATAGTTACTTGATGGAATTGAATGGAGTCAGCTTAGGGAAATGGTAGTGAAATGGTAGTGGAAGTGCAGAAGCAGAGGTGTCAGGGAAACAAGACACAGCCTGAATTTTCAGCCGTCAGAGTTTCAAGATCGCTTTCTTAAAACGGATAGAATAGCAGTGAAAACTTTCTACAGTTTTTTTCCACCAGCGTTGGATGTTTTCAAGTATCCTTTGACTTTATTAATTGGTCAGTCAAACTTGTTGCAAATCGTGCCTCTGCAGAACCAGAGCCTACATAACTGTGCTATTGTGGGGTCTCATGTTGTTCTAATTCAAATTCTTAAAGATGTCTGCTCTAATTCAGATCGCTGATGTACGGTCGATTGATGTCCCAACTTTATGACCAAAAAAATCAATTGCATACTTTTTTACAAGAGTCATTTGACATGTCATGGTATTTCACAGATCACTCTCACTGTGTTGATCTACTAGGACGCTTGAAATGAACAGTTTCACCGTTAATCTAACATACATGCTCTGAATAATGTCTATTCTCCAAGACACAAAGGATCGTGGGTATACTGAAGTTGCAAATGTTTCCTTGTCTATATCTACCAAGTTCAGGTAAAGTGAGGCTCTATTTCTATTTCCGTCTGTCACACTACAGCTACAGGACATTACAACACTTTTCATCATCAGGATGCTAAATATTATGTTCTGAATTTTGCCTCTTGCTTTTCATTTTCTTTCATGCTGTAACTACCCTACAGACATTATCAAACATTCTCTGCTTCTGTTAAATCACTACTCTACTCTTGTGATCCCCACCTGCATGCACAGTTATACCTCATTTGCTCATTTACAATCCAGAATATATGGAGGCCTGTTAGCGTTGTAGATAGCCAGACTGTTGCTTTTTTGCATCTGCTGTCAGGTGTTAGCCATTATCATTTCCTGCTTCAGTTATCACTGATATTCATTCTGATTTCGGGCTTGTTTAATTTTGACCAGGTACATCTGACATACTACTTATTACACAGCGTTTAGATCAAACCAGATCAAACCTTTTTGCCCTGTGCATTTTAGGTCGAAGCTCAGCCATACCTCAATGAACCAACAAAACGGGGATCAGTGCTTATTGGGATTCTCCAGTAAAGCCTAATAAATCACACCGTCACAGAAAAACCTTGTAATGGACCTGTAGATGGGGCCATTTGTGGATCGATTGATTGCTGGAAAGTTCGCTAAACAAACTACTTCGGGAAACTTTCATTATCTGAGGAAACAACATCACCAGCTAAGGCAACATTGATCCTGCAATCAAGTACATGTATCAAAAGGAATATTCAGTGTTTCTGACATCAATCCAATGATGATTGAAAAAAGACTTAAACTTAAACTTACCTCACATATAATCTACTGTTTTTAACAGGTTATAGATTTAACTTCATTGCTTTTAACCCATCACATAGATTCATCAGATTCTTCTTATTCTATTGGATTGTGGTACTAAATGCAAATGCCTCTTGCCTCCTTTAGACTTATATGTGGCTATATGTGCACATTTGAACATATAAGCCTTTTGTGTAATTAGAGCAAGAAAACTTATGACCAAAAAATGCACATGCAAAATGAGAAGTGGTGGCTTAAATGACATATAGTGCAATAAAATACAATGAAATCAGCTGTAGTGATGGCATGGAGGGAAGGTCAGTGTGCAGCTGAACCTCTTCCAGATAATAATCTATATGACAGATGTTATGATCTCAGTGTATTTGGATGATTAGATTTAGTCTAAATGATGAGCTCTAACATGCTGAGCTAAATTTAGCACACATGTGTAAACGTCCAGCTCAAGAGCATGTCATGTGCATGTCTGCACTCATCACAGTCAGCTATTATTGAGTCACTTGCTTATTTTTAGCAATAACATAGTGAATCTCAAATGTCATGGAATGCATTCGCAGTTATATATCCTATTTCACTCTCCAAGTCACTTGTAAATGATTAGAAACAAAAAAAAAATTGCTGTATTTCATTTTGCTGTTTAAAGTTCTATATTTTCAGATATATGTAAAATATGTTAAAGCCTCAACTAAAAGCAGTTTTCTCGTCAACTCTTAATTAAATGATCGTTGTGATTCTTATCAACAAATTGCTTGCATCATAATCTGTTCAAAAGGCAGTCATGCTGTGAGCTCCTGTCACCTCTTTGACTTTTTCCTTGATGGAACAGAATGATAAAAAGTGATTATAATAGGTGTCATTGAATTTGAAGTATGGTGCTTGCAAACAGGCCCTCTACTGAGCAATGTGATTACATTTGCACACATGCATAGAGTAAAACACTACAGGCCTAACTACCTCAATTTCTGAAGGTGAGACATGATGCAACTTTATGCAATAGGAACTTTTGGCTTTGCAATACAACAGAAAGACTTTTGCCTGGATTGACAAAATTTAAACATTGTACCTCTGGGTGAATATTAGCTGAGGAAATTTTTTTGCTTTTTTGAGAGAGAAATTTCATTTCTTGACAGACAGACACATAAAAAGACTGGTGTCAATATCTTGTCTTTAAAGACAAGGCTACTGGAAATAGCCTGTTGCAATGAGGACAAAATCCACTGACCAGCATCTTCAAGGGCTGCCAACAATTAACATACATTATATGAAGTGTAACAACACTGAAAAAGATGTAGGAATTTAACTCAGTGTGATGGTAAAAGTAGTTCACTGCATCAAATTATTATTTATTTGTCTCGGAAAAAACGCATTCCACTTCAGTGTCACCTCAGTGATTAATTGATAAAATGAGGCAAGCAAAAATCAGTAAGGTGTTTATCAACCAATGGGCTGTGATTTTTGCTCTTAATGGGAAAAACTATAAGTTAAATCAACTCAGGAACACACACATCCTTGTATGACAGTGTCATCCCTTGCATTAACAGCCTTATTTACACAGCATAAAACATTACTTGATCAGTAATGAGCCAAACTAATGAATGAGAAACCAGCGCACTATTTCTACACTCACAATGAATTTAGTTCAACTATTTCCCACTTGCAGCACCACCACCATCCAGCACCACACGTGACCTACCATGACACACTGTTTTTGTAGGTACAAATGAACAAAAAACAAGTAATGTAAGGCTGCATAAATAAACTATATTCAAACAAAACATGGTGGTTTTGCCACCCCTGTCAGGTTGTACTTGCACATCTAGGAACAGCTGAGTCCCACATGCCACCTGAAATCCTGTCAGTGAGTGCCTGACCGCTGACACACTCCTGCTGGTTGTCCACCCCGTCGCTGGCCACGACTCCGTCACTTGACCCGGGCGTATACACTGCAAAACCCATAAACGCACACAGATGGCGGCTCAGTGGGGCTCGTGCACACTTGTATAAACTCAAAGTAAGTCACAAACACAAACATTCACACTTTTACCCCCACTTGAAATTCACTTAGAGTAACCTTCTTTGATCACACTGATGTTTAGCAAAGCATTCAACATCTCGTAATTACTTTCACGGTATTAAATGTCATGGAGGATGGCTGTAGATGCTTCCGGGCTTAGTGATTCAGAATGTGCAGGTGAATACATTGAAGCGATTAGAGTTAATATGGGTTTGCACTCTCATCACTCCACTATCCCATAATAGGAGACCTGCATTCAGCTCATACTTGTCACTAAAAGGATCAGGATTTGTCTCTGATCCGTCACAGAACCTCAGCGAGTATCTGCCTGCTCATTTGTTCATTATTCTACGCGGGGGTGGTGGAGGGTGTCAACGTGCTTGTGCTGTTTGCAGCAATATTATTAAAAATGTTGTTCCACAGCTGACAGCCACCTCATTATTACAGTACATAAACAAGGGAGAACAGGAGCACACACATTAAGGCTGAGATGTTAAAATAAACTGAAATTTAGACAGATGTTGTACATAAAAACATTTTTTGTGATACTTTTTTTTTTTTTTTTTTTTTTTACCAATGTAGAATCTCATGTTTGTGTCATGTTACAATAAAATACAGCTGATATATAAATTGGGGTGTTATTCCTATTAAGAAAATATTTGTTTATACCATATTTAAGTTACTTGATGAATATTTAGAATCGTACGAGACGAGTGGACAAGACAAGTCGCTCTTTAAGTGACTGCGTTTATGCACCATTATTGTTAACAGCCTATGTGTTTTGGCAGACACATACATCCAGATTATGATTTTCTATCAGAAACACTAATCTATGATGAAACATTAATCACTGCAACCTGTCACCATGTTTTATTTGTTTTGTTTTCCCTTCAAACGGCGTACCTTCTGGCAAATTAAACCAAAAGGCACTCAGAGCACTTTGAGTGATTGATAGTGATAGACAGAAGCACAAGACGGCCCCCATGTTTGCTTTAAATCTTCATAACGGCTGAAGAAGAACTTGTTTTCTTGAATTCAAGCACTGTGGAGAGAAAAAAACAAAAAAAAACAACAACTTTATCAATCATGAGATGAAACAGAATAATTTTATTCATGTGACAAAAGTGAGAAAACGCGAGCGAATGCAAAAAACTTTTAAATATTGTATAATGGTAAGTAATACTAAAAATAACCTTGACTTTATTGCTTTCAAAAAAAGTTTAACACTTTGACTTCATTTAACTTCAACTCATCCTGTTAAATCCAAATGTCAGTCCTGTTGGTCCTGCTCCTATCCTACCTGACTTCGACTCTGTGGATTGCAGTGCTTATTCTAAATGCTATGCTCCCCATAAAACATCACCAGTGAACAAATTATAGGCGCAAATTGTCTTTGATTTCAAAACATAATTGTCCCTACAAATTATTCTGTGAGGCTATGATCTTTAGTGTTAGCAGAAACGGTCAGCTGTGTGCAATAGCGGCCCACATAAGCAGCTTGTAATTATGACTCACTGCACCATACAGTTTCAATTATTAGTCCTCCTCTCTGGATGGCATGCTTTGTGAATATTAATTGTTAACTGCTGCTGTTTACCTCAAATACGATATTATTTCAACTCGCTAATCTATTGTAACACTCTCATATTTTCATTTCTACATTTTGTATGATTCATGTGTTCATTTCACATGAAGTGAGTCTTTTACCAGCAGCTTTGATGATACAGAGGAATAAATCTTTAGCGGAAAAAAATACAGTCTCTCAAATCACACACACACACACGTTTCCCTCATGTTGTGGACTTCTCCACTTCTCCGACTTCTCGCCGATGATGGTGGTAGGGTTTAGATAAGAATGTCAGTAATCTCAGCTCTTCTCATGGTGCTGACACAATAAATTGACCCTAATCCTACACTGCAGTACATACATCTTTTAAATTCTATATTTGCTTTACAAATCTTTGAGACATCATATCCTGTTGTGACATCATGCCTGGCTCATGAGAATCTTTGTCTTATACTGTGTGTGACAGTAACTTCTGGAGAAAGGCTGTTGCTGCATGTCTCACCTTGAGTTTCCTCACCTTGCCAGTCCTTCACGCTGCCTTTACCTGCTACATTCGCTTTCTATGTTGCAAGAAAAACAAATTGAGTTCAGAACATTTTTGACATCAGAAAAGCTGTGTAGTGCAAACCACAGTCTGTCCTCTCTTTTCTCTCTGCATGTAGTGTGCAATACTGAAAGAACTCCTGGCAGGAAGTCCTAAGAATTCATCCTGCTCTCTGGTCACTTACAGATTCTACTCTGTACAAGGGTTAAAACCTGCCCCCTCAGCTCCATCTTCTCTTTTCCCCACTTGCTTTTCCCACCACTCCTTCCTTCCCCTTTCCTCTCAGATGTGTGCTTCAAAGTGCGTCACAGATTTGGCTGTTCCCAGCGTCCCTCCAGGCATCTCACCACCTGAGCATCACTTTCATTTGCTACAGCAGCTCTGATGTCCTGTCATCTCCACCTCACGTGACCTGACAACTATTGCGTGTGCACATTAACACATAGAAAGATGCCTGAGGAGGGAGAAATATATATACGTGTATGTCTATATATATATACTGAATATGTGTGTGTGTGCATCTATATACATTATATCTATATACATATATAGATATAATGTATATATATATTTATATATACTGTATATATTGTATATACATATATATGTATATATACGTATATACAGTATATATATATATATATATACACACACAAACATGCAAACACATTTGGAAATGGCAAGGCCAGCAAGACGGGTCTGAAAAACTGCAAACACAATAAAATATGTTCATATTTGCAGCTGTACTCCGGCTTTAAGGCAACTTCTGCAATTTGCTTGTTCTGTTCAGTTGAGTACAGCTCAATGCATAAATTACAGCCACACTGCTATAGATTCACTCACTAACCTCTCTGATTGTCTGACCCCACCACATGCCAAAAAACTGTTAACCTTAAAGCTGCGCTCATAACTGAAATTGACAATCTGTCAGAATTGATTAACTCTTGTGTAACCGACTGGATTGTGTAAATTGCTTCACACTTTCTTACACCTACCACATTCCACATGGCTGGTGTGTCTTGACTGCACACAGGCAATCCATTTAATTATTAATAATTTGAACTTTTTTCAAGTTTTATTCAAGCAGACAAGCTGAGACAGCGCTGACTTCAAGTCCTGATCTTTAATACACGTCAAGTGTTCCTTCTTTTGGGATCAGTGGCTCTGCGTGTCTAAATATAGCACCAGTGATCTTCAGATGCTGCATTACGTAAAACAGTCCAGAGTGTAATCGTGTTGTGATATAATAATTTCTGAACTAACGTTACACAACATGTAGTGCATGCAGTGATAAATTAGTGCACAGACTGTGGTGAACCATAAGCCTTGATCTTTGCAATGACTTAATAATATAAACTGTTGATACATCACCTTGTTCATTAAGAAGTCCTTTGCCCTCCTCTGACAGGCAGGGGAGATATTGAAGTTTTTTAAATTGATAAAAATGTTGAAAATGGGGGAGAACTCCTCAGAATGGATATAAGCCCCCATCTGTGCAGCCCTGAGCTGACAGCGCAGTAACACACTGATAGAACGTACAGCACATGACCAGGAAACCAAACAGTCACATGAAGTATTGCCAGACGTTACTGCTGCTGTTCCATATGGACAAACGATTGATGGCATGTGTTTGATTAAGTTCCATATAAAAGCTGTTTTATAGACACAGTAAAGATTTTAATAATGGGGACCATCTTCTTTAAATACTTCAGAGAAGAAAAACATCATTTAAAGTCCTTTTTAAAGTCTTCAGTCTACAATTTACTTTTCTCTCCACACAGTCAGATTTCTGGACATCGACTTGTTTTTTGTCATTTTTTTAGTGCATAAAATTTACGGTGGTAAACCACGGTTGAAATTAACTGCTATTCTACTTAAAATAGTCCTCTACATAAAAAGACAAGATGGTGGTAATAAACTTTGGAAGGCAATATTTATGTGGAGGGATTATACCCTTTAATTTCTCTTTTGTTACTCAGCAATACTAGCCGTAAGTAATATGAAATCCACACATATTTATCATATATTTTGTGTTTAATATAAGTTTAAATAGCAGAGGGAGACCTGGGATGATTTAGCAAACAGTGTGCCTTCACTAGTGTTGCGCCAGGTACTCGTTTCAGATGAATATCCGGTACGGATAAAGCATTTTTGATGAGTACGAGCATGACACAAGTTAAACTCATCAATAGTTGTGCTCTTGCTGAAGGGAAATCCTCATAACCAGCTCGACAGAAGTGACTGCAGTGATGAGGTTTATTTTGAAATGTAGCGACTTACAATCAGTGCATTCATTGTAGGAGAAATACTGATCATTTCCAATAAAAGGGTCAACAAGTCAGTCAAATAATAATAATTACAATAATGAGAGACAATGACACCTGAAGTGTGTTCCGGACGTCCGGTCTACTCTGCAGTTTGGTTTTCTTGACGGTCACTGCAGAAAATCCCTCTTCACAAAGACAGGAGGTTGGAAATGGAAGCAGGGTTTTCAATACTTTTTGGGCAATCCCAGGATAATCTGCCTTGACTTTAATCCAGAACATTGGCGCAGTTCTATTCTCTTAATTTAGGGGTAGCGACTGGTAACCTGTCACGTGACCGAGACCTGTCAAGCGGGACAGATGTACGCATTCTTCTGTGCGTCATTCCACACAGACGTCACTTTTCAAAATAAAACATCTTCAGACTGGTAATCAATAAAAAAGAAGAAAATCAAACGTTCTGAGCCGCCAGGTACCTAATGTCCCGCGACCAGGTACCGGGTCGCGACCCGGTGGTTGGGGGTCACTGTCATAGATGGATGTAACAGAGAATTTCTGCTCGTTTTCACTTGATTCATTCATTCATTTTCAGTGAAAATTCATAATTTGTATACCGTTTAGATCACATGTGTCAAACGCAAGGCCCGGGGGCCAAATGTGTTCCGTCATCATTTTATGTGACACGCGAGAACATGAGTCAGAATGTCTAAAAAATAAATTTCAAAAGTTTGCTTTGATCAAAACTACACTTCTCACAATGCGGTAATTTAATTTAATGTAATTTAATTTAATTTAATACACTGTTATAATCCCCGAAGGGAAATTAAGAACACACACTCTAGTTTTTTTGTTAGTCAATCAATCACAGGCATGCAATTAAGCTAATTTTAACTTTGACAAAAAAAATTTTGAACAAAGTTAATGTCCTCATTTGTGTGTGGTGTTATTTTTCTTTATTCATTTCGATAGTTTAATCCTGGATTAATAGAGTTCTGTGGGTTTCATAACAGAGAAACAGGCAAACATTTTTTTTCTTTAACATTTTTGCAAATGTAATGTGTGTAACTTGAATAAGTAATAACTTTGAGTTATTTAACATTAAGTTACATCTGGCCCTTTCACAATTGCCATTGTGCTGATGTGGCCCTTGGTGAAAATGAGTTTGACACCCCTGGTATAGATATTTTAACTGTTACACAGCTGTGCATGCACACCCACACACACACACACACACACACACACACACACACACACACACAAAAACACGCGTGTGCAAAATCTGCAAAACACTTTAAACTTAATCTCTTTTTATTTTTGTCTGCATGTATTCTCATAGTTTAACCCCATAAAAGGGGGTCAACTTTTTATGACATCAATGCTTGTTTTACTCTTGCACCAAAATGTTTTATATACTTTAATGCGTGCATGTGACCATCACCAGTCCTCTCTGGGATCTAAGTTGTCGGTCTTTATTATAATTTCCTATTGTGAGCCAGAGAGGGAAGTGCTGCAACTCTGTGAGTTAAGGGGGGAACCAAAAGGAGACGGGGAGAGAAAACACAAACATGGTAGTGGATGGACAGGCAGTGCTTTTAGAGTGGAAAAGGTTTGAGCTGTTTTATTATATCTCACAACTGATACCTTAATACCAATGTGATAAAACACCAGATTAGTGGAGGTCCTGACAGTGTAGAATAGGCCACCAGAGGAGATCAGTGCAGAAGGAAGCTGGTGCTGTGACACTCAGAAGTTGTGATTTCCTGGATGTATTGTCGTGACCAAACCTTAAGGTCCCCATGAACCCCACTCCTCACATCTACAGAAGCAGAAGGTGAGATTTAGCTGAAAAAAACAAACCCCCATAGATTTAAGTTTCATAATCTTGCGGACAAGACTGTATAAATCAGATGGATGAACAAATCCAATAATAACGAACCGCCAGATTAATGATTAGTGTAACACTTTGTTGTTGGAGACACATGTAACAGAACATTGATATTAATGAGCAGCCATCCCACTTAGCTCTGCACATCACATGGACCGTACTGCAGCACACTTCCTACATTAATGGCTCACGGGGCTCCTTTATCTCAGCAGCGGCCGTGAACCAGATGATGTAACAGCCCCAATGAAATATCATCAAGGGAGGAAGCCGAGCATCAAGAAACAAGGAGAGCATGTCCCAAACAAACCTTAAATATTAATATGAGTGATGCCACTTATATAAGCCTCAGCGCCAGGGAGAAGGAGGCGGACGAGTGTGTGAGGAAGGGTAGCAGAGCTGACTTTGAGCTGTTATATATTCTCTTCTGATTTGAAATGTCTTACAGATGAGTGGACAGACAGCTGAGAGCCAGATCTTTCCCGTCCATCTGTTTCACCTTCTTACTTTCCCTGACATACTGTAGTTACTCGCAGTCAGTGAATGACAATTTCCTTTCACAAAAAAAAAAAAAGAACAAAAAAATCAGGTTGATAAATGAAATCATTGGACGAAGGTTGACAGACACAAAGCACAGAGATAACGATAGCAAAACGAGGCTGTATTTATTGGAAAGGTGAGGCAGATCATTCCTGTTTCTCAGGAAACCGTTCATCTCTCTACGACAGAGACGGTTACTCAGAATCTGCAGATGTCTTAAATATTTACATAAGGTGCGCATAGACATTCAATCTCTCTTCGCGCCTCGCTTCCTGTCTTTTTCTGCGCCGTGAAATAGTTTATGTCCTTCCGCTGAGGTGAAACACAGGGGAAACACTCTAAACAGTTTTATTAGATGTATCAGGGGAGCATAAATATTTGTGTAAGGGGATGGGCGGGAGGCCGATGTGTCATTCTAGGAGAAGCCTGCAGCGGGCACAAAAATCAAATTCGCTGTATCAATATTTTTACAGTTGATCTCTCCTGATATCATGCTATTTGAAACCTTTGTAATAACAGCGTTTTACACCTTGATGATGGTGTGGTTGAAGAAATCTATTAAGCACATTTATGTCTCCCATATGATGAGTTGTAAAAAAGTTTCTCCTCTGGAGTGTCTCCATCAGACATTGTCCACTGCTCAGGACTAAACCAATGACAACCATCGTCTCTCCATTCTGGTTCATTACATAATCTTTACTTTTAGATTGGAATGATATTCTGCATGTCTGGCATTATGAGAAAAAAATATTAGCATGCTGTTTTTAGAACAATAATTGATCACATTATCAAACAAACTAATCATTTACATATTATGACTGTATTTCCTGTACTCATGTGCCTCTGGACAGATTCATTTGAATTATTTATGAATTAAATTTCTCCTGGGCAGCACGGTGGCACTGTTGCCCCACAACAAGAAGGTCCTGGGTTCTATTCCACCTGTGTTGGTGTGGGTTCTGTCCAGGTTCTTCAGCTTCCTCCTACCACCAAAAATATTCAATTTAGGTGACCTGGACTCTCCATATTGTCCATAGCTATCAGTGTGACAGTGAACATTTGTCTGTGTGACCCGTCCAGGATGTCAGCTCCACCGTAAATATGTCAGCGGAAGAAGAAGAAGAGGAAGAAGAAGGAAATATCTGATTGTCTCATCTTCAAGAAGACGAGTGAATGAATGAATTTCTCCTCCCAGCTCCTGAAATGTGAGACTGAACTTGTGCTCCTACAAATCATCTAAGCTACACTCAGACATCCACGGTGCTTGTGTTTTTGATGAATGACTGGATGTTCCTATTAATCAAGTGACTTCCAGTCAACTCTGATGGGGCGCTGTGTAGCACGGCTGTAATAGGGAAACAAACAGGCACTTAAATACTAAGAAAATCTATCTTGTCTTCACTGTCTTAAATACTCAGCATCAATCTTGTTTAATCGGCTGCTGATTATTTTATCATCACTATTTAACATGCTCCCTCTGACACAAAACAAAGGAAATCAGGAGTCCACAGATAACAGCCCTGTTTACCAGTTTAGCTGCAGTAATGGATACACTGCCATCTGCACCTCAGGCATAATCTGATTTGCCCTGACATGGTAAATTACCTTGATACAACCTGTCCATTTTATTTGCTGATTTAATTTGGTGTCACTTAACACCCAGAGCCCTGCCTTTGACAGGGCCCCAGAGGAAGGGGCTCCCCTGGCCTCTGTGATGAAGATAACAGGGTGACTGCAGGTGGACAGACCCCCAAGTTCACAAGCACTCCATCCACAGTGACCTTGATGTTGAGGTACACACACACACACACACACCTCGGTGTAATTCATCCCACTGACAAAGGGAAGTTATGCCATTTATAGTAAGTGTCCAGAAATATGCAGAAAAAATAATAATCTCAAATAAGAGCTCTGTCACAAAATTTCTTCATCAAATGTCTTATTTCCTTCTACATCTCACCAGATCTTTGTGTTTCTTCCTGATATTGTTGATGTTTTTGGACCCCAAGCCCACTCTTCTAAGCTTTCCAGTAGACTAATATTTGTCTTTCCACCTCCTCCCTGTCTCTGGACATCTGGACTGGAGATTTGCAGGAACACAAACTTCCTTGGCGAGCTTTTGCTTCTTTTGATGATTACGTACATGAGCATTGATAGTTTACCGTGACCATAAACATTCCCCTGTGGCCACCAACACATGACCTCTCAGCTGACTGGTGATTTTTATCCATTCTGATATTTATCAGAGGGAGATGGAGAAGTCCTGCTTTCATGGCATAGCTTTGTATCTTGAATTTATAGCAGGCATTTCAAAGACTATGATCGTTAAAGGGACAGTAAAGTTAATTTTAAGTGACATATATGTCATTCATCATTATGAAAAATAGAAGAAAAAATAAATTTTATATGTGTAGCGTCATCACTTTGCTCAGAAAACCTTAAAATCTGCACCACAGCAGCTTCTGCATTCAGTGGTCACGTGGGTGTCATACGTCACTGGCGACCAACATAGCTTGGCAACCATAATGCGATCCACGACGTGATTAACTCCAAAAACATCATGGTTACCTGCGTGGTGAACGGTTGTGTCAATAGAACATCAAGAAAACACAAAGACAAGCACCTATCCTTCTTTAGAATACTTTCTGGGAAGCTAGGAAGGAGATGGAGAGCACGGATAAACCGGGTCAATATGACCAAGGATCCGAGGATCTGTCATGAGCTCTTTACCTCGGAGGATTTTCAAAGGGATTTGAAGGTAAGATCATTTTCGGACAACCGATAGTATTCATTCTGAATTCCCAAGGTTCAGTAGATGATTAATTCATGTCTGGAGCTACTGGAGATATTGTATAAATGTTTTTATGACCAGATTATAGTGCGATTATGGCACTCGCGAGGAGTAAACAATATTAGAAGTGATAGACCTGTTGTAGATCTAGATAGATCTAGATGTAGATCAATAGATCTAGATTAGATTAGATTTCTCAACCTGTCAAATATATTGTGGAGCATTGAAAAGGAAATTAATAGCCTTTCCAAGCTTTTTATATAATGCCGTCCTTTTTCCTCCTACTTTACTACCGGTACTTGTTTTGCAGAGGTTAAAACTAATACCATGAACTAGCTTGAGCTGGCTGTGAACATGCCTGTACTGTCAATCTGTATTCCATGTACACCTGTCTCTGAATGCCTGTATAATCACGTTTCTCCATGTAACCAAGTCAAACAGCAGGAAATTTGGTTGGCTGTTCTCTGTGTGACGGAAGTCATCACAGCCGTGGTTCTTACAGTCTGATTGAAGTCTTTTTAGCGGAGGGGTCAGTGTGACTCCATCTGAGGCCGGGCGAGCAGAAGTCGGTCCAGTAATCAGGTGGGATTCAGGAGGGAGGACATGTTCAATCAGGCTCTCTCCAGATACGCCCTGCAGGTCAGGAGAACGTCGATTTCATGATGAGCTGCGTGCATGAATGCTGCTGTCAGTCACAGTCACACTCTGCTTAGTGTATGCACATATGGAGGAGGTGTGTTTGCACACGGGCTATACACTATTTAAACAGCAAATTAGTTGGATCGTTTATTGTCAGCCAAATGCAAATTGACTTCAGTCTCATCACATTTAAATGTATCAAAACTCAAAATTCCAGTTTTGTCTTTGACGTTTATTTTAATGAGTTGAATTAATGCTCAGGTGAAAGTTCAGTTAATCTGAAGTCTGAAGGAATGTGATGAATTTATTAAAATACTTCACAGCCCTGCATCGTTTTAAATGCTACACGACTGAGGCGTGTCTTCTTATACATTTTGACGGAACACGATTAAAGATTTGTCTTTCATTTAATGTAATTATATTTGTGTATATGTGGGTTCTCTCCATGTTCATGGAATTTAATTTAATTGGTCACCCCAAATTGTCTATTGGTATGAGTGTGTGTGGGTGTCTGCCTTTCTGTGTGTGCCTGCAATGAACTGGTGACAGACTGTTCTATAGATGGCAGTGTAGCACACACTTTCTGTAGCTTCTCTCTCTCTCTGTGTGTGTGTGTGTGTGTGTGTGTGTGTGTGTGTGTGTGTGTGTGTTCAAACCCTTGATGATCAGAATAAATGCTATCAATGTAATTTTTTTTTTTTTACATATTCCTAAAATAGCAGCACTGTCTCCCCAAATTGAGCACCCTTTGCACAAATGCTTGCAGAAATAAATCACATCACTGAATTCTTATTAAGTTGAAAAGATTGGTTTAAATACAGCAGAAATGAGGATCGTTTGTGCACGTGTGTGTGTGTGTGTGTGTTTGATGGAATGATTGATGGAAACTGCAAATTCCTCTACATCCGCAACAACAGAGCAGTCTGGAAAACAAGCCGGCCCTTTGAGCAAGAATAAACCCAAGTCCTGCATTAATTTGCATTCATGTTTCCGGTAAATAAATTCCTCTGTATTCCACTGACAGAGACATCACTGTTAAAAAGTCCGAAGTATGCTCAAGAGAAACCACAAGCAGAGAGAAGGATGTAGGAAAGGGATGAAACATAGAATAAAGTCCCAGATTAGCACAGAACTGGCATAGAAAGTAGTAAATTTTGCAGATATGGTGCAGATAAGAGCCACCCTGGAGGCTGAGTGCGAGGAATGCTGCCAGGAAAGGCTTTGACACGTATCACATGTATAAGGGAAAGGAGGAAAGAGAGGAATGACTTTATGTTGAAAGAAGGAGACGGATGTGACCTGGTGGTTAGTCACGTCCCCTGTGTCCTGGGGGCGAGCAACGTCTCCTGCTCGCATTTTCCTCCTCATCCTCTCCTCTGTCTGTCATGCCTCTTGCACTCTTGTCCTCTGCTCTCCTTCAACATCTGGAGTCTGTTTAGCATCATCAGCGCCAGATCCCCTGCCATGACACCTCTCCTAAAAATGCCTAGGATCAGGACTTTTTTTTTTTTTTTTTTTTTTTTTGGAGGGTAAAAGGACCAATTTGTTTACTGGCTCTCTGTTTTATCTAAAGCTCTACTTTCCTGTGATTTCAAACTAAATATGATCCTTTATTTATCCTTTTTTCATAAGTATTAAAAATCAGTTTTAACCTCATTTAGCTGAATCATGTTTGACCGAGTACTTCCAGCTAACTGTTGGGTTCTGTGATGATCTCTGGTCAATTAAAGCAAGTGTTTACAGATGGAGCCATAATGAAGCTAAACAACGGTTTGTTGTCTCGTCCTTCCTGCTAGCTGACAATACTGAATGTGAGTGTGTCATGATTCCATCGGGTGGTTTTGCATAACCTGCATCCTGTTTGTAGGTGTGTGTGTATGTCTACAAAGTTCATTGTCTGCATGGATGCTGTCAACACCCTGACCACCCCCCGCAAAAAAAAAAAAAAAAAAACCCCAAGAGATCAGCAAACACCTCTGTGAAAGTGCTCGACATCGGGGCCACAATGATTGATTTTCACGCTGGTCAGTCAGCAGATGACCGTTCATTTTCTGTCGTCATAGAGACGACCTCTCCCTGGCTCATGGGAAACAACAATGTCTGAAGACGTCTGCACAGTGCTCAGTGTGTTTTCTTTTTCTTTTTTTTCTTTTTTTTGCCAGCATCCTTATAGAATCATCATTAGAAAAGACACAATTTTTCATATCTCAAAACTGCAGTCAATGAAACCACCCTAAACATGTTAAACATACTTAATTTTGTGTTTCATAGGGTTGAGAAGTCAAGAGTTGCGTTCAGAACTTACAAGTTACATGGATTTATGTAGAAAGTAATTAACTTTGTAACGTAATGAACCACAAAACATTGCAATACATCCCAAAACAGAAATTTGCTGTAAGACCTCAGCCATGCTAGCGTTTGGTGCATGAATAATGCGTGTGCTCTGCTGTGGGGGTCCACATGGGAGAGGGTGGAGTTCTTGGGCACCAGGCCTTTAACAGTAAAACATTTCAGAGGCTGTCTGTCACAAACTTAATGACTTCAACAGACATAGCCTGGATTTTGGCTTTTCCCCGCCGCCGACACCATCAGCCATAAAACGCTACATGTTTGGAATGCAGAACATGGATCCCGTTGACGAGCACAGAAACATAGATCACACTGGGCAGAGCACGCTGCGGCTTACACGCTGACGTACTCAAAGCTATTTTAACGTGAGAAGCACTGTGATTTTGGTTTGAGCACAATCAGAAACACACGCTTCAGTTCGCGTTAGATTCGCTGGGTCAGGATGATGGGTGATTCATAGAATGGTGTACGTGATGGCGTTCACAGGAGGTCATACCAACAGATCAGTCCTTCTTACCTTTGACCTCTAACCTACAGAGGCTAAAGGAAGGGTTAGTTTACCAAAACCAGGACCCAGACAGCAGCGTGAGGATTGAGCATGGGTAACACCTCATTGAACGAAGAGGTTAGTAAATGAGAGGAGATGGATGGAGAGGGCTGAAAGAAAAGGCTGATGGTTAAGAAAACAAACACAGATATATAATGAAATTCTAGAAATTGCGCAGCTTGAAATAAAGTGTGTAAATTTACAGGCTCAGCAGAGACAGAAATGAATAATGTTTGACCCCCAACAAACCATGTCAAATTTCCCAGCATGTGTCAATTAAAGTCTCTTATCTCAACCCACCTCCTTCATTCAGGGTAGACTTAAGTTACTAAGCTGACCTCCCACACAGAAGCAGCATAGAGCTGAAGTGATGCTCATGCCTGTACTGCGTGTTATATTCCTCTGAAGCCCACAGCACTTTGGCAACATTAGAAAACGGTTTAGAAATCACGCAAAATAAACGCTAGAAGTTTTCCTAAATTGGTAATCTTTGCTGACATATTGTCCAAAAGCTCCAGCTTAAAAAAAAAAAAAAAAAAAAAAGAATGAAAAGTCATAACCAACTGGAGATGAGTTTTTCTGCCAGAGTGATGATTTTAATCTCGCTGTGGCAGAATGAGAGTTCAGGCTGATTGAAGAAATTATTCTGAGCGGCGCAGAGGTCGCTGTCATTTGTCGCTGGTTCACATCCACTGTAATAATAGGTCAACTCCCCAGGAGCTGTCAGGGACACACAGACACACACTTGCTTTCACCATGGAGCCCAGGTGGCAACAAGGAGAATGAGACCAGATGAGCTGTCACAGCTGAAATGAATACAGTGGTGGTATGAAAGTGTGCTGTCAGTAGTGTGAGGACACGGTTGTCTAGAGGCCAGGTGAGAAAAGTCTGATTAGGAGTTAGTGTGTGTGTGTGTGTGTGTGTGTGTGTGTGTGTGTGTGTGTGTGTGTGTGTGTGTGCGTGCGTGTGTGTGTGTGTGTGTGTGTGTGTGTGTGTGTGTGTGTGTGTGTGTGTGATTTCTGATGAGTTTCACACAGAAAACTTTTCTTTTGTTGTTTTATAACTCAAGTTACAAACTTATTGTAAAATGTGCTGAACAAGAGTCATAATTTAACTTTCTGACAAGGAAATGTGCAAATCTAGACTGTGAGCTCAAACCCAACAAGTTGGTCTGATCGACATTGGTTTTATGGTAACGAGGGGGAACCATTAGGTGCCTTCTGGTAAATCTTTCTTTGATCAACATTTCTTTGTAATGTAACGTCTTACTCACAGATGTAAGAATGGATCACAAATGGAATAATTTTAAAAAGCAAGCAGAAACAGTTTAACAAGGAATGAGTCATCTAATCACCACTGATCTGGTGCTTGTGTGAAGTGTTAAGGGACCATTAGTTGTGTTTTGTGGCGGTTTCTATATATTTTCCTGTTAGGTGTGTATATTTGAATAAAAATCCATGTTTGTGCTGGATTTACTGACTGGCATAAGATGTGGGATTGACTGTGTTTCTGTGATAATGTGGAGCTGATTAATGCTACAGATGTGAAGTAAAAACCATGTTAATAAAGTACAACCAGAGGTCATGCTGTCTTTTGCCTGCAGGTTTATCAGCAGGATCACTGACTTGATTTGAAAATGGCCGGAATAGACTTCATGAATTTAGATGCACATTCATGACCTTTTCTAACTTTCTCAAACATATAGAAGAGAAGAGAAGAGAAGAGAAGAGAAGAGAAGAGAAGAGAAGAGAAGAGAAGAGAAGAGAAGAGAAGAGAAGAGAAGAGAAGAGAAGAGAAGAGAAGAGAAGAGAAGAGAAGAGAAGAGAAGAGAAGAGAAGAGAAGAGAGCTATAGAAAGAAATGCAAATCCAAAAGAAATGCACACATAAGAGCAGCGTTAAATTGTTCTGAACAATTTGTAACTCTATTCATTCTAAACCTTTGTGTCAGAATGTTTGCCAGGGAATCTTTGAAACTGCTTTACACTGCAGGCTTTTTCGTTTTGTTTTCTCAACTGGAGGCAAAGTTGTAACATCCTCCGTTATATCCTGGATCTAATACTCATCCTCCCATTTGCCTGGAGGACATGTCATATGTTTTGTTTCTGCAAGAACTTATAGAAAAATGTTTGCTTTGCTTAAAAAAACCTCGCTAGTAAAACTGAGAGTGTGAGAAAGCAGTTGTGAGCTGACTTGCAGATCAGGATGACACCGTAAACAAAGACTGTTTTCTTAGTGAGGTTTGCTGAATGAAGGTTTCTCACCCCCAGGGTTAAAAAAGACATTGCATAGGCAGTGGACTGCTGAATAAAATTCTATTTGTCACCCTGAGGAAAATGACTCCACTGCAGTACTTCTGAGTCAATAGAAGCTTCAGCTCTCTGCTATGAGCACATGAGAAATAATCAGACATGTGAGAAAAAAATTGAGCATGAACCCCCCCCCCGCCCCCTTCATGTTAATATCACCCAAGGCCTGATATACTGTATATGCATGTTCCTGCATTTCCACATGATGGAGATAGAGGGCAGTGTTTGTCTTCTCAAGGTGAGTTGGTTTCTGTGAGCAAACAGAACAGAGATGAGAAAGTATTTAAGGAGGAGGAAAATAGAAAGTTATTGTTAGAACCAGATGAGATGGAATGTTTAAAAGCAGCGTTCGTTTTAAAATACAAAAAGGCTCTAATAAAATGGATTCAATCGAACAACAAGTATTTAATCACCAAAGTCTTGAGTGGATATCTCCTCTAGATGGCACGGTGCTGTTATCTCATTGTAGTTTGCATCTCTGCACGACTTTGCTGACCTCACACATGATTACTAGGAGTAATCGCTGCTCTCGTACTCTGAAGAGAAGCACTGAGAGCATCTTAAGAGCAGGTTAGAGTGCCTCTGTCTCTCCTGAGGAGTTGAGAGTGGTGTGGTTTTTGTAAGCCGCCTCATTTACCCTGAGAGTTGGCGTCTCCAGTGAGTTCTCTCTGCTCGTGCTCCAGCCCATTGAGAACAATGCTCAGTTCTGGTCTTTGATCTGGTGCTAGAATGGAAAAAACAAAGTCTGACTGAGAGGAAGGATTGTTCCCCATCTAAATGTTGGCTGCTTCCTTACGGGCTGTGTGTGATGTGGTCGCCGCTTTGTTACTTAGGTTGGACAAGTTTCCTCAAACTGTATTGCTAATCGATGACATTTTTTGCGTTGTTATTTATTTACTTTTGAGCATGTGATGTTTTGAATGTTTCAATTCATCATTCAAGTTCAATATTGTTCAACTCAGTATTGTTCCAAGCACCACATACAGGATTCAGCTACACATTTAACTTTGATTGAATACCAGGTCTCCTCAATGCATCCCTGCAGACAGATAATCACACACACACACACACACACACACAATGTCTATGTGTG
This sequence comes from Antennarius maculatus, assembly GCA_013358685.1. Classification (NCBI taxonomy): domain Eukaryota; kingdom Metazoa; phylum Chordata; class Actinopteri; order Lophiiformes; family Antennariidae; genus Antennarius; species Antennarius maculatus. Next base: position 5,152,851 of record CM023610.1, on the reverse strand, counting down.
TGTGTGTACGTGTGTGTGTGTGTGTGTGTGTGTGTGTGTGTGTGTGTGTGTGTGTGTGTGTGTGTGTGTGTGTGTGTGTTTTCCTGCTGTAGATGGGTAGGATGACAGTTTTTGATTGCACTGTTAGATCCGTCTAGTCTTTTGATGTGTCAGCTACACGTTGAGGAGATCGCCAAAAGACCCTCGGCACACACACACACACACACACACACACACACACACACACACACACACACACACACACACACACACACACACACACACACACACACACACACACACACACATTAGGTTGAATGGTGCAGACTAAACAGTAAACAGACACCTCACTGGGTAGAGTCACAGTTTATATAAATAGACCAATTTTACTGAAACAAAAACAAAACAAAAAAAAGAAATCACATATAATTTTTCCACATAGAACATGAGCCAAACATTTTCTATTCAAAAAAGATCAACTCCATGAAATGTGTTCCCCATTGTTATTTTTATTCATAAATAACATTGGCTGTGCTATTACCCACAAATGTGTCACATTTACAGGAAGGACACTAAATAAATAGTGCAGAATCTACGAGCTCTGAGCGTCTGTCGTGAGTAATTGCGTATCTGCATAATTCTTACGTGTGATGACTGTCACTGGAGTCTTTGTGTGGTGTTGCCTATATAAAAGGAGGATCTGGTTTTATAATGAGACTCTCCCTATGGGCCTTGGCTCGCTTCCAGAAGCCCCAAATGCCTCCAACTGGTTGTTGGTTTACCCGCTGATCCCTGGAAGTGGCGATGGAGGACCGCGGCTATGTTGTTGCTCCTATAAATCACAGGATATAGTTGGTTAGGTTGTGGTACTTTTTTTTTTTTTGCATCTCTACAATGGCCTCAGGCTCTCAAACAAAGCTCATATACTTTTTAACTCATGCTTAAAATAGTCCTGAATCTTGAGAAAAACTCGACGAGTCAGCAGACCACACCATAGATCAGCATGTTTCACGTTCCCTTCCTATCTTTCATGTCTGTTTGTTTCAGCTAAGCTTATAGTGATCCCCCTAAACAAAATCCCTTCCCTCTTGTTATCTATTCATGCACCAACCTCCTACTGGCTGGCCCTGACAGACGGACCAGCTCAGATGCTGAGGAGCTGGAAGAAGAGCTGTTGGGGCTCCTGCTCTGTAATCACAAACAGAAGTAAAGATGTGAGCTGAGGACAAGGACAGCCTGTGTGATCCTGAATGGTTGACAGCACATGACAAATGTGTTATGTTCATTCCTCCTTTATTGTTGATGAGAAAATTGGCTGAGGTTTTATTGTTTTTCCAGAGACATCCTCCTGCAGCCAAACTGATATATCACATGATCAGGACAAAATAAAAGTGTTAGGAATTCATTCCCAAGGAGGTGTCGCTATCGCAAAATTTGCCAGGAAGGCTTAACTTTAAAAACTCTGGTGTGCATTTTGCATGGCAGAAAGCAGAGTTGTTGACTTCTCATCTTTTAAACAGTAAATGCCCTTCTGTACTCGATCTTTATTTAAACTAGAGACCAAGACCAAGTTTTATCGTCAGCAACCTTTAAAAAATCAATTCATATATTTGCTTATTTACTAGGTAGTATTGCAATTTTTACCAGACTCACTTTAAAGATTAGCGTGTTAGCGTGATGACACTTTATGACATCATTAAACCCTCAGTGAGGACCTCAGGGATCTCGTCGTTAAAATGCATCCTCACGGTGACGGGACCATTTCAAAGCAGACAGCGCTTTGAATTGTCTGTTGCCATGATTAAGTGCTATATAAATAAAACTTGATTGATTGATTAATTGATTGATGTGTTAACCAAAAATTTCCTTAAAAATCAGTCTGATTTTTAAAAAATGCATAGACAAAAATTAAATATACTGCTGACATTCACAGATAAAATCGGAGACATGGTGCCATGTCTCATCAGGCCTGCAGGCGTATCCTGCATGTAGAGCTGTTTCAAAGTGTGAGGGCCCCAGACACACCACCCACAGCCCCACCCTTCTGTAATGAAAAGTGTTATGAATGTATGCATCTTAATTCCCTTCTACTAATGTCTGTGGGTGGCAAAATTAGGGTGGGCTATGTAGGGGCCACTTAAATAGAAAACCGTGTCCAGTTTAACCGAGCTGCTCTAAGCCGATTTTTTAAGGTCACATTGGCACCAATGGGGGATTACTTTGGTTCAGATCAATGTCTGATGGGGATCTTTCTCTCTGCCATTGCCTCCCTCTGTCCTGGGAGAATGCAGTCAAAGTCTTGCGATTTGTACTTGGGGAGAAGAAAGGCTCTTCCCTCCCATGGAGGACAAAGACACACATTAGCTCAGTTTTGCTGTTTTTTTCTCCTCGGGTAGTAAAGCTCCGAGCCAAAAGGATCAAACGTATGAAGACATGAGCAGTAATGGCACCCCACCGCAGCTGCTGTCGCTACTGTTGCACTGCATGTGTCTGTGTGTATTACGTGTGTGTGTGTGTGTGTGTGTTTATGTGTTTATGTGTCAATGTGTGTGTGTGTGTTTCATCCACAGAAAGAAAACAGGTGCCTGTAGCTCGCTGCATGTTTCTGAACATGACCTACAAAATTTCTAAAAGAACTGCCACATACCTTCAGCACTGAATTCAACTGTCCCTTCTGTCAACACCATCCCACTGAAAATTAACCCCCTCCAGTCAAACAGTTACTGAAACCAGAAACCCAATTACTGTACCTTCAACGTAAATATGCACATTGGCGTTAATAATGAAGTAAATGTACTTCGCTCAGCAGAAAGTTTTAAAACACGTATTATTACAGCAGCAGCAAGACGTGTGTTGATTTAGCGTCTAACCAACCTCAACACACAGATGTGTTTATGATGGGACTGAAGGTGTGGAAGAAACCTGCACATAGCAGCATTTGAACAATAAACAAAGGGAGAGATGGGAAACTGTTGAACCTCAAATAGACTTGGCTACTTGGAGGGCATACTGATGATATTTAATGGAAGTGGACTTGTCAAGTTCACATGTGTGCTGTATATCAGCATGTGCTTGAGTTGTCCGTATGAACTCGTTTTGCAGACTTTACTCCAGATAAGCTTAAGATTAAAATAGCATATTGTCATCTTCAAATTTGTCAAATACCAAAAGAACAAATTTCTTGGTCTTATGTTGGCACCCAGTAAAAAGTTGCATGGAGAGCACTTTAAGTGTCAATGCGACTTCACAGTCTACAGAAAGAGAGTACAACAATTAAAATTGGATCCTTGTGTTGTAGTGATGGAATGCAAACTGTTGTGCCTTGTGCATGAATAGGCACAGATGCAAATTTTGTTTCTTCTGCTCAGGGCCATACTGCAGGTAAAGAAATGAACGTGTTCCCTTTTAATAATTTGTTGTTTTGTGCAAAATGTGCTATTAATCAATAATATATTTTAGGACCCCCCCTGCCTGATCTGCAGCCTGCAGCTACAGGCATCACTCTGCATCGCTCACACACATGCACATCTGCCCTCCTCTGTCTCCTCTGTCTTGCATTATTTAACAACTAAGGGAAGTTGGGCAAAAGGCTAAATTGCATTGAATATGTAGAATCTCCAAAAATCACAAATTATTATTGCATGGCTGTGAGTTGAGATGAGCTGTCAGCAGAGTATCGTTTGAAATTTTGCTAAACTCATTTGTCCACAGGATAGATTTCAGCTCATCAACAAGCATAAAGCACAGAGAGATAATTGCTGGTGTTCGTGGAGAGTGAAATGTCACTTGTGTTCATCTAAATCTGTCATTACAGCTCAGGGTATCATTATGCAATCAAAGCAGAGATGATCTACACAAACAAGGGAGCCCATAATTGGAAATATAGCTGCATAATAATCTGTAATTTTATCTGCTCTCTCTGCAACAACAGTATCATTATTTGAGGAGAGCATATGAAATATGTTGAGCAATTTTTCTTTGCTCAGACATTATGTAATTTAAACCGGTACAACAGTTCAGGCATGATTTTCTCAGAAAGGCTCCCAGCAAAGACTGAAAATCAACACAGAAGGAAAAGCAAACATCTACCGATATCATGAGGAATATTTTCTGAATTGATACGGTGTTAATGATGGCTAAATTCGAAAACATCATCAGCACCATCCTCACCGGAAAACGATGCATCGTTTCAATTAATCTGAATGATTGTAAACTGCTGACACAGACTGCCAACAGTCTCAAGTGACTTCCTACAAGTGTATTAAAAGAATCTCAAGCGTACTTTGGCTGTCGCGGCAGAATAGACTCTCCTCCCCTTTACTTAAAGGCCATTGAGAGCCTTGGCAGCTGGGGGTGTTTGTCTTCTTGTAGTACACTTGTGAAGGTTAGTTTAATTAGGGTCACAGGTCAGAGGTCAGCTCTGGCATAGAGAAGTTTTAATTGTCATAGAGCCAACTGCCTCAGCCTAGAACATTAGTCTAATGCTAGAAACAAGATGTTCAACCAAGACAAAGGAAACAACTGCTTTACATTGTCGAATATCGTTTGATGCAAAATCTAAAACTAATAGAACATCTAGCAGATAGTTTGGTGACTTTCAGGGTAGAAAAAAAAGGTATAATGACTTAGAAACCAGTTGCCTTAGCAAAAAAAAAAAAAAAAAAAAAAAGAGCCACTGAGTAGACCGCCATGAAATAAATACTAAACTACGTAAGTCATAAAGGGCATTAGTGGGAAATTATTTCATTATGCAAACCTCCCAATTAGCAGATGTAGATCCTTTTTTCAGGATGTCATTTCACAATCAATAATATGTCCACAATTGAAGCAATGTGTTATTTGTCCTCATCCAAGAATTGTGAATGTACTCAAACACACAACAGTTGTTCATCCAATCAATCCAGGATTAACACTGCCTCTAATTCTGTGTTCAAAAGTCATATAATTGTGTTCCATTGTCAAAAAAGTAATAAGTGAAATAACGATTGTTTTAATACGCTATCTATGTACGGTTTTAGATTTCGGTGGAACTGTGATTTGTATTTTAATTTCAAAGACCGGTAGACTACATCAACATATTTGTTAGTTATCGTGCAGATTAGGTGTATCCTCTTTTTCAATGGTCAAGCAAACTTTCTTAAACATACTATGAGTGTGTGGAGCTGATCACCAGGATAGGTAGTAATGTGATTTTTTTTCCAACCAGTAACTCTTTGTTGGTTTCTGTAATGTTTCCTCACTAAACGCCCAACAAAAGAGCAGCAGCCCTCGCTGAAGGACGTGCTCTGATTGTCTAATTATGTTACGTGCTGATGTTGATGAAATGGTCCTGAGAAGTCATTATGAGGTGACGCTTGTCACACAGCTGTAGGGCAAGGACAGATGTGTTGATGTTTCTGTGGCTGGGAAAGATACGAGGACTGACAGACTTTAACGTGGACAAACCTTAGGTGACAGTGAATCCTTCCAGTGAGATGGTTGTTGATCATGTGATGCTTCAGGAGGGAAAATGGTTTGTTTACATTATCGTGTGTGTGTGTGTGTGTGTGTGTGTGTGTGTGTGTGTGTGTGTGTGTGTGTGTGTGTGTGTGTGTGTGTGTGTGTGTGTGTGTGTGTGTGTGTGTGTGTGTGTGTGTGCACCTCCAAAATCAACTCTCCAGAGCATTTCATGTGTCTGTCAGTCCAAACTGGATTCCTTTCTGCATGGAGTTTGCGTGTTCTTCCCGTGTCTGCGTGGGTTCTCTCCGGGGTTCTCCAGCTTCCTCCCACCTCCAAAAACACATAGTTTAGCTGAACTGGTCACATCAGATTGTCCCCAGGAGTGAGTGTGAGCGTTTGTCTTTCATGCGTTTGTATTTCATGTGTTTGTCTGCGATGAGTTGGCATCTTATCTGGGGTGTACCCCGCTTCTCACCTGTAGCAAACTGAGATAGGCTTCAGATAAGCGGCTAAACACAAAAAAAAAACCTCCAACCATCTATATAAAAATGGATGGATGATGGATGGATGGGGCTGATGATGTAGAACTTAAAATGCAGTAATTCAATCATTCATTGTCATTAACCACTTCATCCACTGTCGTGGGTTGTGGGGTTGCTGGAGCCTATCACAGCAGATTTGGGGTAAGAGGTAGGGTATACTCCGGGTGCAACGCCGGTGCAGTCATTAAACACACAGACACACACACACACACACACACACACACACACAAATTAAATTAGGATTTGAACAAATACATGATCTGTCAAAGGGTTGTCCAACAACAACCACACCATCCAGGAAGGTGCTGGCTCAGCCAATCACATCGATGCTAGCAGGTTACTTTGTAATAAAGGTGACATATTCATGCTGTGTTCTCATCTCCATTGTGATAGGTGATGATAAAGTGGTTGGAACATTAACAACTTTGCAAGTTTGTGAGTCTTCCCTGTAACACAACCCATTAAGTGTTAAGTTTTTAAGGCAGGGCTCACCAATAACTGAACTTCCTGCCAAATCTGAACTGTGAGTGGCTTCTATCTGGACTGAGAAAGAAAATGACTAAGTTTAACGCCCAGTAGAAGCACCTTACACGGATTGTCTCTGATTCACACACAACAATTCACGTTCACGAATGTTCACCGAGAAAAAAAAAAAAAAAAGAAAAATAGTAAAGAAATGTGTAAAACTTGTGTCTGAGAGATGTCTAGGCACAAAACAAAGATATAAAGTGACACAAACAAACCTTTAAAATATATATACAGTAATCCCTCACGCATGGTCCTGAGAAGTCATTATGAGGTGACGCTTGTCACACAGCTGTAGGGCAAGGACAGAGTGTTTAAAGCAAGTGTTTAAAGCACTTGCGCAAATGAACGCGTAAGTGCTTTAAACAGTCGATGAGAGTGTGGGGAAAGGTGATACAGATAGAAGGTGGTTTAATACCAGTATGGGTAGGGTTCATAAATGTTTAAATTACCGTAAATAATAAGATAAATAGTTTGTCGCTCTATCGCGGAATTCGTCATTCGCATGTGGTTCCTGGAACGCATTAACCGCGAGTAAGGAGGGCGCACTGTACTGTATAGAAGAATATAAAAACATCAAAACACATGTTTTGTGGAGCCTTGCACATCTTTCCCATTCTGAGATTGTCTTCTGAGACTGGTTCAGTGAGGTCTTCACTGGAGGAACAAATCTAATGAACCTGAATTATCCAAAGAGCATCTGTTAACGATCAACAGAAAGACCCAGCAGCATTTCCACTCGTCTCTTCTCACCATCAAACCAACTTCAGCTGTGAGATCAAAGTCACTGACTGTAAAATTTAAAAGTAGATTGTCTCATATAATGAGTGAATAACACCTAATGGTGCATGATGTAATTTGTCACTGTCGTCTAAATTGAATATGCTGGTACCCCCGCTGCTGTTACGTCATCGTTTGTAACTCGTAACATGACGTAATTGCAGGACACACAGAGAGCTCAGAAAATTTGTAAGTCCTACTACATCGTGATCGACCCTCCTCTGCCTCCGATTGGTGCGGCATGAAGATGGTGAACTAAATAGGACAGAACCATCATTTTTATACCATATCTTCTTTTTTTCCTTTTGGCTTTTCCCAAAAGGAAATCAGTTGCCTCCATCTAACCCTGTCGTCTGCATCCTCTTCTCTCACACCAACTACCTTCATGTCCTCTTTCACATTTTCATACCATATCAATCACAGGAAAAGGACGGTTTTCAGTCATGACATTGCCAGACTAACATTTGACAAAATAATGAAAAATAAAATAAAATAATCAACCAATAAACATAAAAACAACAACAATCATTTTAATCTTGGATCCATAATATATTCCAGAAATGCGTCACAAGCAACTCACCTGTTCCCCTTCCTAAGGCCCACCTTTCCTA
>CM023610.1:5042475-5139975 GCA_013358685.1 Antennarius maculatus | reverse complement strand
TTCCAAGCGTTGTTTAAGCGTGGGTGGGTTCATTTGCATGACAGCGCCATGTGAATAACACTGACCTCTTGGACCGCCCCAGTGCTAGGCTGAGCTGCAGCCTGACGTGCAGGCTTTGACCTAGCTCATTGACTCTGAATGGATACTCTGTCAAAGGGAGGGACCTTGAAGCTCTCAACCGGACGGGCATCTGCAGACCTCCTGTTTGACACCCAGCTACCTCTATTTCTATTCCTCAGGCTATCACGGAGAGCACTGCACACACACACACACACACACACACACACACACACACACACACAGAACACAAACTCATTCACCAAACCACTGGGCAGATCTCCAACACTCTTATCACTGACCCTCAGGCTCACGAGAAGAATCACACACAAAAATGAAGTAAACATCTATAGAGAACAAACAATACCCTCCCACAGGCCTTTCTTTACTTCCTTCAGAACGAACACACACGCACACGCACGCAGACACGACAGGTGCAGCAAAGCTCTTGCACGTGCAGTGCCCATCAACACGCTTGGCTTGATGGCTCTATGATTTACTGCAACAGGCAGGTGAGAGGACATAGAGTGGACCGGGGGGGGGGGGGGGGGGGGTGGCAGAGCGATGTCGTCTGCATACAAATCTCAGTGGCTGCCTTGAACTCACCCTCAACCCCATACAAAGTTGTGACTCTGTGCAAACACAAAGCTCAGCCAGCTTACAAATACTATCGCCATTTATCTAGCTGGCACAGAGCTGTGGACGACGCAGACAGGGAGCAGCCCCTGACCCCCGGGCGTCTAGATGCGTGGAAAAAGCCCGTTGCCCTTTAAAATGCAAACAGTGCGAACTAAAACACTTGTTATATTGAATTAACAGACTCTGAAAGAGAAAAAGTCTTTGTGTCCTGTAATGAAAGGGTGATAATCACAAGGATGAAGCAGATATTTACTGGAGAAAAGCAACTTTAGATTGCAATCATTATTTCCACTGGGACCAAAATCGCAACTTTCCACCTTTAAGTACAATTTACATCACAAAAGCTTGTTTTTGTGCTACAAAATGCCACAATAGCAAATCAGCATGTATTTCTTGGCAATAATTCTACTGTCGGCTCCAGGTGAATGGATTATAACTGTTTATTATTACACAAAATAAAAAGAGGAAAGCCTGATGAAGCAGGTGGTTGAGATCATGAACAAGCTTCAGTCCAATAAAATTCAGAATCTGTTTTTGTTTTTTGTTTTTTTTTAGGGTTTTTTTTTTTGGTGTGTATTAGAGTGAACTAGTAACTGAAACTTCTTTTTCTCATTTTTCACACCCAACAGGTCGGTCCCTGTAGAAGGAGAATTGAGTTTTAAAGTTTTAAACTTGTTCCAAAAACTCTTAAATGTGGTGATGTAGAAGAACAACACCTATATCATCAAATAAAATAGTGTGACCTATGATCACTGATGTTTATTATTGGTGTAAATACATTATAATTAGATTTGCGGCACACAGTTACGAGTTAGTTTCTTTGTTTGTTTGTTTATTTATTTTATTTTTGACATTTCCTATCTGAAATTCCTCTCTGGCTACTTCAACATGCTAAAATGTTCACAAACTACACCAGTAAGAAAACGTATTACTTGAAATGTAATACATGTATCTTTATTTGCTATTTTATTGTGACACCATCTTATTTCACTCCTGCATATTTACCAGTATTTATTTACTTTTTGGTAAAAGTACAAATGTTAATAAAAATATTAACATTTGTTCTGCTTCATACTGACAGTGCTCCAGTAATAACAATGTGACAATGACACAAAATAAATATAATAGGATGAATAAATTTAAATTTAAATTTTGGAAGGGAAACATTTTTGAAATAATTTACATGCACTTTGATTTATATGAAAAATAATGATAATAAGCCAATAAAAATAAAAAATACAACTGTTGATGTTTCACCACTTACTTGCATGTTAAATTTCAGAAACCTGTTTTTAGTGTTTAGATTGTTAGTGGCTATAGACACTCAAAATTTTCAATATTCAGATTTTCTGTATGGGTACAAATTGGTGTTTTTTTCAGTGTCAGTTAATGTGTTTAAATTTAAATTTTTTAACATATTTTTCTGAAACTAATGTTATTTCAAATAATGTTGTTCTTTTAAAACTTTTCTTCATTTTTTCTGTATAAATACGTGTGGTTATTGTGCAGATATAATTGTTATTTTCATGGGATTAACTGTTATTTTCTTACGTAACAGTGGTGGATTTCTTGGGCAACTTAACATATTTGACTTAAGTTAAATGTTTGATAGTTTAGTTATCAGTAATATTGGAGACATGAGTGCTTCGTAGTTATGATTTGTAGTGGTTTTAACTGGCTGCAAGCCAAAACAAATATGGCCCCTGAAGGGACAGACGATGGGTTCCATCTTGTTTTTGTGGATTCTTATATGAACTGATTTATTAATACTGATTTTTAATTGATTTAATGAATATCTTTCTAACTGAAGTTACAAATGTTCATGGAATCACTGTTAAAATGTAGAGTCACGTTTTCCATCATATCATATTGCACCTAATAGTCAAACAGATTTGTTCATAGTGAACATAACTTAACGTAGTTTTGATTTCTAAGCGGGGGTCATCCAGAGGAGCTGTGGTCCTGCTCCTGTGGAGGGCGTCTCTGTGCTGCTGCTGCTGCTGCTGCTGCTGCTGCAGCGAAGGCAGCTGCTTACCAAACTCCAGACGGTTCATGTGATTCCCAACCATCAGTCTGTTGTAGAAGTCCTGCTGGGACTTGTAACAGTGTGGGATCCTCTGCTGTTAGACGTCATCCTACCCTCAGCAGATACCTGCTCAAATGGAAACAGTGATGATGCTTTAAAATGATTACATGTCATCTTTAATTAAACAGGATCCTCCAGATTTCTATGAACCCCTTCCTTGCAGGTTCAAACACTTAACTCTGTATCTGAGACTTTGACAAACACACTCACAAAATGAATCCTCCCATGATAACATGCACATGCATAGATGGGGAAAAAACAAGACACCTATATCGTGTTTAAGCAGAAAAGTGAAAAGAATAGAAAGGATTGCTGAAATATCAACATCTTTAACAACGATGAGGACAAAAACAGAATAAAAACCACAGGTCGATGTTTTCTTCATTGTCCTAATGAGGGGAGTGAAGCTGATGGTGGTGACAGCTCATTCTCCAGCTCCTTTTAAACTTCTGACTCTCTCCCACTGAATCACATTAGAGCAACATCAACAATAACACATCGAAAAATGTGGATTTCCTCTCAATTAAGGAACATGTAAAGGCTTCTTGTTTTGACCTCATGGGAAAAGGGAAAGGAAAACTAGGATGAGCCTTCTGAGAGAGACACAAACAGGCGAGGACAAAAATCAACATAATGACAAGCTCTATCGGATGTGACATGACGTATTTCTTAATCAATACTAAATCCGAAGAGACCACATGAAGAGAGACAAATAAAAAACATTTTTCATCTAAAACTTAAGTCCCTCTTTAATGGCATGGGCCCATGAGAGCCTTGATGTCTTCTCAGCTGCATTTTGCATGAATCATGGAGAACAACGGAGAGAGGATTCTACAGCCTCCTGGCTTTGTGCTGATTGGATTAAAGGTGTAATTCAGTGGAAGCTGTTCTCAAAGAATAAACCTTCAAACATCCCATCAGACAAGAGAAATGGATGTGATTGACAGACCAAGGTTGCCAGAACCATGCGGATACATTTTTTTTTTTTTTTAATGTATTTTCATCTTCACATAGTGTGATATACAGAGGACAGAGAGATTGCGGCTGTTGTCTTTTCATGACGACAAAAGATACAGCCCGGACACACATTCCAGTCTTCTTCCGCTCCAGCACACAAGCTCAATCCCAGGGATCCCCCCCCCCACCCCCACCCCCCCTTCAGAGTAAGAGAAAGAGCTACAATATCACCTCCTTTACAGTGAGGCAGAGGCTAGTTGGGGTAACCGGGTGTCACTCAATCTTTGAACATTTCCTGATCTCGGTTTCACAGGAAGTCAGGATTTCTCTGTGGTGGAAAGCTTTCAGGTTTGTTTGAACCTGATCAGAGGGGATCAGGAGATGATTGGTTTAACTACTGCGGTGGGTTTTTTTTTTCCTTGTTCACTTGAGTGTTAAAATGTTGCCCTTGTTATAAATGTTCTTTTCTTTGTCCTAATGAGTGTATTTTTGTGCAAACATCACTGTGTGCTCTGACAGTAAAAGGCCAACCATTAAGAGAAAACAGCATCTCGCTCATGGAGAGCATTGCTGAGGCTCAATAATGAGTCCTTACAGATGGTAGCTCCTGCAGGGAGAACATGCACTGCAAAGTGACCAACAATACAAACGCTTCATATTAAAAAGAGGACACAATCTAAGCACTTTTTGACAACTCAAGCGAGAAAAGATTGAAATAAGGGCTTTTTTTTCTCTCTCTCTCTCTCTCTGCCGTCTCTGTAACAGCGTTTGTTTAGTGGTTTGGAAACAACAAGAGGAGGTTGAGAGACGAATCAGTGCTCTGACAATAAGCTTTGATAAAAAAAAAAAAAAAAGAAAAAAAAAAACATTTCTCTGGGAACTTAACCGTGATCGGCGTCAATATCATTTGGTGTTTATCTCATTTTCGAGGCTCATTAATTGTGTACGCCATAAAGCACACATTGGCTGCGTTGAGTGTGGGCATCCAGACACACTCATTGGCGCTGGGGCACACTTCAGTCTGGAGTGTCTGGTCTGAGCAGCGCAGTGAGGCTGAGAAGCGTCTCCCTAATTAGAGGGAGCCTGGTGCAGGACATCTCTATAGGCCATCAACAGGACCCTCACTGGCTTTGTTCAGCAGCCTCTTCTTACACTGAGCCTGTCACTTTGCTTCTCTATAGGACTGAAGGTCTGTGCTCCTAACGTTGTTGTTTCAAAATTCTAGAAGTAGTTGAAAGATATTTTTAAGGATAGAGTTGCAACAAAACAGTCCTAAACAGGGAACAAAAAAAAAAGTTATGCTTGATCCATTTTTTGGGGGGGGTTTTTTGGGGGGTTTTTTTTGTCAGCATGAATCAAAATCTTGACTGGCGGTGAACTGAGAAAACAAAACACTCATCAACTCCTGGTGTGAGAGAATAGAAAAGGCTGCTTGTCTTTGTTTATGAGTCAAAGCTGTCACGCTATTTTAAGATGTAATTACTTCCAACTCATTTTTACATAGAAACTTAATTATGCACTGAAATATAAATTAGGTTCCACATTCAAGGGAGACCATGAACCCCCTTAAACTCCTGCAGGATACCATTCAGCGGTGAACCTTTCTCTCTGTCCGCTCCCCTTTTTTTCTCTGCAAAAACCATGAGATGGAGAGCGACCACTGCAGCTGCTTTCACATCAACTAGATAATTGTTAATGAAAAGTCATTGCGTGGCATTATGTTGTCCACAGGATCATTGTTCATTTTCACCCCCCCCCCACCCCACAGCCATTGAGATCTATATGGACAAGCAGAGTTTTCTTTGAGTTTTGGTATTCAGGATCTGTTGCCTGGTAACTAATAAAGGGGCAAATCATCCACTGTATTGGCCAAGATGGGCCACAGACTGGCTCTGCACAACAATGCAAGGTTTGTAAAAAGGCGTTGATACAAGTTAATGACGCTTGTTCAACAAAACATTAATGGACTTCTTCACGGTATAATATGGCATGGGATGCGATGTGAATGAGAGGGGGGAACTTAAGCAGTGCACTTTAACAAGTTTGTGTGTTTTTTACTACTGGGAGGAGCTGATACACATGCACACACACATACCCTCTGTCTCACACACACACACACACACACACACACACACACACACATACACACCTTTTCACTGTTTTTGATGCATTAATACTTAGAAATGATTTTTTTCCCACCATATAGAAAATCAATTGAAACTGACCAACCTCTGAAAACTATCCACTGTTTTCCTTAAAAAAAAAAAAAACCTGCTTAAATTAAATTCCCTTGTTATTGAATAGGCCAGTGATTGATTGCCCATCAGCATGATTTGAAAAGAGGGTGAATTGTGAGTAGCGGCTGCACTATAAAGTAAAAAGGCACACAACACTGAGAAAGAAGGGGCAGGAGTGGGGCCCTGAGAGCTTTACACATTTCTGATTTTTTTTTTTTTTTTTTCAAATCTTACATTTAAACAGTGAGTGATATTGCATCGGCCCCATTTGTTGCACAGATTCTTAACCGAAGCGGACAAAAACTGCAGCTCTGTCACCCCGAGCAGAATAAAAGGAATTAGGGGATTTTTCCCTTAAATGGACTAATTTTCTACTTGAATTATGAAAGTAATGGCTAGGTAACAGCCTGTGCTCAGTACCCTACAGCTTAATGCCTTCTAAATCCTTCCACGTGGCTCCACTGGTCTTGACAATTAGGCCTCATTATAGCCTCATAAAGGTCCTCATTTGTGGGATTAGTTAATAGACAATGAAATTTTATCGTGCAGAATTATGGAAAAATAATATTAGAGCTCGCATGGTGTGATAGGGGCGCACGCCACGCATCATTCCGCTTGGTTTGCCCCCCCCACACACACACACACAACACCACCACCACCCCTCTTTCCTCCTGTCTCCCTCCCTCTATCTTGTTTCAGACTGTTATCTGTACCGTGACAACTTTTGCGCGTCTTCCGTGTCAAAAGCTGGATTCGGTTTATTATAGCAATTACTGTCTGTATGACAGACGCGTTTGTTTGTATTATTATCAAGGTTGAATTTTAAAGACTTTCTAATTCTTTCACACTCTGATCTGACAGGTCAATAAGTAATACAGTCGCATATCTGCTAGAATTTTTGTGCTTTTTTTAAAAAAAAAGATTTTTAAAGACCTTGATTGACTCGACCTGTTTTACCTGCGGTTTAAGACAAACGGACTAGTCTTGGCTCTTCTCTGTCTGAGGGTCCGACACGTACTTGGCAGATGAAAGCAGAAACTAAACCCACCGATGACCCACCCGGGGATCAAACTTGCTTAATTATTGTCACAAGATGAAGGATTAACGCATTTCTGAAATAGCTGCCTGTTATCCCCACACAGACCGACCATTATAAACACTTTCTAATTGAATCATAATCGCCATCAAATAACTGCAGTCCAGACTCACATCAGTTTATAATTCTTTAATTGCTGCGAGTAAAACGGGACCAACCGGATTCAAAGTGTTATTATCCTGCTGATCAATTGGTGCTAATTGTTTCGTGCACAATTCCTTAAATCGCATTTAAGGGAATTAAATAAAGGCTTTAGCTTGGAATTAAAGTATGATGGATAAATGCAGCATGTATAAATATATTTAACTTAACTTTTTAAGTATCTTTCTACTCTGACATGCTTCTGATGTATTAAATCAATGTTTGTATTATTCAAAAGTGTTACTTGTTACCAGATTTTCCAAATGACATTTCCAAATATGTGATTCATTCTGAGAAGTTAACATAAATTAAAAAAAAAATACATTTAATAAATCAATGAAATTCCACACCGGAAATAAATGTTTTGGCATCGAGTTTAGTAAAAAAATATTTTTAAAAACTTCATTTGATTGTGTTACAATGTTTAAAAAAGGGTGCTGCAGTTCGTGACTATTGTGAGTCGGTTGAAAACAGCCGGTGCAGAGTTTTAATTATCCCCAAAAAATTTCTGAGAATATAGAGAATTATAAAGTGTCTGGTTATATTAATCTATTCTCAATGGATTTTTTTTTTAAATTCAGGGATAAAAAAAAAAGTAAATCTGTAAATTGTGATTGGAGGCCGATGAAGACATCACGTGGTTTAGGTCTCTGACGGTATAAACCGGTGCAGACGGGCGAACACGTGTGTGACGCTTCAGGGCCCAACCCTCCTCCAGTCCCCCTTTTGTTGAACCATCAAACATAAGCACTTTTGGAGATCCCGAGGGGTTCAGATGAGAAACAGCATTCATCTTGTGCAAACTTCTGAGCGGCACAGCCATGTCGAGGTCTTTTTATGTCGATTCTTTAATAATCAAGGATACGGTGCGACCTGGACCCACTGAGCATCCAGCACAAGACTTCCTTATTCCCATAAGCATGCACTCTCCGAGCGTCATGTCGGTCACCGCTCCGGTGTGTCCATCCAGGAAAAATGGAACTTTCTGTGTTTGCCCGCTGTGCGTCACGTCCCACATCCACTCTTCTCGCGGCGGCATTTCCATGCTGAAGACTCAGTTTCCGGGAGCAGAGGCGCAATACTGTCAGAGAATAGCGCATCAGCAGTCTCAGGCGCTCGCTCACCCCGGACACCCACCTGTCTGCACGCCCACCTTCAGCGTCACCGACCCCAGGAGATACCACTGTCTTTCAATAGGTAAGGGACCTGTTTGCTGTTGTCTCCACATAATTTTCGGTACCTGTTTCCAAGCCTCTCTGTCACATCATGGTGCGCTTTCAGGCGCATAGAAGTCTGCAAGATCTGTTTTGACGCACTTGAATTTGCGCGGTATTTGTTTAGTTTGCATAAAATTTGACTGAGCTCAAACTTGACTGTATGACATATTTCTTTCTCATACAGGCACGTCCGAGAACAGCCACATACAAAATGGCAAGAGGATGCGAACGGCTTTCACAAGTACCCAACTCCTGGAACTTGAAAGGGAGTTTTCCACGAACATGTATCTGTCGAGACTCAGAAGAATCGAAATCGCCACGTATTTAAACCTGTCAGAGAAACAGGTGAAAATCTGGTTTCAAAACCGCAGGGTGAAGCACAAGAAGGAGGGGAAAGCCACGCAGAGGAGCGCGCACAGTGGGTGCAAGTGCGCAACCGGTCACACAGACTATTCCAGGTCAGAGGATGAGGAGTCTCTATCACCGGCCTCTGCTGAGGAAGAGAAAGAGGTGTCACCCATCTGAGCTTACCATCATGGGAAATGTCATCACGCAGACCCCTGGGACAAAAAAATAAATAAAAAAATCTCCTGCATGAATGTGAGAAGAGGTCTTCAAAAGTCAGTTCTTCACTTTTCAAAATTAAATATGTGGTACACGTTTTTGTCGCTGGAGTGAAATATGTGGAATACTTGACCCCTCTGTGATAAACTGATGTAGTTTAATCCCTCCAGGGTCCCATACCCAGGTCTAATCTATAAAAAACAATTTGTAACTTTGTATATGTGTGTATTTATTGTAATAAACATGACGAGTTGACCTATAAGAAGTTGTCAGTATTTAGTGTGACTTATGGCTTATTTAATTATAGATACAAAAGATCTAATAGTACAGATGTTATCATTCACCATATAGATAAATAGACAGACATAAATGATAATATTTGATATGAAAAATTAAACAAATGTCTTTGCAACAGACGACTGTTTGTCTTTTAAAAACGAAAAAAGTTGGGTGAATTTGGTTCTCAGTAAAAGTTTAATTCACCCTTTGTGCTTTATTTTGGTTGTTTGTATTTTTCTGGCCACTCCAGAAAAGTTTGTTTCCACGCTGTTTTAATGCGGTCATCATTTATAAATGGACTGATTTTCCGCCACAGATTCAAAAACATTCACATCTTTTAATATCAAAGTGTCGTGATATTAAACCATTGACATGATATAAGCTATTTAATTTAGAATAGATGAAGTGAACTATAGACATTATGAAAGTGACTGTAATTTCTCCTTAGATCTGACCACAAATGGGTACCCGATAACTCCCCTGGGGAGCAGCCAATAGGCCATTAATGTTCACTTTTGAAAAGATTTTGCTTGTCCAAAGCGAGTTTAATTGCGTTTTCGGTCCCACGTTGGTTGATTATGCTGCTATTGCTTGAAACCACGGAACAAGGATATATAGAAGTGGGCAAAGGCTTTGACAGGTTAGATTGTTCTGTCTTGAGACTCGCATTTAGCGGGAGACCCCCCGACGGCTGTGCGCTCACAGAGCTTTGAGAGACAGCGACAGGGTTCCTCCAAGCGACAGAGAACGATTTAGTCACTGTTTCATTAGGAACAATTTGAACCTTTCAACTTATGGTGAATTAAAAAGGGGCAAGCTCAAATGGTGAGATTCTGAGGGGGGATTAGAGGGAGGGACCACTGGAAATTAGCTGACGCCTAATTTAACTCGCTTCTGTCAGCGTTTGGGATAGATTCCTAATTGAGAGGGGAAGCAGGTGAAGTTTTGGTCCCACGCAGACCCATTCATAGTGGGAATAAATGGCCCTCTTTCACGTCCTGCCGATGATCATATATTATTAGGGGGAAAGCCACGTAATGAATATATATTGAAGTTCCTATTAATCGAATTAGAATCTCTTTACAGGTGTAGAAAACTATTGCAGCATTTAAGACGATAAAAGAAAAAAAAAAACAAAAAAACAAACGCACTTTTGAGAAAGTTTTCCCCCCGTGTGGCCCCACGGGACGTGACCTAACACTGTAAGGCCCCTACGTACGGGCTGAAGCTCATTTTGAGTTGATCTGTTTGTCCAGATCAAATGAATCTCTGTTCCCAAAATTGCATACACACACACACACACACACACACACACACACACACACACACACACACACACACACACACATACACACACACACACACACACACACATACACACACACACACACACACACACAGACACACACACACACACACACACACACACACACACACACACACACACACACACACACCATTCCATCTCATTTCTATCAGAAAAAAAGCTGAAACAAAACTATAAAATGA
The DNA here is from genome assembly GCA_013358685.1 of Antennarius maculatus. Classification (NCBI taxonomy): domain Eukaryota; kingdom Metazoa; phylum Chordata; class Actinopteri; order Lophiiformes; family Antennariidae; genus Antennarius; species Antennarius maculatus. Next base: position 5,129,193 of record CM023610.1, on the reverse strand, counting down.
TACATAACAAGTTTTAGCCTTACCTATATAACACACAGACTAACGACACTCAAAAGACGTCAGTACCCGGCCACCATTCAAAATGTGGCAATTACGCATGACAAAAGACAATTAGTGCTTTTCAGTCGGCTGCAGCTGCTGCCTCATACAGAGATGGAGAAGGAGAAGGAGCTGGAGTACCGCTGGAGAAAAGAGGGAACAACCTTGTTTTTGTTTTTTTTGTTTTTTTTGTTTTTTTAGAGACTTCCACTTTACTCATGAATCAACGACTAGATATTTTTCCTCCATAAAGGTGGCTTACTATACTTCAACAAATCCCAAAACAGACCTGTCTTTTCTTTACCATCAATGGAATAACATGTTCGGCACCTTCATGGCCAGTACAAACTGGAGTGTTGATGTCAAGACAATAGTGGGGACAGAACACCCGTGTAATACCTGTGGCATCGAGGCCAAAGAATATAATATGTTAAGAGTATGTTATTAAATAGCACAGGTGTTAGATGCCTCGTGTGTGTGTGTGTGTGTGTGTGTGTGTGTGTGTGTGTGTGTGTGTGTGTGTGTGTGTGTGTGTGTGTGTGTGTGTGTGAGAGAGAGAGAGAGAGAGAGAGAGAGAAAGAGAGAGAGAGATGGAGAGCTGTTATTAATCCTACGGGTGACCTCAAGTAAAATCAAATCAGAATCTTTTATTCTGATTTATTCTAAATGGGTAAATCTTTGCGTGTAAAACCTACAGCACTACTTTAACTTAAGTATAGGTAAAAAAAATTTCCACTCTTTTTGGTATACTAATAAAAACGTGTTGACAACTGAAATGTTTTACCATTTAGATTTGTTTGTTTCATTTCATAAATCCCTCTAATATGTAAGCTCTGGTACTTTTTGTATTATTCATACAAAATCACCTCTAATTAAAATTAATCCATGGTTTCAGGGAGGCCTATGCTCTTGAAAAATACATTTATGTATTAAGTAATTAATTTGATAGACGGGCCGAAGAGGGATGAAAACTTGTTAGAAGAGACGTTTCAGTACGCTGGACAGCTCCCACATGGGACCTGGGCCAGGGGGCCAACCTCAGCGGAGTCATCCTCACAGACCGCAGGCCGTTCTGTGTTCAAGGAAAGGCTGTTCGGTCGTAATACAAATCACATGCAGTACATGTTGAACCTGCTTGTGTGGAAAGTTGATTTCACTATGTACAGTCCTTTACATGTAGGTTAATGTTTTGTATAACTTGTTTAGATAGGGAAATATCATTTTCAAATGCCCCCTGGTGGACAGTTAGAGTCACAACAGGGCGAGTCTCCATGAAAAAGTTGAGTGACGTTGATGAATGTTCAGTGCCAGTCTCCTCTGTCCAAATCCATCTTTGTGTTGAGAGTTTCCAACCAGAAATATAAAGTGCTGGAATATTATTGAACAATTTATTCATTTACAAATCATTGTAGTATTTTGACAAGAAACCAACTGTTGCGACTCAGCTAACTTCTCAGTGATGTCTAGAGGACTGACTTGTTGGGTTTTTTTTTTTGCCCAGTAACGCTGTTAAATTTAACCAAAGGCATATTTTGGACTTTTATTACCCTGTATTACATTTCTGCTGTGTTTTTCATGTAAATTTGGGTTTTGAAAACCAAAACCGTCGGATACCAAACTTAAGTTTGGCTTTGTGAAGTTGAGATCCTTTGTTTCCAGAACAAGGACACTGTTCTTTTCGAAACATGTGGAAGTAATTGCGCCAAGCTGCTGCAAGGGGGTGGGGGTGGTGGTGAGGATCATCGACCCTGGGGCTCTGCAGCTCCTTGCAGAGACACCGGTCTGATTCCCCCTTTTATGTGCCTAGAGATAGGTGATTCACAGGGCCCTATTATTCTTCTGTTGCCCGCCAGGAGCCCCCGGGGTAACAAAAACTAATGGCTGTTCAGGACTCGGTAAACAGCTGACGAATATGTGCCAGTAAACAGAGGTCTCTTGTGGGGCAGGAAAGAGGAACTATGGTCAGAGAAATAGTGTGATGTCTTTTCATGAAATGTAAAGGATTAGTTTGTGAGTGTGTGTGTGCGCGTGCATGTGAGATGCGCGTGAGAGAGAAAAGGGGGGGAGGGGGATCACGGTTTGTGACGGTAAGATGATGTTGGAGCGCCCTCTATGAGCGACACTCCGCTGCTCGCAGGGTCTGTGATGCAAAAGAAGTTGGTCCATTCTCTGAGCTGAATCGACAAAAGCAGTATATTAAAAGTCCATATTTGTGTTTTATGGATGAATCGTTCTTGATAATATTAAACGGACCTCATTACGCACGTTTTGCGGTCATTTTAAAACAGCAAAACTTCACCAAATGTGACTTAAAGTAGAGAAAAAACACATCAGACCTACGTCTATCCACGTATCCAAATATATCCCAATGAAAATGCCTGTTCCTCCCCACATTTCGGCGGGCAAAACTGCCCCCCCATAAAGACTCTTACTTTGAAAAAGGGTCCAACACTCAAGGGGAGAAGAGGGGGGGGTGTCATTTCCTGAGAGTTATTTACTCTGAGCCAGATGATTTTTTTTTTTTTTCGGAGGGGGCGGGAGGGAGGACTGCAGCGTTGAATCAGTTACAGGTCGCTTAGTCGGAGCGCAGTTGTGAGGTCGGTCGCGGATGCGGACAGAGGGACGCGCATATGCTCTCACAGCGCACTTTATCTGAGGATTACAACCGCTGCAAAGGACCCTAACTGCGCCTTTTGGAAGGACCAATTCAATCTGGATATACTGACACGAAGGGAATATAAAGAAGGGATTACTAGAAGGTAATTGAAAGGTTTTTTTTTGGAATCCAAGATAGTTGCAACTCTAAGAAAAAGAAAAAAAAAACAACTCTGTTTTTTTCCCCAAGTGATTAAGTGCAAGGGGGGGGGGGGGAACAGATAAAACCCCGTTCTGTAACTCTGCGTGGAGTTCAATTGCAGAATTAATTAATTTAACCAATTATTAAATTAACTCAGTTTTGGGAAAAGTCAATTGAAAAGTCTGACTCTCACGTAAGAAAAGGAACTGCTGCAAGTTGTATGCAACTTGTACATTAGGCAGTGCATCCAGGTTTTTTTTTTTTTTTTACATTAGATTTCCGTTCCCCGTGCACCATATGGTCTCACCGCTGGACGCCGAACAGGGACATGTCGCTGACTCTGCTGGATCGCTGTGTGTCGGACTCACAGCTGGAGGTGTCACCTCCAAGACTGAAGGCAGCAATTTTGGAATGCCGCCTGGCATTAAATGGGAAACACATTGGAAATTGCACATCGCATTGTTTGCCCGCCTGTGGTGGAATGTGAGGAATTAAAATGGAAAAAAAAAAAAAAAAATCGGCACTAAATGCGTCCGTCTGTGGATTCAGAGCAACAACTGTGTGGATTCAAAGAAGGGGAGAAAAAAGAATGAGTGCATTTGTGGAGCCACGTCGCATTCCTCATTAACCACCTATCCTGCTATGTCACCAACGGAACCCGTATAGGATTACTTCTTACGGTCTAAAGTACTCGAATATCTAAAAAAAAAAAAAAAAAAAAAGAATAAAAAAAGATGCGTCAAAATAAAACTGCAAAAAAGTACAGTACTGCATAAATATCATTTGGAGATTATCCACTCAGAACCCTTTTTCGTGGAAATAAACCTTTTTTTTTTACGCAAAGGACCCTCACCACTATCCATGGGGCGGGGGGGGGACAAGACTTATCAGCTGTTGCTCAAAAGAATCCAGACCAGCAGAGGGACGCATTTGCTGTTATCTCCAATGTTTCTCTAGTGGCTTGCTGGGAAATAGAAGAGCCTTTTGCTCGCTACTCATCCTCATTTAGATTTGCGCGCAAAGGCTGGGGGGGTCCTCGCCAAAGGGAAAAAAAAAAAACAAACTTTTAAAACCAGTTTCAAACAAGACACGTGTATAAATATGTAAAAAAAAAAAAATCATATGTTATGTCAAGTGATTCCCACGTTAATGTGTACTTTAGTGCAGCGCGGAGTGGGCCCACTAATTACAGAGTCAAACGAACCCTGGTCGCCCATGGACAATTTAACGCGTTTGGGATGTGCCACAGCAGAAAGCCACAGGAAACTACAGCAGAAAAAGAGTTACCTTTAAAAGTTTTTTTTTTTTTAATTAAAATCTAAAGTAGACGTGATTTTATTTGGTGGATTTAGATAACTTTTAGAAAAGTTAAAAGGATCAAAATGTTTTCTGGCTTGTCCTTTGGGTAAATACCTCGTAAACTATGTGACCCTGGATGAGACAATCCAACATCAGACAGACCAGGAGAATCTAAACCTGGCGGGATTCAGAGATGAGTTATGAGGTCTAAAGGAACAATAGACTAATTGAATTATTTCTAAAGGGAAATTGGAAGTCCTACTTTTAAGACTAAAAACATCGAAAAGAAAAACTCCACAAAGGCGAGCAGGCAAAGTGGAGCTGAAATCCAAGGAAGTTTCGTGTCTCCAAAAGGTGGCCTCTGTCTCCCTCTAGCGAAAATCTGTATGTTCACATGAAGCACAGCTTTGAAAGGAGCCGCCTGTCTTCTCCACCCTTTTTACCGCCCTGTGGGATTTTATTAAGTCTTAACCCCAACATCCGAAATATAATCACTCAAATCCAGTGATAAATTTTGTTGTTACTCTATCAGTACTGTGGGACACCACAATTGTGGCTGTTAAGTTCCTAAATCCCTCTGTATATCTGAGGGTTTGTTACAGATACAACATTTAAAAAACCCATAGAGAATTTATATTTTTGCCAAATAATTGTGTTACCATATATACTGTGAAAACCTTTTGATTTAATGCATTTCTTTTCTATCTTTACAGATCATAACATCCATAGTCATGGATGGGGCAAAGACGTATGTCGTCTTTGGGGGGATCTTGTTGGTGCTGGTTTCAGGTGAATTATATAGCAGTATGTATTTTATTGATGGTTTTTCCATTTTTTCCACACATCTAAAGCTTTAACAACTTTTAATTTTCTTATTTTTCTCAGTTATATCTGGACTGTCACCACCAACTATTGTGTCTAATGAAGAGGAGTTCATTCTGCAACCCAACTCTGTGTTCAATATAAGCTGCACCGGTAAAAGAAACGTAGTTTGGGCCGAACCTCTGCCGAAAAACACCTTTGTTTACCCCGGGTACTACACAGCTACGCTCTTCATTTACAACGCAACTGTGGAGAACACCAGGTACTACATGTGCACCTATGAAACCCAGGAGATTGACATGGAGGATGACGCAGATGAAGATGATGAAGCAGGAATATATGTTTTTGTCCCAGGTCAGTATGATTGTGCACAAGGTGATGGAAATACAGCAAATTTAAATAGAGAACATGCAAATGAATGAGTGCAAGACACAGCAGACAAACTCAACTCGTAGAGCATAAATAGGTCCACTCTAGACGATCCAAACATCAGAGAACTACAGTGGATAATATTAGATGGTCATAAAAGTCTCAGTAATGCTGCTGCACCAAAACTCAAAGTGTGTTCAGTTGGTTAAAGTATGTTTATGCGTTCAACATGACTTTAAAGGAATATAAAAGAAGAAAATCAAAAATAAGCATAAAGCATTTCAATCATAGCTAATTATATTACAAAGTGTGACTTTGCTGGTTTCCCTGTGTGCCCAGATGCCCACACTCCGTTTGTCCCCGAGATGCCTGAGGACTTGGTCGTTGTCATGGACGCGTACGGAGTCTCCATCTCCTGCCGTGTGTCACACCCTTACTCTCATGTCATCCTGAGGAGCGTCCCCAGCGGAGAGGAGATGCCCGTCTACTATGACAACAAGATGGGCTTCTTTGGAAGCCTCTCACCCGGCCGGTACCAGTGTGAAACCATCGTGAATGGCCAGATTTTTAAAAGCGACATTTACACCGTTGAGACCGAGAGTACGTATTTGCAGCATCGACGAAACAAGAAATGCTTTCTAGTTTGATGTTTTGTAGTAGTTCTGCTACAATATTATTGTGAACATAAGAATTCACAATAATTAAATAACTTCAACTATTACACAAAACGTACTGGTTCATTTTCTTGTAGAATGATGTGTCCAATGACATGCTGAGTGTTTCGATGAGATCTATTTTTGGGGTGCGAGTAGAATCTCTCACTCTTTAATGTAACTTCTAAGTAACCACCCCTCGAAAGTGGCTAGCTAGATATAAATCCTGGTACATTACGGCACCCTTCGACACATGGTATTAATCTGTATCCTAGTCAAATTTTTTATGGTGTATAGTTTTCCAAAATGCACTGATGTAATAGGATCAGGATTTGAAAACTGTGCAGCTGGAAACACTCCCCAAGTCTGTTTACAATGAGAGAGCTGCAGGGTGATCTCACTGCATGAGACCCATGACATTATGCCATTATCACTGCAGGGGGCTTAACAGTCATGGTTTCACTCGTAGGGCTCCCTGAAGCCATGTGTGTGTGTGTGTGTGTGTGTGTGTGTGTGTGTGTGAGTCACGGCGGCCTAGTGAGCCACCTCTCGGTGATCAGATGAGCTCACGATAATCACGCCCGTCGCTATCTCAGGATGTGAGATGACTGTGCTGATATCTGTTCTCTGGTGGTCCTTCCTGCCCCGGCAGAAACGCAGGACTTTGATGTGGAAGTGAGAGCCAGCGAGGAGACGGTGAGAGCGGGTCAACCTTTCAACATCACCTGCGTCGCTCCCGCTGGATCGGCTTTCCAGCAACAGTGGCTACATCCTAAAAAACAGGCAAGATGCAACCCCTTTTCCCTTCGGTGACATTTTAGTTTAATCCTCTATTTTAGCTTCACCCATAAAAAGCTCTAAACCTCTCAACCTTCTTGCCTTATTTTCTTCAATCCATGTCATATGTTCCTGCCATTTCCTACCCAGCGATGCTGAGCCTTAAATTAGTGACTAATGGCTTTGGAGCTGAACTAAACAGCAGTGGAAGTGGAATATAACTCTTAAGATGGCCCGTAGTGGTTCCACAGTCTGGTGCAGGAAAGCAGTGACTGAACGCTGTGTCCTCATAATGAGGGTGTGAGTCAAACAGTCCCAAACAGGAGACACTGGTGGGAATGGGGAATGCTCAGGACAAATGGCTGGAGGGGAGCAGACGGTTCAAAAGAAAAGGAAAAGGATAATAAAAGCTTTGACTCCAGCGGCTTTCAAATCTGTTGGACAGATGTCGTCCGTCAAACAAAGTAAACATTCAGTGTTTCTAAAGTGTTCGCTGCAAACATGCAAATGAGTTTTATGTGCAATTTTATGTTCATATTTATTTGTTTTTTAAGCTATAGCGCACATTTTTTCTTTTCATGGGATTCCTCAAAGTCCTTTTCCAGAGATGCTAAGGGTAGGAACGCTGCAGGCTTCACTCCTGGGTTTGGACTGTGTTGCAATTATGGGTTTTTTAAAAGCCTCTGGGATCCTGATTTATCTCAGCGGGCTTGCAAGTGTTATAACCATCAGCCTTCAGCAGCACAACAAGTGGCTTTCATACACCGTCACTGTGAAATGGAAAAACACAGGGAGTTAAAGAAAAAAAAAGAACATGACATTGCCACTTAGCACGATCTAAAGAACCCTATTTTGCTTTATGGTCTCTAAAGGCTGTGGATGCAGTTCAGATGAAACAGACCTTCCCAGACCAGGTCATCTACACCCTCAGGATCCCACAATCCACCTCACAGGACAGCGGCGCCTACGAATGTTCTGTCACCCACCAGATGAGTGGAGAGGTCAGAGTCAGCAATGTGTTTGTCACCGTTCTCGGTAAGTCTTTTGTCTGCTTTAAAACATTTTTATAAGTTTTATATATAAAAAAATATATATATACAGAGTGAATATGACAATGATTTCCACAAACTTCAAATCTAGTTGATATTCTCGTTATCGTTTAGGTTTAGGTTTCACATATGTGCACAAGGTGCTTGGAAGGATGTGTGGAAGTAATTTTGTAGCTGTTAAGCTTCACCTCTGCTTTCAACATCAGCTACTGTGCTTTATGGGATGGTTTCAGCAGATGTGTGTCAGGCCTTTCATTTCATTTCATCTGCTATTCCTCTATGTTTTATTTACACGAGTCATTTCCTTATCGTTTGTTCCAATAACCTGCTGATTGTTTTCTTCTGTTCTGTTTCTTTCTTCAGAGGAGAACTCCTTTGTGAAACTGGACCACAGTGGGATTCTAGCTATCGAATTTGTCAGCCTGTTGGAGGAGACAGAGTTCACCATCTTCATCGACGCCTACCCGGCTCCCAAAGTGCTGTGGCTGAAAGACGGCCGAGACTTATCTGGGAACTACTACGTTTTCGCCACGACGATCCACCTTGAAGGGAACCGGTGAGAATAAAGATTAGGATTGATTTATAGATAAATAGAGGAGTTTCATTTTCAGTTGTGGCAGAAATTGAAAATAAATCTGCATAACAGACATTATAGGGAAGCACACTTTTCAGGGACCTGGTTCTTAAGAGTGTAGACAATTTAGTGCAAATCAAAATTCAAGTACAAATGTGAAGATTAAATGGTTCAACTCCAGTAATCTCAAATTATGCTGACTGATTTCAGATCAGGATGGATATTAAGAGACTGTTGAGACATTTTGAATAAATACACACTATTGACTGCTCATTCCAACTCTGGACAACAATAAAGTTGAGTTTATGTCACAAACTGTGAACAACTGCTGTGAACAACTAAAATAACTTCTGATTTTTAATCTACTCTTCTCACAGGTATCAAAGTGTTCTGACATTTCGGCAGCCTCTGGTGAAAGACAACGGAAACTATACGATCACAGCGCTCAGCGGCGCTCACACTGCTCACTTCTCCTTTGCTCTTACAGTGAAAGGTAAGATAGATGGATAGATTGATCGATAGATGGATACCTGTAGATAGACGGATAGACATATAGATAATAAATCTAAATCTGAGCTCTGCCCATGTCTTTCTTTCAGCTACAACCGCCGTGTTATTCCCACCTTCCTCAGCTCCGGTGCTGTTGCCACAGGAGGAGGACATGGTGGTTCCCCTCTACACTTCCTTCACCTTGACTTGTCGAGGAGAAGCCAAACTAGCCTGGGAGACACCACTCGATGTCCTTGAGAAAACACAGGAGGACGACAGCGGCCTGTTTGTAACAACCATCACTGTGGATAACGCCACAGTGATGCACACCGGCTACTACTCCTGTTTCTACAGCGGAAACACAACTGAGGACAGAGACGACAGCGGGATCTACATCTACGTGCCAGGTTGGATTTTGTGCTTCATAAGTTGGAACTTTTACTGGACTTCTCCTTTTGTTATCCTTGGGAATGAAACTTGTTGTAACTCCAACTCAGATCCCGATGTTCCCTTTCTGCCATCACCGGTGCCTTTTGGTAACCACGTCCTGTCCGAACACGAGGAGATGGAGATCCAGTGCCGAGTGTCTGATCCCAGTGCCAACGTGACCCTGATCAACGTTGACACGCAGGAGCCTGTGCCAAGTGTTTACGACAGCAAGAGGGGTGCCTTGGGGATATTTACCGCTGGAACCTACATCTGTAAGGCCCTCATAGATGGAGAGGAGTACTACAGTGGAGAATACATCGTCCACGGCTGGACAGGTGTGTGTCTGTCACCAAGGTGTTTCTCTCTCAATGATAAGTCACTTCTATATTATTGGTGAATCTATACACTCCCAGAGGCAGTCTGACCTTGTCTGACCTGTTGTACCTCAGGTGGGGCTGGGCTGCATGTGGAGCTGACAGCCAAACGGACGGCTCTGCTGGTGGGAGAGACCATCACTGTTAACTGTCTGGCTCGAGGACCGGAGATTCTGGAAGACCACTGGAAATATCCTGGCAAACTGGTGAGGGCACACACATACACACACACACACACACATACACACACACACACACACACACATGCATTCCGACCTCCAGTGGAGAATTTTACACGGTGCCATCAGTTCCAATGCCTTTATCTCTGTTTTTAACCCTGCTGTGTCCAGCCAGTGTCCCATCTGTCCCCTTCGTGAAACAGTCTTTCATGCTTTTAGTGAGTGTAAGAGACTTGCAGTGCTCTTCACTCTTTTAACAAATATTTTTAATCTGTTCAGTAAAAATTTTAATATCAGGAAATTTATTTATGGTGCTGGGTACAAGAAATTGAATCAAAGAAAGTGGCAGCTTTTGAATTTTATTTCTGGAGAGGCAAAACTCGCAATTTACGTGACCAGAAAGAGGAGAATTGAAAACAGTACTGTTCAAGAAGCAGCTACTGTTTTTTGCTGTAACATCAGATGTCGCTGAAAACTAGAATTTGGTTTTTATAAATGACAAAAGACCTAAATAACTTTAGGAATATCTGGTGTCACAAAAATGTCCTATGCACTTTAGTTGATGATCAACTCACTTTTGCAAATTTCCTGATATAATGCACTAATTTTTAAATTGTATTTCTTTTTATTTATTGGTTTTTGGTATTTTTGAAGCACTTTAGCACTTTCACTTAATGTAAAATTGTAAAAAGTTTGAGTGTGATTAAAGTGTTTTTGCAAAAAAAAAAAAAATCTTCTTCTTCTGCTTCTTCTTAAACCTGATGATTATTTTCAGTTCAGTGTTCCTCAGCTGCTCATTTGTCCGATTAAAAATGTGACTTTATTTTTGTTTGACAGACTAATCGTGCAGTCAAAGCTGTGTTTGAGAACAAGAGGGATCAGGAGATTCTTTACACCCTGACGATCCCACAGGCTTCAACCAAGGACAGCGGCATCTACTCCTGCTCCATCACCGATATTATGAATAATGAGATCCAGACAAAGCAGCTAGCGCTTCATGTTTTTGGTAAAGCGTTCTCTTATTCCTAATAAAAATACATGTGGTGTTTCTCAATTTTTTTTCACTTCCTTGAGGTTATAATTGATTATTCTGTCTGCCTCTCTTCTTTTCCAACAGCAAGTGAGTTTCTGTCCATCCAGCCCGAGTTCGGAGAATACGAATCGACAGAACTTGATGAGGTCCGTGAGTTCAAGGCTCACATCAACTCGTTCCCAGATGTTCGTGTCACTTGGCTCAAAGACGGAAAACCTCTCAACGATGTGACGGCTGAGCTCTCCACCAGCCTCCAGCAGCTCAGCGAAACCAGGTGAGGTCGACTAATAACAAGCTCAACACTAACATTCTCACACATCAGCCAGTCCTGTCATTATGCTTTAGTGCTTCTGTAACGGTGCCTTCTTGTTTCGTCGCTCTTTGCAGCTACATGAGTACTCTCACACTGATCCGGGCCAAGGAGGAGGATAGTGGGAACTACACCTTGCGGGTGGAGAATGGAGACCAAACTGACACTGTTGGATGGTTCTTGGAGGTCAAAGGTCAGAAAGCAGGAATATCTTAAGCCCTTCATTGATGTCATTTCCTCGTATTCTGCTCTTGCAACTGTTAAGCCCTAACTGAAATCTGTATTTTTCTCAAATTTTTTCTCCTACCCAATCTTTGCTTACCTGATTACTTCTGAACCATGTTACAGTGCCTGCAGTCATTGTGGACCTGATGGACATCCACCATGGCTCAGCCGCGGGTCAGTCGGTGGTGTGCATTACTAGAGGGCAGCCCACTCCTGTGGTGGAGTGGTTCATCTGCAAGAACATCAAAAAGTAAAGCAAATGTGTTGTAGAACTCATTCACAGTAACAGCCAAGAAGAATATGCTTCTGAATGTTTTGGTCTACATATATGTTGTAACTGTATGCTGTAATTGTTTGCATCATTCTGTCCTTTTTGTTCCATGAAGCTGTGGCAATGACTCGTCTTCCTGGGTACCCCTTCCTGCTAATTCCACCAAAGTTACGATGGAGTCGTACTTTGATGAGGAAAACAACCTGGAGAGCCAGGTCATGTTCGGTCATCTGGAAAACACGCTGGCGGTGCGCTGCCTGGCCAGGAATGAGATGGGTGTTGTCAGCAGGGAGGTCAAACTGGTCTCCACTGGTAAGAACCAAAAATATGTGTCTGACCAACTCTTGTTTTCTGTTAAGTGGCTTCTCTTTTTTTTTTTTTACTTAGCATTCACTTCTAATGTTGTTTCCACCTGGTTTCCTTTTTATTTCCTTTCGCTTCTGACACCCAGAGTGTGGCGGGCTTTAGAAGGGTCCATGTTAAGGCTAGGAGAGGACTGACACTGTTGTAGCAGCTGTTAGATGATGTGTTTGTGATGAGACTATTGGTGGTGGCCGCTGGAGCCGCTGTAATTATGATTGGTAACTCAGACAAGCAAAAGATTGTTGGGCCATAGTGTATGTCCAGATGAGTTATGTACTCCAAATGTACCCCCACCCCCGCAAAACCAATGTCCGGACACCCTCCTTCACCTCCCTTATCTCCATGTTATCTTTTCGGGGCTCCGTTTGTTCCCAGAAATTTGGAATAAAATGGACTCTTGTGCCTGAAAGTCATTTCCAATGCAGCAGAATGAATGTTCTGAACGGCAAAATTTTCATTTGACACTATAACAAACACATATGGATACATGTGATCAATGCATTCTTCATTTCACGTGTTTGATGGTTGGCTCTCCTCCTGAACAGGCCCTCAACCAGAGCTGACTGTAGCTGCTGCTGTGCTGGTGCTCCTGGTTATTGTCATCATCTCACTCATTGTCTTGGTTGTTATATGGAAACAGGTATTAACGCCATTATCATGCATTCATTCATCTTCACTCTGTTTTCTATATTCCAACTTTTTTCACTCATTTCATATATTTAAAAATCTTGTTTTGTGACAGTTCAGCAAAACCAAACACTTCCTAACTTACATTTTTAAGCCTTCAAATAAATTCTAGAGGATGTAATGTTGCTTTCTTGTGACCTAATAGGCAGCCATGTATTTTGAACTTCAGCTGTCCGTTCTGCTTGGTTTACGGCTTGGAATGTTTTAAGGCTGTGTTGTGTGGGATATCCATCAAATATCAGCACATTTTTACTAAAACAAGACAAACTAACAACAAGCAAACAAAAAAAACAAAACACAAATGAGGTTTTAAAAAAATGGAATGTGTTTTGTGTTTCAGAAACCGCGGTATGAGATCCGTTGGAGAGTCATAGAGTCTGTGAGCCCAGACGGTCATGAGTACATCTACGTGGATCCCATGCAGCTTCCCTATGACTCCCGGTGGGAGTTCCCCCGTGACAGACTTGTGCTTGGTGAGCCGACTTCAGTTTTGATGAGGTCTTGTGCTTCTGCAGCCTTCCTGCTGGAATGCTCCAGTCAGGATGTCTCGCTCCATAAAGTCTAATTGTTATAAACTAATTGGGCAGTCATGGGCCTTAGGGGTTTCCTGGTTCACATTTGGTTTAATTCAGTGGATGCTCAAGCCATTCTGTCAATAATGAGAAAGCGGAAGCGTTCCCCAAGTGTGTGTATGTTCGTGTTTGTGCAGGTTCTTAACCTGCACATACCCATTGTTTTATTTTTTATAGGTCGTATCCTGGGCTCTGGAGCCTTTGGGAAGGTGGTAGAGGGCACCGCCTATGGACTCAGCCGCTCCCAACCTGTCATGAAGGTGGCAGTAAAGATGCTGAAACGTGAGTCCTGCAGTTGAGATTATAGCTACGACACATTAAATTCATCTTGCCACTTTGGAGCTGATATGATTTTTATACCACTGAACTTCACAAGTTATAGGGACTGGTCAGCTTGAAGTGATGTCAGGGAAATTGTGTCTGTGATTATTTTAGATGGAAGGAACTAGGAGCATCTAAAAACAACAGCAACAAGTCAGTCAGAGACTGCAACATACGCGACACCCCTAAATTCAACATTTTGCCCTGACCTACACATTTTTGTGCCTCTGGCTTCCTGAAAATGTTCCTTTTTGTTTGTTGATTATACCCCATCAGGTTTCAGAGATGTGTACCTAAAAAGGTATGCAGCGCACCGTCGTTTCTCGCGGTTAATGCGTTCCAGGAACAAATTCCACGATAGAGCGACGAATTACAGTATTTATCTTATTATTTACGGTAAATTAAACATTTATGTACCCTCCCCATACTGATATTAAACCACCTTCTATCTGCATTACCTTTTCGCACACTCTTATCGACTGTTTAAAGTATTTTTGTGTCTCACGGAAGTCCAAGACTCACAGAACGTAGCGTACTTCTGGATGCCGTGAGCCAATAGAATGCGTGTACGGTATCATGTGACTGCCTTCCAAAAATCTGCGATGAGTACAAAAGTTTGTACAAAATTTGACCTTGACCTAGTTTTGTCAAGGTCAAGGTCATCCTCTCACTTTTATCCCCTTTGATGCCCGAGTAACGAACACTGTCAGTTACAATACATCACTGCTTCACAGGATGTTTGAATCCCTCCGATTGAATACAGCCAGCAGGTGGCGCAGCAGCAGACAGAAGACACAGAAGCAAATAAAGTACTACAAGATTGAAATAATTCTTATTCACTTGAGTTATGACACTGTCACACACACACATATATACATGTTATATATATATATATATATTTTTTTTTGGATTGAGTTTGGTTCTTAATCTTAACCCAACATTTTCAAAGAAATCAACTCCTAGAAATCCTAGAATGTTCACAATATCTCAAAAATTTAAAGCGATCACTTGTTTTTTATGATTACAGTCACATTATTAGTCCAGCGATCGTTTTCTGTATGCCCATTGGTCCAAGACATGTGGCAATTGATAATACAGTAGCTAATTTAGCATACTTTTAACAGTGTGAAAAGTTTGCTAAGTATGCTGTAGATGATTCATCTGGTTGGTTTTGTGCAACAGGGCCTGCCTAAGTACAGTACTTGCATAGGAAATGGTAAAGAAGAGAAAAAAATTGGATGATAGCGAAGAATCTGCAAAAATAATGACAACCTTCAAGCACAAAATAAAGTGCCTTTAGATGAAAGATGTACTGTTGAATGTGTGCTTGGTTTTAACTCGTTTAGGTGTGTGTAATCTCTGCTATTCATGATTGACGTCCCCTCTTTCAGCCACAGCACGCTCCAGTGAGAAACAGGCTCTCATGTCTGAGCTGAAGATCATGACGCATCTCGGACCGCATCTCAACATCGTTAACCTCCTGGGAGCGTGCACCAAGTCAGGTGAGTGCTACACACAGTTGTTGGACAGACATAGACGGAATAATTACAATTTAATTAAACAATTCTTGGCTATATCTTACAATTAAGTCACCACATTGCAAAGAAAAAAAAATGCCTGGGTTCTGGTTGCCAAAACATGCCTGAAAACTCTCATTCAGAGTCTGCGTACATGAACCACTGAGATTGACAGGCCTCCTTCTGGTCTTAGTGGGTGTGGTATTTTTACAACCTTTTTATTTAAGTGTAGGTTTACCCTCTTGAATGTGCTTTTAACCTTTACGAGCCCGTGAT
Source organism: Antennarius maculatus (assembly GCA_013358685.1). NCBI lineage: Eukaryota > Metazoa > Chordata > Actinopteri > Lophiiformes > Antennariidae > Antennarius > Antennarius maculatus. The sequence goes on along the minus strand of CM023610.1, from coordinate 5,113,768 downwards.
AAGATTAGCCTGCAGACTGACGCTGATGCACAGCTGGATCTCCTGTGTTGTTCCCAGGCCCAATCTTCATTATCACTGAGTACTGCTTCTACGGGGACCTTGTCAATTACCTGCACAAAAATAGAGAGAACTTCCTGAGCCTGAACCCAGAGAAAAGCAGCAAGAAGGAGTTGGACATCTTTGGAATCAACCCTGCAGATGAGAGCAGCAGGAGGTACTGTACAATGTTTTGTTTTGTTTTTTTGGTATACATGTGTTTGCTTTTTCAAAGCCCTTTTAACCCAGCTCACTCCCCTAATACCATGCCCATATATTAAAATCATCTCACACATATTCTCAATTATCCCTCATCAGTAACTCTATAGCCATTTTCTCAGAGGTTGAGGAGATTGTCTGGCGTCTTCCCTTAATGAAATAACAGCTGAAGTGGTCTCAGCTTTCAGAGTAATTTCATTGCGCTGGAGTTACCTGTTAATTCTGTCTGTCCAGACATTGGTGGTGAAACAGCAGCCTTCTCTCCCTCTGCGGCTCATCTGTGTTGATGGATGACTCACACTGACCACACCTCGAATTGACCATAACATGATTTCATTCTGGCTAACATGTTAGGTTCAACCTCATCTTTCTAAAGTCCAGCCTGAAGGAGTGAGAGAGCTTTTGGACACACACTAACAGACAAACAGGATGCATTGTCACCATAGGTCTTTTTTATGGCTCAGCATTCCCACGTCTGTTAACCCTGGCCTCGACCGATCCGGTATGGAAGTCGTAGGTTTGATTCGCATGTTTGATTTGGCAAAAGTTTTACGTCGGATGCCCTTCCTGACACAACCCTCTGTATTTATCCGGGCTTGGGACCGGCACAATAAGACACTGGCTTGTGTCCTCTTGCGGCTACATTATGCTTATGACAGGGTGCCCAGAGAGGAACTGTGGTATTGTATGAGGAAGTCTGGAGTGGCAGAGAAGTATGTTAGAGCGGTGCAGGACATGTATGAGGTCTGTAAGACAGTGGTGAGGTGTGCTGTAAGTGTGACAGAGGAGTTCAAGGTGGAGGTAGGACTGCATCAGGGATCAGCTCTGAGCCCCTTCTTGTTCGCTATGGTGATGGACAGGCTGACAGACGAGGTCAGACAGGAATCTCCATGGACTATGATGTTTGCTGATGACATTGTGATCTGCAGTGAGACCAGGGAACAGGTGGAGGAGAAGCTAGAGAGGTGGAGGTTTGCCCTGGAAAGGAGAGGAATGAAGGTTAGCCGCAGTAAGACGGAGTACATGTGTGTGAATGAGAGGGACACAAGTGGAAGAGTGAGGTTACAGGGAGAAGAGATCAAGAAGGTGGAGGATTTCAAGTACTTACGGTCAACAGTCCAGAGCAATGGAGAGTGTGGAAAAGAGGTGAAGAAGCGTGTACAGGCAGGATGGAACGGGTGGAGAAAAGTGTCAGGTGTGATGTGTGATAGAAGAGTTTCAGCTAAAATGAAAGGAAAGGTGTACAAAACTGTGGTGAGACCGGCGATGTTGTTTGGTCTAGAGACAGTGTCACTGAGGAAAAGACAGGAGACAGAGCTGGAGGTAGCAGAGATGAAGATGCTGAGGTTCTCTCTGGGAGTGACCAGAAAGGATAGGATCAGGAATGAGTACATCAGAGGGACAGCACATGTTAGAGGTTTTGGAGATAAAGTCAGAGAGGCCAGACTGAGATGGTTTGGACATGTCCAGAGGAGAGATAGTGAATATATTGGTAAAAGGATGCTGAGTTTTGAACTGCCAGGCAGGAGGCCTAGAGGAAGACCAAAGAGGAGGTTTATGGATGTAGTGAAAGAGGACATGAAGGTAGTTGGTGTGAGAGAAGAGGATGCAGAAGACAGGGTTAGATGGAGGCAACTGATTTTTTCCCCTGAAGGGAAAAGCCGAAAGGAAAAGAAGAAGAAGAAGATTCCCACATGTCTGTCCTCGCCTCGTCACTGACGGCATTCCCTCTTTGTGTCTCTCTTGTGTCTGTGAACAGTTATGTGATCCTGTCCTTCGAGGGCAAAGGAGATTACATGGATATGAAGCAGGCTGACAACACTCAGTATGTGCCCATGCTGGAGATGAGCGACTCCTCCAAGTACTCTGATATCCAGGGGTCTAACTACGACCATCCACCCTCTCAGAAAGGATCAAATGGTATGCGCCGACGCTTTCTCCTCTCTGTCTTCTCTTTGGCTCTTTCCCCTGAGCGATTGCTGTCTGCTCACTTTGGCTCCAGTGTTGTGCTTGAGTCAGTGTCAGTTGAGGGGTCCACCCTGGACAAAATTTAGGCCTGGTACATCCCTGTAATTACATGGAGAGGATAATTGTACCACACACATAATAATGCCAACATTCTCTGTGCCATTAGCAAAAGGGTAGAGTAGCCTGTATACCAGAACTATTTTTATATTATGTGATGTATGTTTATGTTATATGATTATATGATATATATGATATATATTAACTTGTGCTTTTGGACTGCCTCAAGGTGTTATGTCTGTTTGTTTCCTCAACCAGAGGGTGAGACGGATGACCTGCTATCACACAACACGGATGAGGGTCTCACCACCACAGACCTGCTAAGTTTTACTTACCAGGTGGCCAAAGGCATGGAGTTCCTGGCATCTAAAAATGTAAGTTTAGTCGAGGATTAAAGCTGTTTTACTGGGGTTAGCACACCACATACAGTAGGTCTATTTCCACTGGTTGCTATATGATGACAGCTTTGCTGGCCAAATCAGAGGAAATCAGCAGTTGTATGATACACACAGTCCGGTGAAGGCTGCTGAACAGACAGACCAAGGCCTGAATATAACAGCAGACCAGGGAAGGGTTAGAATTACCAGGCAAGGACACACGTCAACCAAAGGCTTTTCATTCAGCTTCATAGTTATTATCCCTAAATATCCAGTGGTCACAGAGATCACTCCAACTGGCATGTTTACACAAGGACCATGTGCTGTAAAGTAATATGGAGAAACATTAGATGAACTCTGCTGGAATGACCAATAATAGATCGTCTGCGGTGGCAGGTCCGAAATGTGTTGGTTTGGGCACGAGTGAACAACAAAAGGGAATTAGAATTAAAATAGAATTAACAAATGAATGAATTAAAATAGAATTAGCTCCTGATCATTATTTTTCTTTCTGCAGTGTGTTCACCGAGACCTCGCTGCCAGGAATGTCCTCCTTTCACAGGGCAAGATAGTAAAGATCTGTGACTTCGGATTGGCCCGAGACATCATGCATGACAACAACTATGTCTCCAAAGGAAGTGTAAGTCCCTATTCAAATAAAGCCAGCATTTAAGCCTAAAACAGATTTCTGGATTTCCATATCAATGACGCTCATGTGATTAAACATTGCTGCTTTTTCTCGCACAGACTTTCCTTCCAGTGAAGTGGATGGCTCCAGAGAGTATTTTTGACAACCTGTACACCACTCTTAGTGATGTCTGGTCTTATGGCATCTTACTCTGGGAGATATTCTCCTTAGGTGAGCCTCTGCAAACATTTCTAGAAGTAAGGAAACACATAAAAACCAGAATTGGTTGATGAACTTGTGTTTTGATCTGAAGGTGGAACCCCTTATCCTGGGATGGTTGTGGATTCAAGCTTCTACAACAAGATCAAGAGCGGCTACAGGATGTCCAAACCGGAACATGCACCTCACGATGTGTATGTGACTAAATGTCTGTTGCTGTGTGGACTAAAAAGGTTCCTCTAAATCCTGTCAGATGATTAGGGCTCCGTGCTGTAAATCAAGAACACTGTGTTTCTCAGCTGTGATGTTGTGATGTAGAGCGGCTAATATGAGTCATGGTAAAATTGTAAGGTGCAGGACAGGACGTCCATTTCTCTATGGCAACAATAATTGTCTTTGTCCTGTCTTGTTGTTGCAGGTATGAGATGATGATGAAGTGCTGGAACAGTGAGCCAGAGAAGAGGCCCTCTTTCCTGGGTGTGAGTGACACCATTGCTTCTTTGCTGCCATCCAACTACAAGAGGGTGAGTCTCCATGTGACTTCTCTCACTCCTTGAGAGACCATTCTTTAAGTGTCCTCCTAAACATTCTCATTCTTGACTCAGTAGTTGAACCTGCACATTCTGATCCACTTTTGTATTTTTTTATTTTCTGGCTTATAATTTTAGACACTTCCGCCTTAGTTTTTGTAAGTAAGCAAAGCACAGGTTAAACATCATTTTAATACACTATTAAAAACAGCAGGCCATAGATTTAACACCCCTGTCCTTCCTCTGGGAGTGATATGGAAGTTCTTCAGTGGACTTTCTGTAGAAACCTTCATGTGATTAGAGCACAGACGCTTCAGCTGGATGTCCAGAGGGCTGGCCTCAGCATGAGTAATGACAGTCTCAGCTCTGGCCTCCACCATTTAACATTAATTACCCCATGAAACTCCACGTCATACGTGGCACATCAAAACAGCTTTAGCTCTAAGCTTTAATGGCTGGGGACAAGAAGGAACCCAACCGTTGTCTTAGCACCTTGGACTTATGGGTAATTCTATTTGGTTGGTCTCAACTCTGCCAGAGATCACAAGCACGCTGTGCCACTACTATGCCAGGACTGTGTGTGTGTGTGTGTGTGTGTGTGTGTGTGTGTGTGTGTGTGTGTGTGTGTGTGTGTGTGTGTGTGTGTGTGTGTGTGTCTGTGTGTGTCTGTGTGTGTGTGTGTACATAGAGTAGAGCAGGGTTTTCAAAAATTCAGAAATGATGATAAAATAAATCTCTAATTCTAAGGGTATGGTATAATTTTAAAGGATACACAGTCCTGATTGGGATTTGTCTGTGTGTGTTGCACAGCATTATGAGAGGGTGAACCACGAGTTCCTCAAGAGTGACCACCCCGCTGTGACACGGGTGTGTGTGGACAACGACGACGCCTACATCGGCATCACCTATAAGAACCAGGGGAAGCTGAAGGACAGGGAGAGCGGCTTCGATGAGCAGCGATTGAGCTCCGACAGCGGCTACATCATTCCCCTCCCTGACCTGGACCCTATATCCGATGATGAATACGGAAAGAGGAACAGACACAGGTAAATGGAAGCCAAAGTTTCCATCTATTATCTTATATGGTCTGTTTTGCATCTCCAATCATGTTAATCTCTAACCTCGTCTCTTGCAGCTCTCAGACGTCAGAGGAGAGCGCAATTGAGACGGGCTCCAGCAGCTCGACTTTTGCTAAACGTGAGGGTGAGACTCTGGAGGACATCACGCTGCTGGATGAGATGTGTCTGGACTGTAGTGACCTGGTGGAGGACAGCTTTCTGTGACGACTACCAGGCCCGTTCAGCCCAAAGCAGCAAATAAAAGGAGCATAAGGACACGGGAAAGTAGAGACAGATTTGAAAATCAATCACAGACTCTGTTGTCTTTCCTCCATTCCTCTTCCCTGAGCGCTCCTTCAGAGGACAAAATAAAACCACTTTGCTGTCTGGATGAGTCTGTGGTGAGAGCAATGCGCCCGTTACTTCCCACTGGAAACTGCAGCCCATAGCTGGAGAAACGAGCAAGCATTAATAAAAATGTGACATCAAGACTGAGATAATCACAAGCCTGTGAGGACCCGTTGAGATTACAGATGAAAAGATTGTCTTTAAAATTTACAAAGCTTCCCCCCCCCCCAGCATTCATTTAACAGCTAAATAAGCAAGAAGGGATGAAGTCAACATGTTGGTCATCAAATGAGAGCAAACACCATGGGATATCACACACACACACACACACACACGCACACACACACACACACACACACACACACACACACACACACACACACACACACACACACACACACACACACACTTTTTTTCTTTAACCACTACAAACACACTAATCTGAGTCCAGTTGTGGTAACGACACTGTCAGGTACTTACTTCAGACTCACCTGCTGCAAAGTGAAGGACCTGATGCTGGCATGATCAGTAGCAATACCGAGACTACAAAGCACAAAATTATGACTACATGCATTTTTTTTTAATGTGACCGTGTTATGTTTCAGTGATTAAATACATCCGGTAATTCAAATTTATTTTTTTACTTTATCAGTATGTAAACGTGCATAATTTGTGAATACCGAACAGACTATGACTGTTCTTATGGTTATGCAAATAGTGCTTCTGAGTTGCATGCATTTCTGCAGTGTGTCATGTTTTGCCCTAATGCAACATGATGTTCTCAAATGTCATCCCTGATGAAGACGTCAGTCATTCTGTAATGCTGGCATTTAAAAATGAAGTGTGATTGTATTGTAAATAGATCCAGAGATGTTTTATAAGAGAGAATTATTGGGAGTATTTTATGTATGGGCATGTAAAGCTTCTGCAACCTAATGAAAATGTGCGGAGTTATAACGCTTAGCCGATAGTATTTGACAATATTTGTGTGCCAGAAATTTGAAGGAAAAATATATTAATCATTTCATTCGGCAATTTCGATTTTAAGAAAAAACATCTAGTCAAAGATAACCCCATTTTACATGTCAGGTAAATATGGCAGTGTCTAAAACAACAAATAAAAATTTTATCCAACAGCAGAGCTTTACAAACAGGCTGCACCTCCGAGTCTCATATTTGAAATACTGCCCTAAAGTCTAATAGTATGTTGTTTTTATACCAGTAGTGTAGATGGACTAGAGATTCATGTTTATCTGGTGTTATACATCAGTGTAAACACCTTGTAATCCAGCTGTGTCACTGCCTCTCTCTGTTAAATGTGATATAATCTGTAATCAGCTGTTGCACTTTCCTTTTTTTCTCTTTTGGTTTGGATGTTATAGAACGTTAGCAAGGCTAAGCTAAAAAAAAAAGGAGGAAAGAAAAAAAAAGTCTTGCTTTAGCTTCAGACATTTAAAGAAGTGTTGATGTGAATGTTTGTGCTGCAGGTGAGTGATGTTGACGGTACAGACAAATTATAGCTAATCACAGCCAATATGATGATTTAATACAATGTTTCATTATGTTATATCTTGTACATTCAGATGATTTATATTTCAATAAATGATTTATAATGTAAAATAAGAAATGTTTATTCCCTTTTGTATTTTGAAGCATTATGTAGCCACAGAGAAACAGTTTGGGTAATATAGGATTTATAAGGTGCATATTTACGTATGTGGAATAGAGGGAAAACAGATAAAGAACTATGCTACGTGTTTGTGCTCGGGCATAGCTGCATTGTTCAGAATTATAATAGGAAACATTAACAAATAGTACTCATTTGGATATCTGTCTACATAAAATATCGGGGAATGTTGTTATCATAAACAATTCAAGACTGTGAAAGGAATGCCTTTCCTGCGTTTTCACATTTTGAATAAATGTATTAGGACAGCATAAATATTTTATTACAAGTAAATGGCTTTATTTGAAATTATAAGTAAAAGTAGAGATGTGATTTAAGATGTAAGAACATCACAAGAAAAAATACAAATATTCCGGTTAGATGTAAATTCATTAAATTTTAAAAAGTAGTAAAACAATGAGTATGAACTGCATTCTGTGAGAGATGCTGCTAGTTTGAATCACTTTATGTATCGTTAGTACTTTTGTCCAGCAGTTAACAATCTTAGGGTTGATCTTCCATTAATTGATCGCAAGTTAAATAAAAATGGTCATGAAATAAAAAATCATGGGAGAATAAGGAAATAAAAAATCAGAATCTCCTAGACTGCTCTGTATTTGGGTACAGTCACCTCTGGACCCGTGGTTTTATTTAATCTACATATATAAAGAGATTATAGTTGTCTGTAATATGACTTTGGCTCTACTGTAAGGAACCATATGATATAAGGTGGGAAACATTGTTCTTAAATAATAGAAAAAAAGTTAATTTTATACAAAAATGTATGCTGAGAAGAAGCTGCAGCAGTTTGATATAGTGACGTGTATTTTAAAAATAAATCAATTAAAAAAATCCTGCAAAGAAGTGTCCATAGGATCACAAAGTAGATATTTTCTGTGAAAGAAATTTTCCACGACACTCTGCATATGTGTGTGCAACAAAATTCATTGAAATCCAAGAGATGCTGTGGTGTTTTTGATGTTGCTGCTTTAGTAGTTGTTTTTGGCTGAGGTTAGGTGGGATTATTTTTTTTGGAAACTCTGGCTGGTTGTTGAGTTCCAATGACTTCCACTGGAGGGAGGTAGTATCCAGACAATACTCAGCACCTCCTTGTAGGGAGGCAATTGGGTTGGGATGACTCAGGGCACCAAATGATAAATTAAACACACAGTGGTGGAAGAGCACACACCCTGAAAATAACCACACCTAAGGGCTTTAGTATGGAGGAGTGTGTGCTATCATCTCAGTTCCATTACAGCTGTGGTCATCTGCATCTCATGTAGAGGCAAACCTTTTCAGAGATTGATATAACATATGTCAGCTCACGTCATGTTCAGTTAAGAAATCATTTGGAAATGCATTTTTATTTTTTAAATAAACCCGAATGTGCACTTTTAATAACAGCCCATTTTCTCTTATTTGTGTAACTAATTCAGGCCCGTTTTTCTGGTTTTCCATTTTTCACCTTTGTTTGATCAAAGTGTCATACCTTTGAGGCAGACTGCTGCTAGTACACAGTCAATATAAGCTCCATACTGAAACTTGTGTTATTTAGAAGAGTTTCCAAAGGACTGAATGGATGAGTGATGGCCAGCAGAGTGTTTGAGGCTCATAAACAGTTAAAGAGAAACGTATATCATAGTTGTCTTGAAACAGAAATGAACTGCTAGCATTCTATTCCTGCTAGTATTCTGTATATCCTAATGATAAACAGTTGCACATTGATTAAAACAGGGGTTCAGCACAGCTATAACAATAATCCACAGAAGGCCCACAATTCTTTTAAATGTCAGACTAGTATTTATAAGTTTAATGTGAGTTTTCTGAAAAGAAGCAGCCGTTTCCAGAACAGCTCCACTGGAGGCTTTGTTCTGAGTAAAATGAAGTTCCTGTGCCGTGCAAAGTGGTGGAAAGATCTCCTCCAAATGATAACAACTGTGTCATTCCCTGAGCTTTGCATTACGTAAGACAGGCATGCAAGAAACATTTGTGATCACAAAAAATAAAACTAACAGTGAGTTCAACAGCTGTGCTGCAATTATGGGAAAGCATGATTTTAATATTTTCTTTCTTAATAACTATAAATGTAAATACTAGGTTCTATTGAGATAACACAATAAAACTTTCTCATGCACTGCAAAAACTTGGAACAAGAGATGTTGTCTGTGGAGTTCGAACAACATCAGTGAGACCGCATCTCGTTCTTTACCACGTGTTGGTGGATGGACACAACATCAGTGAGACCGCATCTCGTTCTTTACCACGTGTTGGTGGATGGACACAACATCAGTGAGACCGCATCTCGTTCTTTACCACGTGTTGGTGGATGGACACAACATCAGTGAGACCGCATCTCGTTCTTTACCACGTGTTGGTGGATGGACACAACATCAGTGAGACCGCATCTCGTTCTTTACCACGTGTTGGTGGATGGACACAACATCAGTGAGACCGCATCTCGTTCTTTACCACGTGTTGGTGGATGGACACAACATCAGTGAGACCGCATCTCGTTCTTTACCACGTGTTGGTGGATGGACACAACATCAGTGAGACCGCATCTCGTTCTTTACCACGTGTTGGTGGATGGACACAACATCAGTGAGACCGCATCTCGTTCTTTACCACGTGTTGGTGGATGGACACAACATCAGTGAGACCGCATCTCGTTCTTTACCACGTGTTGGTGGATGGACACAACATCAGTGAGACCGCATCTCGTTCTTTACCACGTGTTGGTGGATGGACACAACATCAGTGATATATAATAAATTATACACAGGTCAAAAACAAAATATATAGTTCTGTTTCAGTCTGGAAATTGTGGACTGACTGAGAAACTGACAGTTTAACATATTCACATCATACATTTAGTTAATGAATAACAAATCTACCTAACAAAGATACATCACAGATGGGAAACTGTTCCGGCTGAGGAGACAGGAGGCTAAGACACATCATTGATTGGATCCGCACTTGAATTTTCATAAAGTGATTTGATGTGCTGCTGAGACACTTCATGCCCCGCGGTGCTGCAATCTTTGTCATGTTTCAAAGAGATCCACATTCAAATGAACTTGGGAGTATAGAACAATTGCTGGGGAGAGGTGTGGCATGGGGGTTGATGGGAGAAATCTACACCTGTTAGACAAGAGATAAAAACAGGCGTTCTCTTCATCCATTATAAAAGAAACTTTTATCAATAAAGTCAGATGAGGAATTGATTCATTTTGTGGTTTCATAGAATTATTCTGACATCTTGTAAATGTTAAATAACATTTAATGTGTTTTTTAAGAGATTTTAATTCAGCATGCACATTGATGTAATATTGGTGACTCTGAGCTATTATAAATACAGTATAGTTTAAAGTCTCAACAAACTAATAAGCGCATTCAAATTAAGAAAAAAAACAAACTGGGAAAAAAATCTATCAGTGTCTATGTATGAAAATGCCACTATTGTCAACCAATACAGAGATAAGAGAAAAGCAGAGATGAGCTGTAAATGATGTGATTAAAATCTGGTAGATGTTATTTCTTTCAGCTGGGAATAGCACACTGAACTGTACAAACTGTATGCAGTAAAAAAAAAAAAACATAACATGCGGTGAGTCTCCTAATTGCTTTGGGAACCAACCCAGCACTAGATTTGATTTAGAATGACAAATAAAGATCTCCCTTAACAATATGAAAGACTTGGTGAGACCTCGCCAGATCGTAAGTCATGGAAGAGATAGAAGGAAATTTGATTGTATCATGTTTTACTTTGCAAGAGTGAGATGGAATCTGATTTGGTAATATTTGGTTGTGCAAGTGAGTGTGAGACAATTAGATTAGCTATCTCTTTGGTTTGTTTGATATGTAACATCAGTCTCCTTCATGAAACTCTACGCCTTGTTGCCATACATGTGGTCTCCACCCTTCACTCCTTTGGGAGTGTGGGTCCATGGGCAGCACAGGGTCAGCATCAATCTGTTGGAAAATAGATTTGTTTATTTGCTGCCATGTGTCCTCAAACCCAGTGTCCTATTACAAGATTTCCTCAGAGATTCTGCATGTGCCTACAAAGTTTCACAGAGGACCTTATTCAAATCTCTACAAGACATGTTGCTTATGATTGCATACATCAAAGGGGAATGTAACCCTGACTTGATCACATAACCAGTACATTTAAACCCTTAGGAGCCACACAGCCACACACAGACACTATAGGAAGAACAAACACTGAACTTTCTGGGCTATAATTTATTGCTGTGATCACAGACCTCGTTTTTTGAAAAAGTGCTGTAAGCCAGTAAACATGCTAACTCATGACTCTGAGGAGAGTTTGCTTTCTGAAATCATATGAGACAGCTTGTGGCTGGGACAGTTTCCAAATAACACTTTCAGAGCATCCTTTCACAGTTTATTTTTTAGAGTTCTCAAGCTGACTTGAGAATGGCATTATGATATCGGATATCGGATTTGTATGTTCACGAGAGGTCTATAAAGAAAATGCTTTTGTTTTTATATGTTTAGTTATTTATGTATGTATGTATTGATTTATTTATTGGAACACATTTGTCAATGTCAGCTTGATGATTTGTGCTGTTTCTTAGTGTAAAAAAGATTTACGTCAGAGTCAAACTACAGACTGTCTCTGTTTTGGGAAGTTGTCAGTAAACATTGCCATATAACTGTCCGTTGTCTAGAGACAATATTTATTTCTGCCATTCTTCACAAAATGACTTCTGGCTAAATTTATTTCCATATTCCCGTTAACACACAAATTAGTCTAAACATCTGCATCAAATCTTCTGGATTTTTTTTGTATCCTAAAAATATAATTACAACAAGGCAGTCAGAGACTGCAACATCCCACGACACCACTGAATTCAACATTTTACCCTGACCTACAAATTGTTGTGTCTCTGGCTTCCTGAAAATGCTGCTTCTTGTTTTTTGATTATATGTCATCGGTTTTCACAGATGTGTACCTATAAAGGTATACGGCGCGGCGTCGTTCCTCGTGGTTAATGCGTTCCAGGAACCACACGACAATAACAAATTCCGCGAACTATTTATCTTACTATTTAAGGTAATTTAAACATATGAACCCTCCCCATACTGATATTAAACCACCTTCTATCTGTATTACCTTTTCCCACACTCTCATCGACTGTTTAAAGCACTTATGTGTCTCAGTCCGAGAAATCCGAGACTCACAGAATGTAGCGCACTTCCAGATGCCGTCAGCCAATAGAATGCGCGTTACGGTATCACGTGACTGTTTTCCAAAAATCTGCGACGAGTACAAAAGTTGAAATTTCGTCTTGACCTAGTTTTGTCAAGGTCAAGGTCATCATCTTATTTTCATCCCCTTTGCCGCCCGAGTAACGTGCTTTTTGTTTCCTCTTCCTTTCTGCAACGGTTGTGAAGATATTTGGTGGACGGACGGACGGACAGACGGACGGACGGACGAACACACAAACACTGACAATTACAATACATCAGCACTTGGCGGGATGTAATCATTTTAGCACAGTTCGCATGGTTCATCCGATTATTCATAGTATCAGTTATTGTGCATTCACTCAAAATGATGACTGCTGGTGAAAGGGAAGTTGATCAGAAGTGATGAAAAGGTTTGACAAGCACCACTTGATCCTGGACTACAGTGGTGATTGGACAGGACACCAGACACCAGGATATTTGGTTTCACTGTTTCCTACACCACTTCTGTCACACAGTAATGTATATTTAAACATTAATATACCTGTCTGGTATCATGTTACTCAGCTTTCTATATTCTGGATGACCATGCTTAGTTGGTGTTGAATGAATTTGTAGCACAGGTATGTAATGAAGGGCACGGCCAATAGAGAAGAATCAACCCCATAAGACTCTTTGGCTTTTCTGGAGAACAAAAGCACTGAAACTTACAGAAAAAAACAAAAACAAAAACACAGATGTCTTGGAAATTCCATACAAAGCGATGATTGTTTGAACATTTTTCACTTCCTGGGGATTTGAAATCAATACAACAATGACACAAGATATTATGCATGTGTTTTTTTTGACTTGTAAAGACTTTGTACAAGCTTTGTATCTGACAAAGCTTGTATGTGTCTGTTATACATGTGACTCTGGTTGTCTTTATGTTATATATGTGACTCTGGTTGTCTGTATGTTATGTATGTGACTCTGGTTGTCTGTGGGGATGCATGTGGGCAAACAATTCCGACGTAGCAGTCATGTGCTTTTTGATGTGCGGCCTTAGCCTTGGGTTGTCACCCCATGTGACTAGAGATAGTGGAATGTGTTGATGCTCTGTGAGGGGGCCTCAAGCTTAAGCCGAAAATATAAACACATTTAATATCCCAGAAACAGAAATAAACTGTGAGCCTCCTAAAGTATCTCAAAGAATATGGTGAAACACAAAGATATCCAAACTGTTTAATTCATCCACTGCCTGGTCCAGACAAGATGTGCCAGCAAAAAAAAAAAAAAAAGTTTACTGATGCTGCATTTTGTTTGAATCACCTTTACTTTTGATTACGGCTGTGGCATTGTTTCGATAAGCTTCTGTAATGTTACAAGATTTATTTCATACAGTGTTGCATTAATTTATCATCAAGATCTTGTATTGATGGTATTCTGACCATCAATACAAGATCTATCACATCCCAAGCATTCTCAATGGATTACGATTTGGACTCTGTGGCGTCCAATCCATAATTCTAAAAATGATGTCTCATGCTCCCTGAACTACATTTTCACACTTTGAGCCCGATAAGTCCTGGCATTACCATCTTGGAATATGGCCGTGTATCGGAGAAGGAAAAATCATCGATTGAATAACTTGATCATTCAGTATATTCAGGTCAGCTTACCTCATTCTATGGACACATACTGTTGCTGAAATGCAGTAAATTATCCAATAGGAGGCTTGTACCTGTTTTTTTTAAGTTACATCCAGGTTGTTGACCTTTTCTTTTTATTTGGTATATCAGTGTATTTTCATTGTGAGTCCTTTATTTTGCTGTAGCCTTGATGAATAGACAGTGTGTAAAGGATATGAGAATTTACTGTCAGATACTGAATACTCAGAATCACATTTTCATTGGTGTATAATCACCTTGAAATCATAATTACCAGGTTTTATTACCATAGAATGAATTTTTTATATCAGAGCACCACATATTACAGCACAGGAGATTTTAGATTTTATAAAATGGTACTGAAGCACACTTAATGTCATGTCAGCATACCTAAGCAAAAATGATGTCAATGAGCTGTTATTATCATTGTGTTTATTAAGGAATTTAACCATTTAATGTTACATTTTGTAAGGTCTCTTTAAAGACAACTTAACTGCTTTTCTTATTTAAACAATTTAATATCAAACACACCTTATCTTTTTAGAATTAGTAGTGCAGTCCCAAATCAATCAGGAGAGATTTGTGGCTGGTGAAAATACGATTGTCCATTACATTAGAGGAGGTATGATTGTTTGTTTTTCAGAAAGTCAGAGGCACTCATCAGAGAGATTGAGACGTGTCCTGAAAATGGGAAGGGGATGTTACACAAAACAGTGGCATGAAAAAACTAGAAGAATAGATCGGGTCATATCAGTGGAGGCAGCAGTGATCAATTGGCTTGAAAATAACGCAAACATTAGACCTGTACACTTGGCCATTAAACAAACAGAAAATATATAATGGAATATATATAATGGTATCCTATTATATACTAAAACAAAACTTATGGAGAGTGAGGTAGTTAAGCTGCAGATGGTTCCTTAAAAATAAGGGCAAAACCATCTTGGTGTGGCGGCAAATTCATGATCAATGACTCACAATGTTTTGTCCCAACTCTCACTTCTGCAGGGAATAATAAGAATATTATTTATTATTTATTATTTATTATTTATTATTTATTATTTATTATTTATTATTTATTATTTATTATTTATTATTTATTATTTATTATTTATTATTTATTATTTATTATTATTTTGATTTTGTCAAGCAAAAGCATGACAAATTCAAAAACCCATCCTTGCTGACCTTCATGTTTTTGCCCTCTAACCATGAAGTGGAGTTTCTCAATCCCTTCATGAAGATTGTTTCACCATCGAATCCGCTACTTGCCCCTCTGACATTGATCCAGTAAGGTTTTTTTGACCCACCAAAGCACCAAATCTGATTTGTTTTGAGTGTCCAGTGACCTCCTCTCTTTGATAAATCTAGAACCTAAGCCGAGGGGCCACGAACATGATGACTGTTTTCCCCCCAAAAGGACACCTTGTGTTCAGCTTTGTCCATCTGTTTACATGAGGAATGTGGGTTTTTTTTAAATGACAATCTGTTGAAAATTTTTCAAAACTCCACCTTGATTTTGTTAAACACTACAGCAGCACTAACATAACAAAAAATAGTTGGCTTTGCAGATGCCTTTTATAGTTGCTAAGCTTAATTAGCTAATTACAACATTCAAGGAGCTCACAACGGTGAGAAGTGAAACAAAAGATGTGATGTTGAAGTGCCTGGTGTATTTATGTTGCATTCCATTCAGTTAATCAATGCTATTCCAATGTGGATTTGTGGAACCACCACTTATTCTTATTCAATTTTTTTTAATTTTTAATTTTAATTTTTTTTTTTTTTACTTTAAGTTTTTTTTATTTAATTTTTTTTAATTTTTTTTATTTTTATTTTAATTATACTATTGGTTTTGAAAAGTTAGCTCCAATATTCCCATGGCGTACATTCGATAACATTTCCAGTCAGTTATGTAAATCATTTGAGAAATGAAGTGACCTTCATATGGCTCTTGATATTGAAAAAACAAACAAATAAACAATAAAAACTCACATTTTTCAGCAAAAAATGGGTCAGGTTTCATGTTGACTTCAGCGTGGTATTTAATACACAAAATGATGAAATCAATTATCTTCAGTAAGGGGTTGTGATGGCGTCGCTGCCCTGAACTGATTAATTCCTTCCCTCAAAAACAGAAGACTCTCCAAAAACATAAACAATTTTTCTTTTTCCCCTGCTGGTGGAAAATCAAAAGGGTTCCATTCCGTTCACATTGTGTTGTTCTTTTGTGCCATATCATTCAAAGTTTCAACAATTCGCTGCTTCACTGAGATGACAAGCACATTTACTTTTTGCCTTAAACTAAATGACTCATGCAGTCTTATGGACAGCTGTGAACACATGTAATTATGGATAAGTCAGACTTTCTGACAGTTAAACAAAAACAAGAAAGAGGTTGTCCTGTTTATTCCTATTTACTGTAACGAGTCAATTCTCAACAGTCTTGATAGCCTAAACACCACATGCTGACAAACTTGGAATGCTATTTTACTTCACCCAAACATTTGACACAAAGGTTAATGCAAATGTTATAGTGCCATTCAGAAATGATTTCAGAGTCGTATTTAGTATTAAAACACTAAATTGGAGCATCCTCCCTTAACTTTGGCCTTTTGACCCCCAGTATATATATATATATATATATATATATATATATATATATATATATATATACACACACACACACACACACACACACACACACACACTTACATGAGACACAAAAGTGCTTTCAACAGTCCAAGTTTTCCTCTTACTACATAACCTCTGGTGAATTTTCAAAAGTTTAGATTTAACCTCATGCCTCTCAAAATGTCTACAACTAAATAAAAGTTACTTCTTTAATAGAGTATTTGTCAAAATACATAGAAAACAACAACAACAAAAAGAAATAGTTGTTAAATAGATGAAAGGATGACTCAGAAATCAAATGTAAACTTTTTTACACAGCATCTCATAACTGTTAGTCACAGCATGACAGTTCACCACTGTGGAAAATTACAGTTCACCAACTTTCTTTGGGGAGTAATGTTTTTCAGTATTTTTTAGTCTTATGATCTTGGAGAGGAGTGGGGTCCTCAAACCATGAAAACATTGTTAAGACAAATGAGTGACTTTACCAACCTGACCATCTTCTAATCGCTCCAATTCCTCCCCCAACCATGCTTTCCTCAGGCTTCGCTTTTCCCAGAATATATGTATTACGATATATTACAGCAAAAATTATTATGTTCTTAAGCAACAGCCATCACAAGACTTTGGGCCCTCAGACCCCTGCAAAATCTTACAAGGTTCAGTTGAGGCAGCTGCCATCGCTCATATCTTACTTTAATTTTCTTGGTGTGCATACTTTGGTATCATGAGAAAATATTCTTGCAAGCATCGGCAGCCTTACTGTCTGTCCCCCTTTTAATTTCCTCTGTCTTCCCTTGTCCTTCTCCTGTCTGCAGCTGACTGGTCCACTTTCCACTGCACCCCCACCTCCCCCTTTCATGATCACCGGTAGAAGATCACCTCTTCAACTTCATATAAACATATAAGCCCTGACTTGTTATCCCTTCCTGCCCTGCTCTCTGCTCAGTTTGTCGATCCTGCAAAAGCAGGTTTTTGAATTAATCTACTGTATTACGCATTCATCCATAACTTAGAAGGAAAGCTTTTGTGCATTCTCCTGCCTTAGTTTAAGACTTTGGTGATATCCAGAATGGAGCCTATCTATGTGCACATACACGTTTTGTCTTTTTTTTTTTTAAACTCTTTGTATCCTGCTACCAGGCTTGACCAGTTCTGCCTTGTATAAAAGGTCTTTTGGGACCTACCTGATTAAATAACCTAACTGATTAGATAAAGGACAAATTAAAATATATACAGTAAATAAATGAAAGTAAACCATTATCTAACTTTTAATATTGGTGACCGTTTTTGCATTTTGGGTCAAACTTCATGTAAAAAATGTAGCATTTCAGCATTTTCTGATATTTGCCTCATAGTAAATACCTGCTGTAATTTCAGACCATGTCAATGTTGTCATCTACAACAATATCATCAGTTATCATGTGGGAGGTTTCATGAAAGTAGGTGAGCAACTTTGAGAGAGATACAGTATAGTCCAGAAATAAAACCCACATTTTAGACCAAGTGGATTTTTTTTGAAGAACAAAAAATCTTTTTAATTAAAATCTTCTTCTTCTTCTTCTTTTCCTTTCGGCTTTTCCCTTCAGGGGTCGCCACAGCAAATCAATTGCCTCCATCTAACCCTGTCTTCTGCATCCTCTTCTCTCACACCAACTACCTTCATCTCTTCTTTCACTACATCCATAAACCTCCTCTTTGGTCTTCCTCTAGACCTCCTGCCTGGCAGTTCAAAACTCAGCATCCTTCTACCAATATATTCACTATCTCTCCTCTGGACATGTCCAAACCATCTCAGTCTGGCCTCTCTGACTTTATCTCCAAAACCTCAAACATGTGCTGTCCCTCTGATGTACTCATTCCTGATCCTATCCTTCCTGGTCACTCCCAAAGAGAACCTCAGCATCTTCATCTCTGCTACCTCCAGCTCTGTCTCCTGTCTTTTCCTCAGTGACACTGTCTCTAGACCAAACAACATCGCTGGTCTCATCACAGTTTTGTACACCTTTCCTTTCATTTTAGCTGAAACTCTTCTATCACACATCACACCTGACACTTTTCTCCACCCGTTCCATCCTGCCTGCACACGTTTCTTCACCTCTTTTCCACACTCTCCATTGCTCTGGACTGTTGACCCTAAGTACTTGAAATCCTCCACCTTCTTGATCTCTTCTCCCTGTAACCTCACTCTTCCACTTTGGTCCCTCTCATTCACACACATGTACTCTGTCTTACTGCGGCTAACCTTCATTCCTCTCCTTTCCAGGACAAACCTCCACCTCTCTAGCATCTCCTCCTCCACAAACACAATGCAGCTCCCTCTGGCTCCCTCCCTTCCTCCTCTGCATCATGTCAACCAACTCTCTACCTTTTCCTGTCATAGTTCCAACATTCAACGTCCCTACTCTTAGTCCTATACTCTTGGCGCTCCTCTTCTCTTTCTTCGTGCAAACGCACTTTCCTCCTCTCCTTCTTCGACCAACAGTAATCCAATTTCCACCGGCGCCCTGTAGGTCAACAGCGCCGATGGCGGTCCTTGTTAACCCGGGCCTCGACCGATCCGGTATGGAAGTTATAGGTTTGATTTGGCAAAAGTTTTACGCCGGATGCCCTTCCTGACACAATCATCTGTATTTATCCGGGCTTGGGACCGGCACAATAAGACACTGGCTTCTGCCTTATTGCGGCTACATTAAAAAAATCTTTTTAATTAAAATATGGTATTAAAATATTGAACAATTTTGAAACAAATGTTTGACTGATGACACACACACAAGATCAAACTCTTTCTGACATTTAAAAAAAAATATAAAAATAAAATAAAATGAGAACTAAAAATCTTTCTCCTGTTTCTTAATTGAAATTTGATCATCAGATGTGACTGAACTGACAACATTCAACACAGCCTGTATGTAATGAACACATTTTCATTTAATAAGATTATGTGGCTACATTGTTACTGCAACACTTTTTAAAAAAATATCTGTAGATTCAGTGATATACTGCACTGGCTCAGCGGTAGAGCAGGCGCCCTATGATCAGAGATTGGCGGTTCGATTCCCACAATAAAAAATATGTACATGTATAGACTGTAAAAGTAATTTCCCCGTTGGGGATTATTAAAGTGGACTTTCTTTTTCTTCTTTCTTCTTCATTGACTATAACAATATTGTGACAAGGAGGTCAGGGCTGTAAGGGACGCTGCAGAAGCACCTTTAATACCACCAGGAGCAGCAGGCCCAACAAATGTAAAGCTCCAAGCATAAACGGACCTGGTTTCAGGCTTCTCTGATCTGTTTAATCAAGGAGGGAGACCAATCACGTTTACAGTATGTGTCTTAATCACACAATGCACCCTCGTTTGTCTCCCCTCTTCACATTTGAATGAAGTGTGGAATGCGTGTGAAGGAGGTAGGCAGGATGTCCTCAGGGAGTTTAACCAGTATTGATCAAAGGCATCATCCAGTAAATATGTTTGGCCATGCATTTCCACCAATTAGTATGGTACTTCATAATTGTAGGATAATAGTTATATAGCCTCCAGAGGATAGACCAGTTAAAATAATGTCCACGGTGTTTTGTGGTACACACTTTCGTCATTTGAGGCAAACCCAACGGATCTGAAACATGGCCTCAAGATGTTTACCCAGACGAGTTATGGCCATTTTCATGCTAAGAACCTATCTGTTTTTTTGACCAATCTCAATTATAATTACAGTATGTATCTCATTTCATAATTATGTGGTGTTGACAGAGTCTGAATTTAAAAGTAAATCTTTAATTGAGTCTTTACTAACTGCCACAAAATGGATCATGGGGAAATTTTATGGTTATAGAGACAATTTGTAGATTACAGTGAGCGGAAACTGTGTCAAGAGCCTGTTTTGCACTTGGAGATAATAGTAATAATAATAATAGAGAAGTAGCACATTGCAGCACAGTGGCACAGTGGGAAGTGCTGTCACCTCACAGCAAGAAGGTCTCTTTCTGTGCAGACTTTACATGTTCTCCCCACGTCTGTGGGTTTTCTCCGGATTCCCCGTCTTCCTTCGACCTCCAAAAACATGTATCTTAGGTGAACTGGTCACATCAATTTGACCATAGGTGTGAGTGTGCGTGTGAGTGGTTTGTTTTTCTTGCGGCCATGCAATGAGCTGGCGTGTCATCCGAGGTGTACCCCGCCTCAGGCCCACAGGCCAGCTGGGATAGATTCCAGCAAACCTATTGCCTGCAAGTCACATAAGCGACTGTAGATGAGACAAGGGAAAAAGTAAAAGAAATAACCAATAAAATAAACTTTTCTCACAATCTTGAGATTCCCAAAAATATCTACATTGTAAATGTGACTGACATCTTGTAAAAATAGGCCTTTCCTGCCTGGGAAACAGGATTTTGATGTCAACAAACTGATATATAAATGACAGCTGGGCCAGTCTGTTTGACAATAACAGTGTAGACACTATTAAATCATAGCCGTGTCAAGCCGGTACTTCCTCTCTACCGCTCTCAGAGTTGCATTGCAAATTGTTAGCATCATGTCGATAGCTTTATGGCTCCAAACAAACAAAGAATTATGATCGGGTGAGATTGTGACAAGTTTATGTGATACGCATAAAATTGAAGGAAGTACAGAGTTGACAGTTCACACCATTGAGTAGTACGACTGATAAGTGCACATTTTTAAAGTCTTGCTTTTTCTAAAAAAGATAGTCATTGTGATTTTACAGTCCTGTGAACTAAACGTAAAGGTTCAAACTAGCAAAATAGAAAGAATAATTTCCTTCCATTACCTTTGTTTGAACCAAATTAGTGAGAGTAGCTGAAAGCACCCCCGGTCTCTTGACGAAACCTTCCTCTTGATGGTGAAAATCAGTCGCTGATGAAAACTCTATGAGGTCTATTGAGGTGGTAGAACCTCTGACCCAGTTTGAGGTCAATGTGGCTTAATGAGGTAGAAGTGGCAAGACTGTACATCATTGTAGCTGACTTCAGGTAGGGACTCTTGTCTGAGGGAAGTCTGAAGTGTTGAACTATGGCAAGAAGAGATATGACAGCTTCATGTTTTATGGTAACATTTTGAACTATGTCACACTCAGTAAGCCTACAACCAAATCAGTCCCTCCCCCAGGGCTAAATAAATGTCAAAATTTGCTGTTCTGTTCAAGCCTTTTACAGGTGTGCTGCTCACAAACACAAACACACACACACACACACACACACACACACACACACACACACACACACACACACACACACACACACACACACACAGGTGGAAGTGGAAATAATTCATTCAGACCCGTCTAAGATTGAATGTGTTTTGACGTGTTCTAAAATGTTTGCAGTGACTCCATCATAAACCATGATTAAATTTTACACCCATGACGATCACGGCTTTGTGGTTGTTATGTTTTATTTTAATTGGGATGATTTCCATTTCGTGTTTTTGAATTTGCACTTCCTGTTTTCTTTCATGTGTTGTTTTCATGACCCCCCCCCCGCCCCCCGCCCCCAGCCCCATATTAAATTTCGTCTTCTGTTTGTTGTTCTGATTTGGTGATTTGTTCCCTCTCCCTGGGCCCTTTTCACGTTAGTTTATCATTGCACCCTGCTTGTGTCTCCTCCTCTCACATTTGTCTCCAGTGTGAGATTCTCAGATTGTCTCCACCTGTCATTGATCAACTTTTCCCTCATGTGCCACCTGCTTCTGGGTATTTCATCACCCAGGATATTGAAGCTGTTTTATCTTCATCAAATTTTCTGCAAATGGTCCCACCATCTATCCATGTGATTTTGTTTTATTCTGGTTTTGGGATCTACCTTTTTAGTCATTCCGCCTTGGTCTATTGGTTTAGATACTGTTGTCTGTTTCCTGGAATACCATATTGGTTTTGAATTTGCTTTCAGATCTGAACTGCACCCTTAGGTCCATTTATCTCTAAGGATCCTCCACTTTTGCCTGGGCTTGGTAATAACAACAAAACAGACTAGCCGTTATGCTCTGCAAATAATTTGCTCACTAATTTGCCGCCGCCCCCAAAAAAAGGGAACAACTCACAAAGAAAACAGTTTTAAACTTATACCGGCAAAATGGAAGCCACAAAGCAGACACACAACATGACATCATAAACTTTTACTAGGAAAACAAGTTGCCTGCTATCAACAAAGGTCACCGCTGACTAGACAAAGGGACTGGTTTTCTTTATAATAGGAGCAAAATGTGTTGGACGCCTTTGCTGTTGTCTAGCAAACTAAGAAAGTGCAATCAAAAATATTAACATGTATTGCCATCAGTGTGACAAAAAGGTCACAGAGAACTTGTTGAACTTATTTAAACTCAGCAGTGAACAAAGTTTAATTAATATAGGAAAGGGAAACAAACAGATGACCAGCTGCCATCCAATCAGTGACAATCCTTGCTGACAGCGAATACCTACCTTTTATTTCAAATTTTATATTTTAACTTGAGTTGCCTTTTGTTGTTGTCTTGTGATTTGCACTTACCCACATTGTTCACAATAAATAGACATGTACAATTTAATTCCAACCTACACAACACAAAAACAGTAACTTTAATTGTGTTTAGATGGGGACTTATGCACAATGATACTCTTGGAGGCTGATTTAAAGTCAGAAATAACTTTGCCTCAGAGAAAAACTGATATTCTATCACTTGTGACTTTGTCAAATGAGGAGTATAACAGTCTTCCCAAATGATCAAAAGGCATCTCTCCAGTAAATGGAAGATGTGTGCATAAGCTCACATGTGAATAGCACCAGTCAGGAGCATGACAGCCTGTCATGGGTTTTCATCCTACTTCCTGGTATGAACAGCAGCACATGACGCTTGATATGACCTTAATGGGAGCAATGCATTTCAATTAGTCATCTATTTGCACGTATATTATATTATGCTGTTCATCATTGGCTGTTCTGTAAATGTGACATAGGCCTATTGTAATGAATGTTTTGCTCATAACAAAACAATACATTACAACAATACAAACACCATAGACATTTCACTATACCCATAGTTAACCAGGCCTGTTTATTTTATATTCCTATGTCTATTTATGATTTTCTATTTATATATTGTTGATGGGTTATTTATTACTCTTTCTATTTGGTGTTGTACTACTTTCTATGTGCTGGTGCTTTCTGTGTGCTTCTTGTGTATTTACTGTGCTGTGTGTGACGGAGAAATTAATTTCCCTGACGGAACCTCCTTAATGGATAAATAAAGTTATACTCTACTCTAACGTCAGTCTTTTATCCCTCACACAAAAGTGCTTGGAAGGTTCCAAGCACTTTTGTGTGATTTCTGATTTCCTGATTCTTTCAATCACGGATAACATTTCATCAAACCTTCAAGAAAGACCATCAATCATGGTGTTTTGCTATAGTCAGTATAGTCTTTAATAGTCTTTTATGGTGTTTTTGTTGTTCCTAAGTGAACTCGTGGTTCGCTCACCATACTATATATACCTTTACATTTACAATCAATTATTTATTCTGTTATTTATTCTGATATTTTCTCCTGTTCTGACATTTTCTCTCATATTTTCTGGACAAGCGCAACAGTAGAAAAAGCAATTTCCCTCTGGGATCAATAAAGTATTCCGATTCGGATTTTACATGTCAGTTCATTTTGTGTTAACGATTTATTGCAGTGTATTTATGCGTAGTGTGTGTGTGTGTGTGTGTGTGTGTGTGTGTGTGTGTGTGTGTGTGTGTGTGTGTGTGTGTGTGTGTGTGTGTGTGTGTGTGTGTGTGTGTGTGTTGTGCACACATGACTTTTGCTATGAATTCAGAATTGTCCTGTTGTCAAGAAGGATTTTCCCAAACAAAAATCCCATTCTTTATTCTTGCCTTAAGGCTTCAGTCATCCACATACCCCAAAAATGACCTTCCAGCCGACGCTGGAACCCTGCATATGTCACTGCTGTAATCCTTATGAAAACTACATCTCAAAAACAAAACGCTTATCAAAACTTACTATTTATTATGGCAGACAACGCTCTCGTTAGAAAATGACCTCATGCGTCCCACTTGATAATTTGTCATTCCCGTCTTTGCCTCTAGTCTCACAGAGAGCCCTGGGGGAGACGTGATGTTGGTAGGTTGTCCAATCTGTTTTACCCGTTGATCATTATGCTTGATGGAGATTGGTGCAAGTTAGAATGCGTGGCCATGGTAATGGTTCTGATAAATACATAGCACAGCAATAGAATTTTTAGTAGAGATGTTTGAATGTTAGCGGAGGCAGATAATAGAGCTGAGGAAATAACCGGCGCAGACCACAGTCTACTACAGTTACATGATAACGTTTACAGCAGTATTTATCACCTGCTACATGTGTCAAAGTAATACAACCCACAGACTATTAACACAATGGGGAGCCTTCATTAAAATAACTGCCACATTTTCATCAGCTTACTTGGTAAAACACAGCAGCCTCTGGATCAGTGAAGGGTTTTTGGGAGGCAAAACTAGGCACGCAGCCAGGAGGGAGGGAAAGGATCTGGATGCAGAACTGAAATTTTCAGAGCTTAGTCCATTTTTTTTCTCAGACTTACAACTTGGTGCTTTAAAGATGTCATTTGAAAATTTGCACAATTCGCTTTCAAACGTCTGGTAATGTCACAAATAGCTCAATATTCATAGTTCATCTGCTGTATTTACCTGAACTTCCTCTGTGCTTTACCTCTCCCACAATGGGAGAGGTAAAGTAGGCAAAAGTTGAAAAAGCAGCCATTCATACTGGCATATTTTCTAATGAGAATTACAAAACCCATCAAGTATAAGGATTATACAATGAACAGCCCAAGACCCTCCAGAGAAACCCTGAGTGGAGCCCCACCAGCTACCCTACGACAGCTGGATATCGTTAGCTTTGATGCAGCTACATCAGAACTAACATACAGCAGATGGAATGTTAGTCAGCACAAAGAAGTAGAGTTCAGCTCCAAAGATGTTTCAGGATCAACAGTCAGGACTTGCTTTTATTTATTTATTTATTTATTTATTTTGGTCACCATTGTTTCATTTCTTTTCTAACGGTTTTTTGAAGACCATAAATGCATCCTGTTTTTTTTTTTTTTTGTTGTTGTTTTTTTTTAATGACCACAGATTGCTTCCTTGCAGGAGATCAGGACAGTCAATTAATTAAACAGTCATTTTGTATTCCTGTTTTTATGAGTCTTTCGATACAGTTAATGTACTAAATATTTTGAGAGAAAGTGGTTGTTTTAGTTTTTTTTTTAATTAAAAAAAAAAAGTAAAAAACAAAAAAACAGACAAGCCTTATCCGCTTATGAAAATTCAGGGCCTGGGACAACTGCAGTTGATAATCCTTAGTTTATTTTAAAAATCCAACGGGGTAGGGGTTGCCCCCACTGACTTACAATTAGGAAATGCCTGATTTCATACAGACAAGAACATACATCTGTTTTTACCCCAGCCAAAGGCATTTTTAGGGTCAGGCGTTTGAGGGGTGCACCCCGAGGTAGGACAGATTTTTGTACATGTGGAATCTTTATGGTGTTGCCATGACCGAATAAGGTAGGTTTAAAACATAAAACAAAGAGAACTGTGCCATCATTATGATACATAAAATATTACTCATTTCAGATGCGGCGAAGCTCAGTGGGTGGAATCGAACTTATGTGTTTTTAAAACTAGAACTTTTTTATTTTAACTTAAAACTTGGATGTGGACACAGACAAAACAACATAACATGACAAATGTAGACACAACAATATTACCAGTAAAAATGTGCTTGATTCAGTTCTATTTATCTATTCATATAGATCCTTATTTACCCTGGTTAATCCGGTTTTCCCTTCAGGATTTTTTTTTTTTGCACATCACCACTTCCTGCGTGTTTGTCACATACGACTGATAATTTCTCACCAAAAGATGAAAGTTTCAACCTGCTATGCAAATCAGTATCTCTTCACAGTTTTATATCTATTGCACGTAATCATGCTGCATAAAACAAGTGCGTAAAATTGTGTGTTCAGTGTCAACACACAATTGTACTACATTTTATTCTTGTACGATACTGTCGTTCATACCTCATGCATGCTCAAACTGCTTTTTCTGCTTTTTCAGCTCCACCATTATATCATTACCATCAGAGCCATCAGCCACCACCACCGCCACCACTGGTGTCCACACGCCGTTGGGATTTTTTTCCTCCTCAGCACAGATGCCTTTTCATCACTATCTACTTAAAGGTGCTTAAGACTTTCTGACAGGCTAATAGTCAAACATCTTATACAATAAACAGTTATCATTGCTCCATTAACGTGCCTCTTTTTAACGTAGCACATTAAAAACACGGGTCTTACTTTACCTAATAACAATTGCCTAGCTTCAAGGGAAAACTACAAAAGCTTTGCTTTCTGACAGTAGTGGAAAGGAATGTAAATTATAACACCCATGCAAGTCTTTATGTCAGCTCTATCTGGCTGTAAATTGTACTATAACACAGTCATTGCAGTTGACAGAGTACATGATTACAGGTCCCCACGTGAATGTCTTCAGATGTTCTCTTCAGTTTCTTTTCATGTAGAAGCTCATACAGTATTCTGACTTCACTGGTATGCTGGTTTCATAGTATTTTTTAGTGTTGATAAACTGAGTTTATGAAAATGAAAGAAGATGATGGCGTACAGAGGACCACAAATTTTATTACATGTGAGCCGCAGCAGTCTCATACAGATCCTTGAAATGGTTCTGCTTATTTATTTTAATGTCATCACAAAATATGAAATACAATCCTATACAAAACATGGAGAAAAAATAATTTACGTGATATTTATGTTTTAATTGCTCTTTCCTTTTCGGGGGCATTATCCTTTTGGGGGGCATTATCATACAGGCAAGAAACTTGGGTCTTGCCTGAGCTCTTGGGTCAGACTGTCCACCACTGAAAGGCAGGTTCGCAGTGGTGGGTGATTCATTAGATTCATGCACAAGTATCGTTATTGTGTTCCTATACCATCTCTCCATTTAAGCATCACGTGTGATTTATGAAGAAATGCAAACATTTTGTTGTCTTTTTCTCATTATAGCAGGAGTTGTCTGGTTGGTGTGGTAATTTAAATAAAAAAAGTCACAGAGACTCCTATAACTGTGAACTACGAGTCCACGTCTCAAAAGTGGGTGTGCACAGACTTGAACAAACAATATTTAGCTTGAAGACAGGTATCATGTTTCTCACATCCCTTTATTCCCGTGTCTTCCCTTTTTCATTCTTCTTCCTCTGTTCATTTCGGGTTGTCCCGTTAGGGGTCGTCACAGCGTGTCATCCTTTTCTATGTCAGTCTATCTTCTGCATCCTCCTCTCTAACACCAGCTGCCCTCATGTCTTCCCTCATTACGTCCATCCAACGTCTCTTTTGTCTTCCTCTTGGCCTCTGCTCTGGTCAGGTAGTTCCATCCTCAACACCCTTTTACCAATATACTCACCGTCTCTCGGCTAGAGTTAGAGAGAGCATACATACACACACACACACACATATATATATGTGTGTGTGTGTGTGTGTGTGTGTATGTATGCTCTCTCTCTCTCTCTCTCTCTTTATATATATATATATATATATATATATATATACACAGTATATATATCATATATCCACACACACACACTGAAAATACTGCATTTACGCTAACAGTCATTTATGTGAATGGGTAAATCGATACGTGACAATTGATGAGTCTTTTACAGAAGTTAATGGTTTGTGGAAACCAAATTGGAGATTTGGTTTCATAATGTGTAAACCATTAAAGCCTATGTAATTGAACTGTAGTACCCACGTCATGAGAAATGACAGAGAGAATATATTCAGACCTGACACTGTGGTTTTGCATATTCAGTACCTGTAAGTTTGTGAACATAGGTATATGCTTCACAAACGTGGATAAATGAAAAATGTGTCACTGTGCATAGAGCTCTGCACATAATATACAAAACAAGAAGCTTGTTCTTTCAAATCCATCCATGACCAAACACAATCCATGTTGGCGTCTGCCTCATTTATGAACAGTACAAAGGGAAAGAAAATTCCAGAAAATATTTCACCATTTTTTCCGCAAAGTATCTTTTTAGATTTTAGGTGATTACATGCATTTTAAATTTAAGGGCATTTCTTAAAATTGTTAGGGAGTGATATTTTTAACCCCAAGGAAAAAATAAATAAGTAAAAATAAACCAGAATAAAACTATTGCCAGTGGTTAAACATGGCTAAGTATCACCTCAAATCACACAGAATTCTTAGTTTTGCAAACATAACATAGACAGAAAGTGGTTGTCCAAATTACAACTCCACCATTCAATTTCTTGTACGCGAGACGACCGTAATAATCTAGTGCACAGCTGCTTTTCCATTCTGCGGGTCACAGGTGTTGCTGGAGCCTATCCCAGCTGGTACTGGGCTAAAGGCAGACTACACATCATATGTGTTGCCAGCGTATTGTGGACCTACATGAAAGAGAAACAACCACTCACGTACACACTGGCGCCGATGGTTGTGTATGTTTGCATGACTGGGCCTAAATAGAATATACTTCGGCGCTTCGATGATGTTCTACATAAAGGTCTATTTATTGATCAAAACGTTTGCGTGGCTTGTTTAGTGGGTCTGGACGGAGATCACGTAAGTCTATGAAAGCAACTGCAATGATGTTATCAGCTTTAGTTACACTTAGAACGTCAAATATTTGAGAGAAGACCTGTGTTATAACCTAGGGGGGTGTTGAGTTTAAAAGATAAAGAGTACATAACCAATTGGTTGGATACAAATACAAAAGATATTATTGAGGGTCATTATGGGATATGTAACATCCAATGTTTTTCTCAGATATCCAGACTTTTATTGACATCAAGGACGTTGTATTATCCGATCATTTGCAATGTGTCTTTGCCAGTATTCCTTTTTCACTCTCCGTAATGCTGCCATATAAGTCACTTTTCAACTTTTTCTTTATTTACACCTAACTGTGTAACAGTTTAACATAAAACTTTGGCACTTGAGACATGTAAGCAAACAGATATAACATGGGATCGTTTCATCTTAGTGAATGCGCTCTATGATGAGAAATTCAAGTTTGATTTTTTTTTTTTTTTTGGTATTCATCTGTTAATGCAGGGTTACCAAACTAATTTTCACCAAAGGCCATGTCACCACTTTGGCTGTCCTTAAAGGGCCATATGTAAATGTAACTAAATGTAACTCAATTAAATGTAATATATTTTAACTACTCCTTAATGTTAAGCAACTCTGAATTTATTAATCACTCAAGTTACGAACATTTATGTTGCACAGAAAAAAATGTTTGTTTTTCTGTTATGATGTAAATCCTGTGAATTTGTCAGGTTACGAAACCCACATAAGTCCATGAATCAAGGATCAAACTATCCGAGTGAATAAAGAATAATAACATCAAACACAAGTTAAGACATTAGCTTTGTTCAAAACGCATTGTGGGAAATATAGTTTTGCTCAAAGCACACTTTTGTCCTACTTATTTTTAGACATTCTGACCTTGTATGCTCTCACGGGCCACATAAAATGATGTGGTGGGCCACATTTGGCCCCCGGGCATTGAGTTTGACACATGTGTGTTAGTGGGTCCAACAAATTTATGAAGCCAACTGATCAAATAATAAAAAGCAGTTACAAGTCTTTTGAGTTATATTGCTCCATCATGAGGAGCGGATGTTGAGTCCATTGATATAATGCACAAATATTTTTGCATAAACATTTTACTGCCTTATATACCCCATGCACCCGATGTGCATTCAACTTAAACATTATCAGTAGGTGCAATATGAAAAATTCAACCATATAGATAAATAAATTAATTTCCTTTAGGATAAATGAAGTCAATTTGCTTCACTTATCCTGAAATAAATTCTGTAAGTGTTTATATGTTATGATGAGCAGTGATGAAATGATGAGCAAATTCAAAGCTTTTCTCTCAAAAAGTCAAGGATACCAGTGTTTCATGTCATCACAGCCACAAGATCTCACGCAGAATCACTTACAGATCAAACTTTTGGACCTGAATATATCATAAAGAACAGCTGTCTCTATTAAAATAGGAATTCACTTTTCCTTACAATACTAGAATGCAATCAATAAAAAGAATGGAAAACCAAGCCAGCTGTTTCATCAAAACTGAATGCGTTCCAATTTTGAAGAAAGATCACGTTTGTACCCAAGTGGCCCAAGAGACAAAGGGTCGCTGTGCAGTCTTTCATCCTGGAATATCACAAAGTGTAAAAAAATAAAAATAAATGCTTTTCTTTCTTCAATCATCGCTTCACCAATAAAATAAGTGTCCTTTCAAAGTTGACCGCAAATTTTAGGATTCATCTTCTTCTTTTTTTTTTATTTGAATAGAGTTAAACATCACGACACGACGACATTTGTCCAGCTTGTTTGCACAATATTTCTCACCCGATCAAAAGGAGACATTCTACATTCTACAGTCTGGATCTGTTCTAACAGTGAGTGCGATTGGGTTTCTTGTACGGGAAAGGGGACGTAGATCCTAAAACACCTCCCTCCCTCTGCGTGCGTGCGTGCGTGTGTGCGTGCGTGTGTGCGTGTGTGTGTATGTGTGTGTGTGTGTGTGTGTGTGTGTGTGTGTGTGTGTGTGTGTGTGTGCGTGCGTGTGTGCGTGTGTGTGTCTGTGTGTGTGTGTGTGTGTGTGTGTGTGTGTGTGTGTGTGTGTGTGTGTGTGTGTGTGTGTGTGTGTGAGTTAATAGGCTCCACCGTCGGCTCATGCAAACATGTTGACGCCACAGTCAGTCAGAGGTACCTGGTCCGTCTGTGCCGTCGTCTGTGGCGCGCAATAGGAGACCAGCATGTTATCAGATCGGGTCCGACTGCTGCTGTTCAGGGCTGTTCTGCGCATCTGTGCCTTCAGAGACGTGTGAGTGCTCCTCAGCCACAGCCACAGCTCCCACTGGACTCGGAGAGTGGACAACCTTTACCAAAATACGCAGTGGCTCACCTTCCCAGTTAGACCCATGGAATAATAACGATGGAATACCACTGGATACTGCTGTCTGTTTTTTTACACTTAAGCTTCCACACAG
Organism: Antennarius maculatus; assembly: GCA_013358685.1. Taxonomy (NCBI): domain Eukaryota; kingdom Metazoa; phylum Chordata; class Actinopteri; order Lophiiformes; family Antennariidae; genus Antennarius; species Antennarius maculatus. The sequence continues at coordinate 5,082,055 of CM023610.1, read as the reverse complement.
GTAAGACTTCATATGCAGGCAACATTATCTGTTTACTTATGAACAACCAAAAGCTTGGTTATCTTTTTTATGTGACTAGTTTAATTCCATGTAGCCTCATTATGATAAATATAATCCACATTATAGTTTGCTGAATTTGCTCCACTTGCTCCGTGTGGACTTTATGATGCTTTTCTCCATACTTTTTTTTTTTTTCTTTCTTTGTTCTGGGATAGTGGTGCAACCAGAGCTGGACTAATGATAACACAACCCTGACTAGGAAACCTGACTAGGAAAGTGGACACTAGTCCGGACGCGATCGTGCGACTTTTAGTAATGAACGTTTTATTCCAAGTCCGGTGCGTCATTAACATAAAGAAATCACCGAGTGGTGGGGATTATGTAGGATGCTGTCCTACGGACATGAGTGTGACTTTGTGTTTCTGCTCGATGAAGGCGACAGGTTGATGAGCCCTCAAAATAAACCGTCATGGAAACTCATGAATAATTCCTGATTCTTCCGAAGCTTTTTCTAACCTGCTGCTTGGGTTGTCCAGAAGTGACTGGTTTGCACGATGTTTTGAACTTGGATGAATATCGTTGCGTATTTGAACGCTAAATAAGTTTTAGAAAACATTTTCTGATCATCTGGTTTAGTTTGTGGAAGCCCAATCACTTTTGATGTCGATTTTTAGAGTCCAGCAGCAGAGGACGACGTCCAAAAACACCTTGTTGTTTGGGTTATTTTCATTTCATTTCCACGAATCTGTCATAATCTCAGGGGCTTTTTGTGTGTGTGTGTGTGTGTGTGTGTGTGTGTGTGTGTGAGCCAAGAGTTCAAACACAGTGTCTTGGGGTATGACCAGAGGCCATAAATACATGAAAGGTTATCTTGGCAAGTCACACACGTCTTTGTAGAATCGAGCGCTCTTCAACTTTGCGCGTCTTTACGCGCAAACAAACAAGTGTTCAAAGCAGGTTAGCCATGTGATGGACTAAAACACATCCTGAGGTTTGGTTTAACCCTGAAACGCGGGATGGTGAGAAAACCGAGGATTAAACTAGTTTCATAATATCCCCCACTTTCTCACTTATTTACCAGAGAATCTTAAAGTTAAATTCAACATTTGTTGGTTCTAAAATTTACGCACAGACGCAGCTGATCATGAGGAATAGCATCACCAGCGGTTAGCTGGAAGAGGCACATCTTTGTGAAGTGAAACATGCTTACTGTCCTGTGATTGAGCGTCTTTACGCATTTCAGATAAAGTGTGTCACCGCCACATCATTCGTCCTGGTCGTTGATGGTCTGGTTGTTATCATCAGAGGATAGAAGAAGCATCTTTGTCAGCCTGTTTCTGAAGGAGTCTGCAGCCATACTCATGCTGTGTTACCAGATGTGGCTTCAGTGAAACCTGTTGAGGGCCCCAGGTTGAAAGCCCTCACCTTGGTGTCAGTATTTCTTAGAATTAAATGCATTACACGCTCACTTCTCACCTGTTTTCAGTTAGTGCAGTGTTCATCGTGGTTGGGATCCTGTTAGAAACAACATGATTGGTTTTAATTTGTGTTGAGATGCTTTTATCTCATTTTAAAACAAAGAGTCTACAACACGATAGCCTGGTCTTCTGATTTCCTCGGTGGTTACGGTCTTCTGCTCACATGTTCAATTGCTGTTTACCACCATTGTGGATGATGTCAGAATTCAAAAACTCACTCTGTCAGTTGTTTAACAAATCAAACAAAGAGGCATTCCACATTTAGCTGTAGATCAATCCATTAATTTAGAAACTTTTCAACCCAAATGACAACCAGAGACAAATACGGGGCTCCATAAGATTATTCACAGTCCTTGTGGTCTTCCTCCCTGTAAAATGCTACTTATGCTGTTTTTTGGGCTTGAAACTTTCAAATTAACCAGTCATAGAATAATTTTGAACTCTATTACTCATATGAAAGCATTGCCAAGTTTTTAAACCCTCCGGTGAGTCAAAAGACCTCTCAATCGATTTGGACAGGAGAACCAGTAACATTCCTGTGGTTTGATGATCCTTTTCAGTCCTGTTGTCGTTGTTAGGCATCAGTGGCTGCACACAATGCTGTTCTAATTCACAGGAATCTTCTGGAGTTGTGGATGTTAGACATCTTCCCTGTGGTGAGACAGTGTGTGCAATATTAGTGTAACTAGTTAGTAAATAATATTTATTGTAAAAAAAAAAAATAGGGCCACCTTTATCTCTCAAAACTTTAAATTGAGATTCAGTGACTGGAAGTGCTCACCTGCTGAGTGAATGGCAATGCACCATCTCACCAACATGCATTATTTAAATAACATCAGTCGGTTCGTCGTGATTTGAATGCTCGATGTGCAGTTGATTCTCCTCTATGTCATTATAGGCAGCACCAAACCCACTATCACTCCCACCGGATCCCACATTGTCGTCTTGCTCAACGCACCTTTGGAGCTGCATTGCCAGGGTGTGAAGGTGATGCATTGGCAGCGGGAGGACCGGCCAAAGGTGCGGGGTGAGAAAAAGACTGATGGGATGTCCATACTGCACATAACCAGGGCTCAGCTTGTTCACATGGGTCGCTACATCTGCCTGGAGGAGAGTTCTGGGGAGAAAACATCCGTTTATGTCTACGTGAAAGGTAGGCAACATCAGACTGTGAGTAGTAGAATGTATTCAGAAGAAGCACCTGTGAGATTATTTGGTTTTTCTTTGGAAGACAAAACAAAACGAGAACTGAAATGTAGAGCAAGAGGAAATGTTCTGGTGTCTATTGCTGCCGTGACATAGTGCAGGGTGTGTGGGTGTGTTTGCAGAAAAAACATGTCTGTAACTTTGACCAGGACAGGTGCGGATGATACTGTAGCTATTTATTGAGGCAGTGACTTATTGAGTGCATGAGTTGTACTGTATCCCCTCCACTATGTGACTCCACATCCCCTTGGCCTGCTGCCATCTCTGCAGGCTGACAACATGAGCTGATCACATTCTGCAATTCATACAACTACTTTGAGGCCAGGAACACAAAACACTCTTCAAGTGAGAGGATTGACATTATTTATAATTGCTTTGCTCATCAACATTGGCATTGATTAACATGACCGGACAAGTCACGTCTTTACAGCTCACTTCCTGTGAGAGGAAGATATCCCTTCACTCATGTAAGGGTCAAAGCGGAGTCTTGGGTTTTGCTGGTTTGTCATTCAGTCTGGTTTTTTTTTTTTTTTTTTTTCAAATGTAGGGAAAAAATAAGATGTGACTAAGATGTTTTGGGGACCCCTGATGTTACTACGGTAACAGCAATCATTTAAATAGGCAAACATGTCAGGAATAAAACAGAAGAGTAACCGGTGTATCTGTTTATCATGCAGATAAACTTCTGTCGCTGCAATGAACCCTGGATGGCGTGATCCGTTCTGGAGTTTGTAGTGTTTTTTTAATCTCTTCTCCATGCATTTTTGATTAATGTTCACAGTACAGTTAAAAAATGATAATGACGTTTTTATGTTTGTATTAGAACCCTCATTCTGCTCTAGTAAGGGTTAGAAGAAGAGAAGACAGTCAAGACTAAACAGGGAGTCTTTTATCTGGAAGTGGACTATTATGCTTGAATTTGCCCAATTTACACATTAAAACCAGAGAGGAAATGTTGAAAATGCATGTTAGAAACGCAGGATAAGTGGGGGCATTGTTCAAACAAAATGAAATGAAAACTACTTATTTGGATTCATTTTCAATTATGTAATCCTGACATATGAATCTTCAGACTTAAAAGTTTCTTCTGGATTTTGTCAGTAAACAAAAGTTGTGGATGTAATGCTATGGTGTTACCGATTTTTACGCATTAAAATCTTTAAGAATTTGAAGTTCAGTGCAATATAATCATCCATGTTTACTTGCTATCAGCAATGCAATTTGGTGCATTTCTCTGCCTTGGCTTGTTACTGTATCATCACCTATAAACCTGAATCACAAACCAGTGGCGAGTTTATGCATAATGTCATCTTTTTGTTGCACATCTTTGTGTGTGTATGGCACAGGTAGAATTAAGAAAAATTCTATAGTGCTACTGAAAGTCAAAAACTCAATGGGTCCAAGTGAAGCTTCTGCTCTGTTGGGTAAACAGAAACATGTCAAGTGTCACAAACATCAGGTCTTTGTAGAGCGATGAAGGGAGAGTCACCTTTCTGCCCCCAGGATTGGTCAGCAACCAGTTCTATAATATGATAGTGTATATTGTAGAAGGGATGTATGATGGTTATCATAAAATAAACCGTCAGCAACTCATTCTGTAGCCCTGCATTCAGCTCTGACACCAGATTTGACAGGAAATTGTATTTTTCTTGGCAGATCCTGACAATCCCTTCAGAAAATCAATGGTTTTCAAAATTCTTACTCGTGAGGGAGAGGCTGCTTCTATCCCCTGCCTGGCAACTGATCCAAACATGGACAACCTGAGCCTGGAAACGTGTTCCAGTAGAGCTCTGGCCTCTGGTCTCCAGTTTACTTCCAGCCTGGAACACGGCATCGTCATCCACAATACACAAAAGCGATATGAAGGTTGCTATGTGTGCACGGGAAGACTTGGGGAAAACTATGTCAGATCACATGACTACTACTTAACAGTAAAACCAGGTAAAATGGTGTCAGTAAATTCACGTGTGTGTGTGTGTGTGTGTGTGTGTGTGTGTGTGTGTGTGTGTGTGTGTGTGTGTGTGTGTGTGTGTGTGTGTGTGTGTGTGTGTGTGTGTGCACCGATGCACTCCAGTACATGTCATGCCGGTTGTGAACTGAGTAACATTTGTTCTATTTCTTTTCAGTCCCTGTCGCTCCTCCCCAGATTGTGATGCAGGCTCCCAAAAGGATGATCCTCATCCGGAATGAAAGTCTCTCTCTCGCCTGCAACACCACTAACGTCAATGGAGACATCAAGCTGAAATGGGTCACCCCTCCTGGCTCGGTGAGACACTTCTGCCTTTTCTTTGCCGTATACTGCACTGACGGTGGCATATTCAGCAAGAAAGTACTGCACATTGAGAACTAAGTGTTGTTGCGAGGGATTTTTATTGGCTTTGATCGCTTCAAACAGATGTTTGATCTACAAATTAGGAAGTCAACCACTAAATTTCAGCCGTACTGAAGATAGATCCCGATGAGATAAAAGAAAATGCTCATCAAATTTTAGGAAATCCCATTCCACACCTATTGATAACTATCTGCCAGCTGTATTGATTACTGTCTGAGTGTGTGTCAGAATGAAACTGGTGGGCTATCTACTCAAAAGTCTTCCCGTGTACCTGGTATCAGTGATTTGTGTGTTCTTATGAATGAGAGTGAAAGGGGTTAAAGTTCACTCAGTACGTGCACCACCACTCACACGCCTCATGCGAGAAAAAAAAAAAAAAAAAAAAAAACAGCCGCGTTTGTGAGTGAACACTCACATGTAAGCAATTGTGTGTCTGTGTCAGTATTTGTTTGCTTGGCAAAGATAGACACACAGACGGGGTTAATCTCTAGAGATCTCTGGGCGTTGACAGGGTGCCGTCTGGTATCCACAGCAACCACCAAAGGTTGACGGTGCTTCACGTATTCTGGAGGAGCACTTCACCCACGTGCATAGTGCCACGCTGCACATCGCGGCTGTCAGACCCGGAGACGCCGGTCGTTACCAATGTGAAGCTCAGAATGATAAAGGGGTCAGCTCAAAGTCAGTTTGGCTCGATGTTTATGGTGAGTACATCACGAGACTCAACATTCATTAAAGCTTTTTTAGACACTTCTAAAATTGTGGAAAAAAACAAAAACAAAACATTTGTGGAAATTGAACTTGGAAATTGAAGCGTTTTAGGGGGAAAAAAAATGCATTATTTGAATCTTTATGTGAGCAGAATGATGTGAGTGATGGTTTGCGGTGCCGCCCTCAAGCTAATTCATCCTGACTGACAGACTGCTTTTCTATGTTATATGGACATAGAATTAAGGTTTCAGACAGAGTCTGAGGTGAAAAAATAAATACACTTGTGGGAACTCAACCAACCAATGCGATGACATCTGAAGCAGAACATATTATATTACCTGTCAGCCAGTAATTCTTACGATATTGCATTCCTTTCCTGAAGGCTAAAGTCACATTCAGTTTTGTTGATTTCCATATGAAACAAAGGAATGCTGCTGGCATGAGAGCAACCGGATGTAAGAATTAGATGAAAAGACTGGTGGTTTACTAATTAATATGTTGTATCTCCAGATAACTCATCACTTATATTCATTTATTTTAGATATGAGGAAAGTTAAAAGTCCAAAATGTGGAAAAAAAACATAGTACTAAACATACACAAAAGTATACAAACAGACACAACCATACATAAATGTACATGAATAGAGTGATTCAGAATGTTGCTTTCTCTCTTTCAACTGTGAAGTCTAAAATACGCAGGCATACACTATGTAAAGTCGTATTCCCCTTAATCCTACTAACAATGTCAAATTTCTTGGTTTTTTTTCTTCAGAAAAAGGATTCATAAATTCAACACCTAGAAATAACAGAACCATCCAGGTCCGTTCAGGGGAGACTTTGCCTCTCAGTGTTGATATGGAAGCGTACCCTAAGCCGCACATGCTCTCCTGGAGCTTCATGGGCCATGAGCTGTGGAACACAACTGACCATGTGATCACCACACACAGCCATGAATACAGGTGATACAACACACACCGACTCTAAGTGTCCCAGTTTTATCACATGGATGTAAATATTCATTAAACCACGTCAGTGGAATTTAACACCTGTATCATGACTGCAGGTTAGTGGACTTAGTGGCCTGGTCACAGCTCCCTGTGACATACAGATGTACTCTTTAAACCAACAATGCATATTTAGCAAAGCATTAACTATTAGATTACAAGGCATGCAACAGAAAGAGAAATTATTAAACATGTTATTACAAGTACACGTTCACGTTCACGTTCACCTCACCTCACGTTTCATGGTTTTAACATGGGAAGAATAATCACCATCTACAATGCCATTTTGGATAATTATTCCCTTAAGAGTGTCTGAAGTAACACAACTCCTTTTTGCCATATTAAAAATTAATCCTAGTCAGTGGTAGGAAAACACAGTAGTCTTGTGAATAGCTGGAGGCATTGAATTTGCATTATGTCGAAGAAGAGAGACAAGAAAAAAAAACAACTTTTTTTAAAAATTCAAATACTGTATTTCATATTTCAAGTTCTATCTCAGACAAAATCGACACAAATCAAGGACGGTCTGCTTTGCTGCGTTTAAGTGCATGCAAAGTGTTCATTTTGACTCATGTTTGTTAAGAATTCATGTGTAATTATTTTATTTCTTAATGTTTAGGTACACCAGTGAGCTGAGACTGGTTCGACTGAAAATGTCAGAGAGTGGCGTTTATACATTTCGAGTCTCCAATAGAGACGCATCAGTGAACTACACCTTTACTGTCTTTGTGATCAGTAAGTTCTATTTCTTTGTTTTAATGTGCTTTGTTCCTTCCGGTCCACGTCAATGCATTATCGTCAGTATTCAGTAACGTTTTTTTGTTTGTGTACAGTTTGTATTTTTTTTTCTTCACCTCACCCTCTTATATTTAAACCTCATTATGTTTCATTAATAAAGTGATACTCGTCACTTTTCTCTGAACATCATTCTACTCCTGTTTGATAGGCAAGCCTGAGATTGTTTCTCATGAGGGTCCAGTGGATGGACAGGTTCGCTGTGTGGCAGAGGGGTATCCTGCCCCACAGATCACCTGGTACTACTGTGAACAGGCCTATGCCAGGTGAGACCTTTAAACAAGTCTCTGTCAATCTGCTTGTTTACTTGAGTTTATTTTAGTGTGGCTTGGATACAAGGGTTAGGTCCTTCAACTCATCTTCAGAATATTGCAGTGACTGTGAGGCTATTTATTAATGCTGTCAGGTTACTGTCATTGAAATGCAGCCAAAGAAAATGAAACTAATACATTGAGGATGGAATTTTGAGCATTTTTCTTAACATTTCTTAACATTTATTGTTAACAAACAACTATAAAATCACAATTCTTTCTTAGAGATGACAAAGATCTCATATGAAGTTTTTCATACACTTATGACACAATGTGAGAATGAGAAATCTAATATATAGGTCGTGTAATGCAATATTAACATTCATTAGAAAAGTAACTTGATTTTTTACTCATTTTAGAAGAAAAAAAATATTAGCAAGGACAGAATGTGCCAGAATTGCTTAATAATAATTCATTGATGTTTAAAAATGACACCTCGGGCATGGGTAACAGACAAGTCTTTTTCTAAAAAGATAAAACAAAAGAAAAACTGCCAAACTAAAGTGAAAAGAATATCTGTCATGTGTTATTGATATAAGAAAAGCACCAAATGAATCCAGTTTGCCAACAAATATGAGAAGAGGCACGGTCTCTATGTCTGGGTGATGAACTCGAGACAGGATAATTTTAGATTATTACTTTATTGATGATCATTTAAATTCTGGAAACTTCCGTTATGTGGGGAATTTCCCTGCCCTTTACTGCAAATACCTGTTATTCTAGTGCGACATCACATCTGTTAATATCACATATACAGTAGATTGCAAGACCATCCAGATTCCATTCATATTCACATTCAAACTTTCTCAAAGTACGTCTCCAGGGTCCTAAAGGTCATACTAAAGACATTTTGGATGGAATCTGAATGGATGATGACGGTGGAATGAGGGATTGTGGGATTTGAAAGGGCTGACTTGTGATTGGTTGACAATCATAAGATGACCCCATGTGACAGGGGATTGGACCGAATTGATTTGTGATTGGTAGAAGCTTGAGACGTCTGCCTGGATACAACTCACCTAATGTGAAACAATAAAGCACGTCAAAGGACGAGCAGCGAGTTGCGATGCCAGCATGGATAATGAATCATAAGTGATTATCCAAACTTTAATTACATTTGAATCCACTTAGTACCTATTACATAGATGCACGCAGATACGTAAAGCAATGACCTGAGAGAAACTATCAGTGAACACATAGATATCAGTTGTTTTATAGGGATGTAGGCCTTTTTTTAAAATCTTTCACTTTTAGTTCACTTGTTGGTGTCGATGTCGAGGAAAAAAAAAAAAAAAGGTGTTGGTGTTCCCCTAAAGCTGTCAGGCCTCTGGTGAGGAAAACCAATTGAAATGTACTGAAAGAGGAGAATGTGTGTAGTGGTGGTTCTAAAAAGGGTGTAATAATGATATTCTTTAGTCACAGAAGTATAACTTAATCAGGAAAGGAATGTGTGTGTGTGTGCATGTGTCTGTGTGTGTGTGTGTGTGTCAAAATCTGAATATTATATCCATAAATTCTTTGCCTTCAGGTGTTCCCAGCAGCTGAATGCCACCCAAGAAGAACACGTCATGACAATAACACTTTTCAGCCCAATGTTTGGGAAGACAGAGGTGGAGAGTCGGGTGAACGTCAGCAGAGGAAGGTTTAATACTCTGGAATGTGTGGCTACGGTGGAAGGAGAGCAGGCTTACACACTCTTTTCTATCAGTGGTGAGTTGTTACCACAAGTATGCACTCTCACTCAAATAAAATAGAAAGTGTTTTAAAGTTTACAGACAAGCTGAAGGGCCACGAAGAATGTGTCGGTGTTGATTTGATGCAATTATTCTCATTGTTTTGTCTTCACATTAGAAATTAAACCAACAGAGTAACATGTACAATAGAAAAAGAAAAAAAAAAATCCAAACATAAGGTTATAAATGTTCAAAGTTATTTTCATGAGAGCCTGTTGGAGTCGTGTCAATGACTCACTGCTCTGTAAAACAGAAAACACAATTATCTGCTCTGCTCCACCTGCGACGTAATCCTCAACTCCAAATATTTACCACAGCATGATAGTGGTGAGGATTAACACGTGAATGTGTTCCTCAAGCCTGTTTGGTCATTTGTAATCTGTAGGCTAAACATTAGCAAAAGAGAGATACGTCATGATTGGGCACAATAAGATATTGTTGGTTACACAGGAATTAGCTTGAGTCTGTTGTTTATTTTATGCGTTCAAATCCACCCTGTTTTAACGGCACGTCCATCTGCTGTACAAAGTCCTCAAAGCAATGTGTGTGTGTGTGGGGGGGGGGGGGGGGGGGGGGGGGGGGTGGGTTAGGGTAAGGCCTTGGTTCATGCATGACAAGGATGTTAACAGTAGCTAAGACGTGTGTGTGTGGGGGGGGAGGGGGGGTGTTATGGAGGGCTCATCAGTATAGGCTTTGGGTGGCATTTACTTGGGATTTTTGTGCTTCGCAGAGTAACAGCAGATCAGGCAGAGGCGCTGAGAGAGGTTTGCGCAGTGGGAGTCCTGGCGGTGTTGGGCGTTATGGGGCTGTGGGAGGTTCGGAGGTGTCACAGAGCTGCAGTAGGGAATACACAGAGCTTTACAAAAGACTGACAGGTTTAGAGAGGATTAGTTCCTGCAGACTCTGCATTCTCAGATTTGAAGTGGAGAGAAAGCTTCTTATCTCTAAACAGCTTATTACACCCCACTGTACAGTGGAGCTAAACAATAAGGCGTGACAAACAGACCAGACACATGTGAACCGAACGCTGGTTTACTCATGATCACCTGTCCCCACAGCTGTAAAAGCAACGGCAATGTAAAATACTGAATGATCATCAATAAGTGTATCTGCTCAATAGGGAATTTCAGGATCTAAAAAAAAAAAAAAAGTGTATCCCTGCAGTATGAAAACCTGTGTAATTGGATTTGTTAGGGCTATTGTGTTGTACTGTATACTGACCCCAGTGGGCTTCACTGTGATTGAGCTTTCTCTGGCTTACCTTAATGCTCCATTGCAATGACTTTTAAAGTATAAACATGACCAAACAATGACAAGTCAACTATGTTTGTGATGCTCTTCCTATATCTCATATGATCTTAATCCGTTTCCCTACAGAGAAAACTGTTCCTCATGACCTGTTCACCCCACTACTAATTGGCTCCGTATCAACTGCAGCCATCCTATGTTTTGTCCTTATTACGCTGTTCTACAAGTACATGAAGGTAAAATCTGTGTGTTATTTACCAGGCTAATATTTTTTTTTTTTTTTTTGTGTCAAAGGCCAAGAAAAAGCTCCGTTTTAACCATGAGGTTAATGTATTTTTGTTTTTTGCCTCCTTTTTGCATGAATTCCCACCAGAAACCCAAGTACCAGATCCAATGGAAAGTTATTGAGGGAATCCATGGAAACAACTATGTGTACATTGACCCCACCCAGCTACCGTATGATCACCAATGGGAGTTCCCCAGAAAAAACTTGCGTTTTGGTGAGTGTCTCGCACTCCTTTATCAAAATGATCTTCAGTTGCTGTAGACTGGCGTCCACAATACAATTATATGAGTTATACCAACACAACAGTCATTATTCTGTCATTTATGACACAGAAAGACAAGTCCTGGTTTTCATTTCATAGATTCGAATGATTGCATGAGCTGATTGATGTGGATATAAATGTAGGTTTGCGTCAGTAATACAGCCTAACAGTGCAGCCATCATGACATCACTGCTGCCAGCCTCGGGCGACCTCACGCTGATTCACAGGCATGGTTTATGTGTGTATATGGACATAGTGTTAAGGTTTCATCCAGAGTATGTGGTCATTCTGAACCAACCAGTTCCGTGGTTCATTAATAATGAAACCCTACTCCCTCACAGCAAACCTAATATGATTGACATATTCTAGCTGTTGTTTAAAAAAAAGAAAAAAGAAAAGTAACCTCCTCAAACAGGATCCTGCTTGTCCTGGTGCCTGCACACACAACCCTGGGGCCATGGCTGTTGTTCTCCTAGAAAAACTGGCATGGGACCAATTTATGGAGCGGAAACAGGATGGTGAATAACAGTTTTATTCGTGTATTTGTCATAAGGAAAGACGCTGGGATCTGGTGCATTTGGAAAAGTGGTGGAAGCCACGGCGTATGGACTTTCCAAAGCAGATTCAGTCATGACAGTGGCTGTGAAAATGCTGAAATGTAAGTGGTTTCAACACACAGGCAAAATACAGTGAGTACAGTACAGCTAATTTGATCATTTATAAAATACACTTTTTTGGCTGTGAACTTTTAAGAAGTAATAATAAAAATATATTTGCCTGCAGATGTTGATGCAGCTGCAATCTATTCTGAGGATCATATTATTTGGTTGTTTGCACACCGCTGCTAAAATCCAACTGCCTTGCTGTAATGAACCTCCAGCAACAGCCAATTTTTTTAATTCTGTAAATAATACATCATAATATTTATTACGAGTTCAGTGTTAGCTAAATTCAGTCTTTACCCTACGGCACATGCTGATATTCCAATATTTCTTTTTCCACAGCAAGCGCTCACTCCACGGAGAAAGAGGCTCTGATGTCAGAGCTGAAAGTCCTCAGCTACTTGGGAAACCACATGAATATTGTCAACCTGCTGGGAGCTTGCACTGTTGGAGGTGTGCTACAAATGTTGTCCTGCATTATCAATTTAGTCTGCAGAGTGAAACTGGAACCATCTGAGATGAAGAATGTTTTGCTTTGATTCATTGCGCTGCCCTGAGTCCAGTTATTCTGCTGTCTTACAAAAGCTCTGAATATCTGATCATTATCAGGCGGCATTTTCCTTTGTCTTCAGGGCCGACACTTGTTATCACGGAGTACTGCTGCTTTGGAGACCTCCTTAACTTTCTACGCAGAAAGAGGGATTCCTTCATCTGCTTTAAGCTGGAGGAAGACAGCTACTACCGCAACATTGCACCACAAAGCGATTCAGCTGGGTCAGTATATTGTCTGTTGGGAGTGGTTTATTATAAGTGCAAGGAGAGAAGCAAGTTAGTACTAGTATTTACTGTCCAGAACGTGCGTAGGAGCAGAGTATTTGGATAGCAGTGTGTGTGTGGTTGTGATCAGACTGCTCCTTTCCCTTTTTACAGTGAGAGAATGAACGGCTACATGACCATGAGGCCTTCTGTTGCTGGCAACCCGCCCTTCAGCTCGTCCTCTGAGAAGAGGCGTTCACTACGCAAAGGCAACTTACCCAGCCATTCACCACATTTCTGAGAGATGAAAGACACAGTAAAGAAGCTTTTACTATTTCTGGCAAACAATTATTGTACTTGTTGTCCTTTCAGGTGGATCCTATATTGAAACGGATGAAGAGGATGAGATGTTTGATGAAGACGGTCTGTGTCTAGACACCGAGGACCTCCTCAGCTTCTCGTATCAAGTGGCCAAAGGCATGGAGTTCTTAGCCTCGAAAAATGTGAGCATTTTCAAATCAACATTTGTGTTTGATACTTCCTAAAAATTGTCTACAACACGACAAATGAATGTGAAGCAAGTATCAGGATTCCCCCAGTCAGTGAACGGATCTAAAATGCATGTTGGAGCATGCTATTGAAAGATTTATTAGTCAAGGCAATGAAACGGTGACTTGTAGGCTCACGTATCACTATCACAATTTGTGTGCTGTAGATGCTAATGTCAAAATTCGGTTGTAAACTGCATTAAAAAGTAATATTGCCCTTGCTTTTCAGTGTATCCACAGGGACCTGGCTGCAAGAAATATCCTACTGACTCAAGGAAGAGTGGCCAAGATTTGTGATTTTGGCCTAGCCCGAGACATCAACACGGACTCTAACTATGTAGTTAAAGGCAATGTAAGTTAAAAACAGAACGCCTGAAAACCTGAGATGAGATCCAACAGAAATCCAGTGATGGTTATCACTGAAACAGACCCTCTTTTTCTCAAATCAAACACTAGTTTTTACTCTGAAATATGTAGTCAGCATTTTCTTTTTTGTTTTGCTAGAGCCGAGGTTTTAGAGAGAGTTTGTGACTCTGTCTTTATTCATGTTGTTTCTTTGCTTGGATCCATATTTTCAAAATGATGTCCCTCATGTGTTTATAATCAGCCATGACATTTTCTTGACTCTACTCTTAAGATTTCTGGTTCTCTCTCTCTGTCTGTCTTTCTATGTATGTCTGTTAACCACACTGGAAACTGCCTTGAGCTAATGTTTGTTGTGATTTAGTGCTACGACCGACTTGACTTGACTTGACTCGAAGGTATGCTGTGTTATTTGGCACCAAGATATTAGCATCAGATCCTTTAAGTCCAGTCACTTAGAAAGCGGGCCTCCATTGGCTGGACTGTTTGTCCGGCGACATCCCACAGATTCTGGTTTGGGTTGAGATCTGGGGAATTTTGGCAGCCAGGTCAACATTTTGACCTTGTTTTGTTTCAGTCTTCCAGGGTTCAGTTCTGATACTCATGCTTCAGTTAAACGTGCTTTTAGTGATCAACAGCGATCAGCAAGGGCATTCTAACTGATTGGGAGCTGTGCAGCCCCTTTATAACAGGCTGCAATGTGCTTTATGTTCACACACCTTTTTATAAGATTTACTTTGTCAAGCAATTCGTTCTGCAGTGGCTCGTCAGCTTGTCTTTGCTCCCAGTTTGAGTCAGTGACCTTTGGGCACCCAGTATGGTGCTGGTTCACTGGTTGTCCTTCCCTACAGCTCTTTTGGGAGTTGCAAACTGCAACACACTATAAAATGCTCTGACCTAGTTGATCACGTCTTGTGAAAGTCACTGAGATTTTCAAGCTTGCCAGTTTTTGTTGTTGTTTTTTTTTCTATTTGATTTTCAATAGATTAACTTCAAGAAGATAGCTCCTAATAGATCCAACCCACCAATGACATTCACACGTGTAATTGTAACAGGATAACCAATGTTACTTATATCTTATATATATTTTTCTCTGTTTCCAGCATGGCCTCAATTTGTCAGGGTTAGAGTTAGTGTCTATTCAAAAGTTGATGCTTTTACAGTTCTTTATTTAAATAACTAACCTAAAACCATAAGCATACATTAAATATAATGTGGATTATCAACAAACCCTGTGATAGACAAGTGATGAGCTTATTGTGTAACATCAGAGATGTGTCCCTACCTGACACCCAGGTGTCAGGTATGGTTCTGACAGATAGACGGAGCTGTGTGTATTTATGTTATCAGATCAACAACATACTGTATATATATATATATATATGTCTTTCGTTTGGCAGAGTCAGTTCATTTTAGTCATGTCAGTCACAAGCTTGTTTGACCTAAGTAGAGTTTAAGAAAAAATAACTTCATTAGGCCAATATTGATCTTTCTGAGTTGTACTTTCCGTGTGCTCACTGGGTGTTTGTCTATCAGGCTCGTCTACCAGTCAAATGGATGTCTCCAGAAAGTATCTTCGAGTGCGTTTACACGTTTGAAAGTGATGTGTGGTCTTATGGCATTTTGCTGTGGGAAATCTTCTCTCTAGGTATGTCTTTTCATCCATAATGTGTGCCCCTCTGGATCTTTTGTGTGTCGAGAGGAACATAAAGTGACTAAATTTTCCATGTGAATGTAGGCAGCAGTCCTTATCCTGGTATGCCCGTGGACGCCAAATTCTACAAACTGATAAAAGAAGGATACAGAATGGATTCTCCAGAGTTTGCACCCAGTGAAATGTGAGTTATCGTTAAAATAAAAATGAGTGAGTGTAAAAAGTGTTAAAGTGAAATATTACAGTACAGATTGCAGCTGACATGGTGTGAATGGGTAGATGGCTGCTTTTGGTTTTTAGAGGCACAAAAAAAAAAAAAAAAAAAAAAAAGCATTGTTGTCTTTACTGTGCAGGTACCAGATTATGAGGTCCTGCTGGGATGCTGACCCCATCAATAGACCCCCCTTCAGGAAGGTCGTGGAAAGGATTGAACAGCAGCTCTCCGATGCCACTAAACATGTACGTGTCCACAGTTGGAGAATTTGGTTCAGAATTTTATTTACTGACAATGAATTAAGATTGCCAATCCCACCTCTCAACAGGATTATAAATTCATGAGATAAGGGCAGAGAAAGGCTCATGTGACTTTGTTCATGTGACACTTTTTTTATACTGTGGTTATTACTGTTGATAAATTGGTTGATAAATTGGTTGTCTGCAGTTCATGCTCACAATTAAAAACAGTGCTGCTTTTTAATTTTAATTTAATTTGGTCCGTGTGAGTTCTCTATAAAACCACACCAGAATTGAAGCCGCCCAGTCCTCACCTCTAGGCAATGGCCTGTCTGGCTTTGGCTGCTGTCCTCAGAATCTCAGTGAACCAGGGAACGAAGGGGTTAATCCCATTATACACCCAGTTAGAGTGGAAAAAGCTCACTTTCCTTATGTATATTATAAATATACGTGTGTGTGTGTGTGTGTGTGTATATAAATATATATACTGTATATATACTGTGTATATACGTATATATATAAAGATGCATTTATTTTTAGTGTGCACAAGTCTTGTGAATTTTCAATTACTCTGTGAATTATTGAATTTTATTTAATTTAGTCCTTATTTTGAAATCACAAGGGTCTAAAACAAATCAGATAGGAAATTAACAAGTAATATTATTACTAAACAAGGGGCGGCAGTGGCTCAGTGGTAGAGCGCGTGGTAGAGCGGGTCGTCCAATGTTTCAAAGATCGGCCGTTCCATTCCCGCTCCCACCCAAAAAGATCACCCGGAGGTGAGGTGACAGTGGGAGGTGTCAGCTCACCTCCGGAGCACTGCCGAGGCGCCCTTGAGCAAGGCGTCATCCCCCTTACAAGTTGCTCATTTGGGGCGCAAAAATAAAGGAGCTGCCTGCCACTCTACCTCCTCTGCATGCGTACAGGCCCGTGTGTGTGTTTGTGTTCAGGGCCTGTACACACATATATATGCATGATTTGATTTGAACTAACTAGAGTGTGCTACTCCTAATTTCCCTCCGGGGATTATAATCAGTATATAAAATTTTTTAAAAAAAATGTTATCTTTTTTTTTTTTAAATTGAGCGTTTGATTTAAATTTTATATGGAGACTTTCTTTTTCTAATTTTCTGGATGATACCTTGAAGCATCTTATACCAGGGCTGGTTGAGGTACATTTTGCAATTACACACATTATGTTAATACAGTAGTTTACACAATGATTTGCTTTAAAATTGTACAAGCATTGACTATTGTAATTTATGTACTTATAGATGGATCATCTTCGTAGTTTAAAATTTATTAAATTAGGCTCAATCCTGCATTACACTCTATTGTTCTCCCTCAATGGCAACAGAATGGATGTAACCAAATCATATCAACGTTTACAATCACATATTTATCATTTTGTTAAATGTTAAATGTTATGTTAAATCTAATAGTTAAAGTCAAAGAAAACTATTGAGTGAAAAGCAAAAATGAAAAAAAAACTCACATCTTTTTTAAATGACCACCAGGCTTTAACATTTTGATCAAACTAATATATAGTTGTACTCTGTTTTCTTTTTACTTAAACTGTATTAATGTTATAAATAAAAACATTATCAATAACAATAATAAACAAATGAATAATAAACAAATAATGTTTAGTTTTTATATTGCACTATTGACAAAACTCAATCCGTACGTACGCTTCTACCGTATATTCTGTTATTACCTTTGGGATGCATAAACATCAGGTTGGGAAGCATCAATTTTTCTTGAAGTGCATCCCAGGGATGCACTACTTTCTTGAGGTAAAACGAACTCTGCAAATGTAATGTTCCATACATAAAACACACATTGATGAATTACATCTGATTATCATCAACTTCCTCAGAATTGTCATTGTTAGCCTGCAAATACTAGTATACAGCCTGTGGGTATTTGATGCACAATAGGATGTGAACCTATCCCTCTCCACCACCCCCCAGGGAATAAGAGCACTGTGGCTCTCATCACACAGGTGTGACTCTAAAAGACAACAATAAGAGCAGAGTAGATGGTAAAAACTTGATCAAGAAAGGACAGGCTCTTACATGTGTTCCCATGGGCAGTTCAAAATCAGTGAATCCGTGACCTTTGTGATGTTTAAAATGTCAAAGTCAAGTTCATCAATAGTGAAGCTCATATCTTTCACGCAAAATCCTGTCAAATCCATACTGAGCAAACAAGGTGAACCATTTGAATGAGACTGACTCAAAACTCAAATGAGGAATTATGTTAGTGCGGACATTTGCATGAGGACATTTTATCTTTGACTTAAATGTTCATCTTTATATTTTGTGTGGAGAAACAGACTTTTGGTCAACACTCATGTCGGTTGCATGTTGACATTGAACAGAGATAGGCTGGCTATTTTTGTCTTTGTGATGAGCTAATCAACTCCAGGCTTGCTCAGAATTCTAGGAGATGTGTGGACAGGACATAAAGATTATGTAACTCTCATCCCTTTCAACCCCCTCCTCAAAAATTTTCTCTGCATGCTTCACAACAGGAATGAAACAAAATGACAAGTCAGGCAGAACTGATTTATACTAAAAAATAACTGAGGTTTTGTCATTGTCGAGTTGAAACAACACAAAAAAACCAACCTTTGTCTCCACCGTTTGTCCCTTATCTCTAGATCTATCTGAACTTCAGCTCCAGGCCTCCTGTGACGCCCAGAGTCAAGGAGGAGCCCAGTTCTCAGTCTGCGGCTTTTCATCATCTCACGTCAGCAGACAGTAACAACCCTCCGACCCAGCCCTTACTGGTCCATCACGAGGTCTTTCTGGAGGGAACCCTTAGAGCCCCACGGGTGTAAGGCCCTACCTAACCTGTCTGGATGCCTCATGAAGTGCCTGTAATGTCTTGCTCAAACCACCAACTGCTATCCCCGCCACAGCCCGAGTAACAGCAAGAATTGTTGTGTTGCAAACAGAATGGTAATTACCATCTAATAGCAGGAAGAACAAAGGCCAAATGGCTTTCATTACTATTATCACTATTATTACTATTGTCACTATTCTTGCCTGTTGATTCCAAGGAGAACAGTAATGCTCCCCATGCTCAACAATGAACCGTTACAGGAGCAGCAGAGAGGGTGGAGGAACATCATTCTTTAGCCTAAAGCCGTCACTAAGCATCGTTTTTCAGTCCTGTTTTTCCTACGCATTTCATGAAGGTGGTTTTGTTGATGTTTTTTTTTTGTTTTTTTTTTTTAGCTCTCCATAAATGTAACTTACTTTCTTTGTATTTGAGATTTTTTTTCTACATTTTGTGTTGTTGTTTTTTGTTGTTGTTGTTGTTGTTGTTTTTTTGTGGTTTTACTATCAAGGATATTTATGTAGCATTTTATTTACTGTTGGCTGTTGCAATTTGTGGAGGGAAAAAAAGCATGCAAGGCACTTGTTCTTCATGTCGTTACACACACACCATACCCTGCAGCTTTTTATTTAACTTTTATTTGTTATAGTCAGTATTATTTCCAACTGTTTAGATCTAGGTTAATGAAGGAGATATTTTCCAGGGGCCAATTTGAATTGAAATGAGGTGACAGTGGTGTATAAGCTATTAGAAAGCATGGTTAGTCATGCTATAAGTCAAATATGAGATCGTTTTCAGCTCTTTGTATGTTGTATGCCACTATATTAGCAGCAATGTTACCAGATCTCTTTATAAATACCATGGACCAAATCCATGATCACTTTACACACAGTTGTCTTCAGAGACATGACGTAGACATGGTACGCCAGCTTTTCCTTTGTGTGTGTGTTGAATGTATATGTGTACATAACTGTTAGTGATGATATTAGTCATTGCTAAATCAAATGAGAGGGGAAGTATAAGAGTTCAATATTAGACATTCTGAGAAGCCTATAACTCTTAGTGTTTGCCGTACCTTTGTTACGTAGGCATTTCAGACAGGTGTATAGTTTTACGTATGAACAGCTGGACTGCTGGAGAAAACTCTTGTAAAAGTGTAAATAACTGTTCTGGTGTGTATCATTGCTCCGCTGCCACATCCTGTATATGATCATTGTTTACAAGCAGAACGGTTTTACAGGCTGTTGGTGTTTGCTCATGTTATTTTATAGTGTATACCATGGATAGAATCAGGGGAGGTTCCATAAGTAAACTGCATTATTCCCTGAGGTGACAAGACAGAGGACAACAGACGATCTTCAGGGTCGATTGACCAATGGATGCGGAAGCAGAGCTCATACTTGGTGTGTTGGTCATCTCATTGTACCACTAGCTGGTTTCCGAGCAGTACTTCTCTTCTTTGTATGCAGCTGTTTCCTCCATCAGAAGAGGGACTCGGAGGCAGTAGTATCATTCCAGACTATTATGATTCCCCTCATCGCTTTGGTGGATAACGTAAAAAAAAAAAAAAAAAAAAAAAAGTTCCAGGAAAGTGTCCTGTTTGTGTGTATGAATTTGTGTGTGTGCATGTCTGACTGTTTTTGTGTGCACGTCTGTATGATTGCAGACTTGAAAGCATTATTGTCAAGAGGTGCCACTACTAAAGATTCAACAAGTTGTTTAGTCTAATAAAGCCCCACAGTCTTTACTCTCAGTCTTTTTTTGTGAATATAAATGTCTGCATAATGTAAAGTCATGTTGATTGCTGTCAAAATTTTCATGATGTGGTACATTGATGTAGAATTTTATGCTGTATTTTCTTGAGTGATTTTAAAACTGTAGATTCCATTAGAAAAGCTGCATATGTCTTGGTCACCATGGTAACTATAACAGAAGCAAATCATTTTGGCACATGAAGGTAATAGTTAGCAGAGAGAAAATGAGGAACAAATGAAGAACTAAGAACGAGATAACCATGACTTATCACTACCTTTCTCCAAGTCTGATTGTGTAGATAAGCTAATTATTAATGAATTATAAATTAATGAAGAGACTGAATGAATCAGGAATGACTTGATAATTGGAACGTTAATAAGTGCCTTTCTAATAATTCCTAACAGAGTAGATCATGACGTGTACCAGTGGAGTGACAGGGAGGGGTTATTTGGTAACTATTAGATATGTGTGAATAGATCAAACTGATTTAAATACTCAAACTCTCTTCATTAGTAGATCCTGATTAATTTTGAACCAGCCTCATTCATTACAAAGTAAACCTAAGTAGATACTGGATACGCCCTCATTACTTTGATATATCCAGTAACTACATGGCGTTTGTGTGTTCATTTAAGTACTTATTAACAATGTATGCGTTCTCGTCCTCATTCAGTTATTACTGAACCAATCGTGGCTACTCTTTTAAAACTGATAACTTATGCATTGGCTAAAGGTTATTCGTCTTTAGTTCCTTATTTGTTCCTCTCTTAAAACAATGCATACCCTGTGAAGCGTTACCAGCTGTTTTCATTTTCCTCACTTCAACCATTTCTACTTGTGAACTGACTCAGGATGACAGGCTTGATCCCAACGGTTTTATTAATGGAAAATATCACACACAAAAAAAAAATGTTTTGTCTTTTGCAACCAGGAAGGAGGTGTTTCAAAACAATAGAGATTATTTTTTATTTTATTGCATCCCTTACGTCTCTGCATTTTACAACATATTTATTGAATCTGAGGCTTTAGTGTTATTGTGCAAATTTGATGTGTTGCTAATTTGTGTATCGATGTAAATAAAATTATGTATTTTTAATTCTGAAAGAAACTTCCATGGTCTCTTTTTACACACATGGTCAAAGTAGCCAAGTTTGGAACTACTGTCTCTGTAAATCCTTTAAGTTCTGCAAAATAATGTCAGGAATTAATTTTCTGAATTACATACAATATGATGGTTACGAATAATAGCACCCTGCGTGTGTGTGTGTGTGTCTGTGTCTGTCTGTGTGTGTGTGTGTGTGTGTGTGTGTGTGTGTGTGTGTGTGTGTGTGTGTCAGACCACCTTAACTTTCCTGTCAAAGGGGCTCAGTATTGTCAAATGTTGTTTTTTGACAACACGCAACTTCTCTTACTGCACTAAATCAGTTGGCTTTAGCCCAAAAAGGGACATCTGGTCGTGAGGAGGAGGCAAACCCGGTGCACAAGTTTGCGTGGGCAGAGTCCATTGTTTCAGGATCTAACTGATAAGAGACAAGCAGGAAATCCCACCATTGAAGTTGAGTAGCTGTAACCAAATGTTTGGTTCAACTTGAGGAAGTTTTAAAGAAAAGAGAAGAAAAGAGAGGCTGAGATTAATCTTCTTAGTATAATAGTAATTGGGCCAGTTGAAAAACTTACAATAAAATGTAACTTGCCACAGCAGTCACATTCATTCTCTTTCACAAATGTAACCAGTTACATATTCATTCATCCTTTTGCCTTCAGGGATGCCTGGAAGGTTGGGAGCAATAAACAGTTGATCCTTTATTCCTCGTGAATATGGTGAAGTACAATGAGATGATTTTCAACCCTAACCTATTTTGAAAATACAAGATCTCGTTTCTCTTGAGATTCTTTTCTAAAAGCAGCAGAAGCTGATCACACTAACCTTTATCTCCAAGGTCTGTTTGAGACCTAACAGTTATTCTTTGTGCAGAAAATCATGTTTTTCAGAGAATGAAAATAAGCATGCATAATCTGTAATTATGAAAATTGACATTTACACTGCAGTTCTTCTCATAAAAAAATCTAAATTATTTTTATATAGCAAAGCTCTGATTTCTTGATTCATTTTTCCTTAGTAAGATCCAAAATTGAAAATTGATCTGTCTACAACAGCAGAAATCTGTCTAATCTCTTTCATCAGAAACAACTGTATTAAAAAAAAAAAAAAAAACTAAAAATGGTCATGAAATGCTTCTTTTGGAAAGGTTTGCTCAACTCTCTGTGGTTCCTTGTTATGGTTGTAAATTTGATAAGACTGTCACTCTTCTTCCTACAACTGTTTGTGGTAAATCAAGCAGTTTAATACGAAAAACACCTACTGTGTGATGTGAAGCACAAAGAGGGAGGCAGAGGGTCTGGTACAATATGTCCTGCACTAAAATGAGCGGCTGTTTCCATGGACATGAACATTACATTCTCTGACATACAATTATATAGATTTCTACTGAAAAAAGAAAATTGTTGTATTATTCTATGGTAAAGAGAAAAAAAACCTTCCAGCAGAAAGAAAAAAATATATATATAAATATACTGTATATATATATAGGCGTGTATGTGTGCATGTATATGTGTAAACAGTAAAATATCCTAGAACAAAAATGATATGAGCGACATATGAGCTATATATACATATATACACATGCATACATATATTTATACATGCAAAGCGATAAGCTTGCCCCACCACTTCCGTTCCCAATTAATTTAAACTTACAGTTTTTTTCAGTCGCTAACAAGCGTTTGTCCAAACAGCAGTCACATTTTCAAAACTCTAAACACAATTAGCACAGCATCGGTCTTTTGTGGCCATACCATTCACACATTTCATGTTGTTTTCACTCAATATGCAGTCAGTGAACATATTTCCACAATGCTTTCATTTTCTTAACAGACAAGCTATACCTCCTAAAAAAATTATGGATTGTTTTTTTATTATTTACAAATGTTAACACACAGCATCCCACAATAGCAGCAACAATGTTCCAAACCTTAGATACAGTATAAAAACCTCTGCTTCTGCAATGATATCAGTTCAAAAACAACATATCGCAGCTGATAAACAAACAATTGCATTTTTTTTTTAAATATTTTTTTTATTTTATATACTCAATAAATCCTGAAAGGGAAATTAGCGGAACACTCTAGTGTTAGTGATTCACACATGCATATGTGTGAATCACATATGCATGTTAGTGTGCACAGGCCCTGAACACACACTCATACACACACAGGGGTCCTGTACGCATGCAGGGGGTTATGGGGGTAGAGTGGCGGGCAGCTCCTTTATGGTGAGCCCAAATGAGCAACTTGTAAGGGGGACGGTGCCTTGCTCAAGGGTGTGTCGGCAGTGCTCTGGAGGTGAGCTGACACCTCCCACTGTCAACTCACACTCCGGGTATTTTTGGGTCGGAGGGGGAATCGAACCGCCAATCTGAGTCACTGCCCCCCCCCCATTGACACAAAGATGATCTTTACCAAGGGTGGATCCGGGATACTAAGCGGTTCTATCCCAGGTGCGTCGCCTTGGATGATATCAGAGATCATAGAGATTAGAGACAGTAATTTTGTATTTTTTTACGTAAACCCCCCCACCCCCACACTTTTTTCCAGACTTTTTGCTGTTGTTTTTTTTTTTGTTCAGAATGCTCTCGTGGGTTTCATGGCTATTTTGTTCACTGTAAGCTTTTTCTTTTCTATCATATTGTAAACAGTATTTTTACTGTACCTCCTGTAATAAACTGTAAAGGAAAAAAACTGATTTGCTCTTTACTGGAATGCTTTTGAATGTGAACATTGCATGTGGACATAAAGTTCCCAACCAAGACATTTTGTGTACATTTTGCATGCGAATACCATTAAAACTGAAACATAAAAGTCTATGTAATTTTTATAATGACAACAATACCCAGTATTTTGAAACCTGGTGTACTTTGATTGACTACATGTACCTCATGAAGTGAAAACAAGCGTTATTGTTTGACATAGTAATTTGATTTTGAGTCAAATATCCAGTGTTTTGGTAAAGTGTGTGTACAGAAAAAGATGTATTCTATTTCGAAATGAAGAGTTAGTGTTTATTTAACAAAATGTGTTTTTGAGAAGAAAATTAACCATTTGGTCAATTGTGCTTTCTAGGTGTGAGTCTGTGTTAAGAGTTTAGAATAAGTATTTGAAGTATGGGTAAGCGCTAGCTAGCAACTGAAAAAAAAAAACTGTAAAGGTGCTTCCTAAAGAATTTCCAAATAACATATTTCAAAAAGAACATTTCAAAACAGCAAACTGACTTCAAGTTTGTCTGTTAGTTAAACCTTTCACTTTTTTGTGAACCAAAGTGTGAGGGTAACTGTGAAAGACAGAACACGTGCCACATATGGGTTACCTTCTAGGTCATCACCACTTCCCATATTTGCTCAAGCTGCTCAGGAAACACGTACCCCTGTGTGCCGAGGAACGGTGATGCTGCGGCCTGCCAACCAGAAGCAGCGAGATACACAGACCGCAGAGGGAGCTGACAGGGATGGCTATGTGAGGATGAGTAGCGTGTGTGTGTGTGTGTGTGTGTGTGTGTGTGTGTGTGTGTGTGTGTGTGTGTGTGTGTGTGTTTGTGGAGGGACATTATCTGAGCTGCACTACACTTCCTCATGTGTTAAAAGCAAACCTTCTGTTTCCATCACTGAATATCAGGTCAGCAGCAGGCAGAGGTCTCAGCAGATGGTTGTCAACTGTGAACATAAAGGTATTTAGGAAAACTGCTCAACAAACAACTTTTATATACAGTATTTCAAATTGCAGTACTTTGCAAGACGTGATGATAGCATGAAGTAAACAGTCCATCCATCATCCATTCATCCATCCGCTACCATTTATCCAGGTCCAGATTGCGGAGGCAACAGTCTGAGCAGAGATGCCCAGACTTCCCACAAATTACGAATAACTAATTAAATTGAAACACAATGTAAAGCTGACAGGATGTCATCTATTAGTACTAATGTTCAAATGATCACATTTATAATGTCTATATAATTTAACATAGTAACTGTATATTTGTTGTAGCCAAAATTAAAAAAAAAGCTCTCAGTGGTCAAGATGATAAGTAACTTCTGACAAACATGTTGGATAGTTCATTGGCTTTGTGCTGTGGGCACCATGATCGCCTGCACAAAATGACAGCAATCTATCAGACAGTGGACCCTTGTTTGGTAACAAGAATGTGGGAGAGCTAGTCAGTGTGCTTGTCTCTTTTAAGAAGAAGAAGAAGAAGAAGAAACACATCTTTGTTAACCCTCTTGGGGAAATTATCTTTTCACTCTTACTGATGTATTTTTACAGTATGAACATGCATTTTTACAGTATTTGTTAGTACAGGCCCCTGAAACAAACACACAACAAACACCAGGGGCCTGTAAGCATGCAGTTAATACACACACATTGGGAGAGGCAGAGTGACGGGGTCGCGACTTCAGGATGCGCCCCAAAATAAGCAGCTTGAAGGGGGGACGGCGCCTTGCTCAAGGGCGCCTCGGCAGTGACCAGGAGGTGAGGAGTGGCTCAATGGTAGAAGGGACGAAGGGTAGAAGTAGTGGTGGAAGGGACTATAAATGTCAAAGATCTTTGCATGGTTGAGGTTATCACTAATCCAGCCCATAATGACATGAATGACATGACACAAGTGTGTAGGACAGTCCTCACTTCATATCAGAGTTTATCACAGAGATTTCATTCTCTACATTCCTCTAAAATCTATCATGATCTCACGTTGATCACACGTCGCAATGCCATTCGACAGAACCATGTCATATGTTAATGTTGTTTATTGTGTTCCTTTAAAAGTGGCATTTTGACACTAACGTCCACTTCAAGTAAGAATTATTTATTGTGTACAATGCCACGGAATGTATTTCTCCTCTCTGGTTTCAGTGTTTTGTGGTGTCATTTCCATAAATCTTTTATTGCTTCTGTTCAGGACAGGCTCCTTGTGTGGAACATTCCACTGAGCAGGAGGATATCATTTGTCCAATCATCAAATATTCAACTGCTACTGCAGGGCTCACAAAAGCAGGCTACAGAATTGATTTTAACTGACATGGAGTAGAGATCATTTAATGAAGTAAATTGTCATTTATTCCAAGCTAATGTATAACACTTGTTGTTGCTGACTTTGGCGAGGGAGACACTGCATAGACCTATCCTCATCCCAAAAGTCAGCTAATCATATCACATTTTGATTTACCACCAATGTTTTAGATAATTATTGGCTCTCTAGCATGAATCATATTTAATTGCAATCATCTGCAAAGTTTAACTGCCACCCCATTTTTCCATTCTCATTCTAATATTACATAATTTAATGAGATATTAAACATTTGATGTCCCTCATTTGCACACTGTATCTTCTAGAACTGAGTTTGTAGTGTCAGCATTCAAAACTCAATGAAAAACAAACAGCTCTGAAATTAAAGTATTTTATTGTCTTCAGAGATTTGAAAGGTTTATTACCAAAGCTTTTTTAATCCTTTGTGGTATTCAAACTTTTGTCTGTACTTGTCAGTGTATGCTACTTAAGTTGAGCAGCAGCCATTTCACATTAATGCTGAATGTCTGGAATGCCAAATGTCATCTATAAACATTTACTTTGCTCTAAAATATTTCTTGATAAACATCATTATCTCAACAGCAATCTATTCTGATGTAATAAAAATTAAAAAAAAAACATGGCCATATGTTACAGTTCAGCTCAGGTGATGAATTTCAAGCAAGCTGTTTCTCATAATCCCTCAACCCCCCTAACATACGGTGTGATGAAATCGAGTGTGAATCACTAGAGGCGAGGAATCGGAATCAGGGAATCATTTGAGCACAGGAGCAGCTCCTCGCATCAATTCCCGCTCCATACTAAACTATAACGTTATCAGAAACATAGCTGCTTGCAATTTGTTGTTGTCCTCTTTCCTTGATTTTTTTTTTTTTTTTTTCAACTGGTTTCTACTAAATTGCTACAGCAGTACAAAATCAGCCAAAGGAGTTGCACTTTCTTTGACAACAACAGAGCAACACAGTGAGAAACAAGCAAATATCTAGCGTTATGTTCACAGTTTTGAGGCTTTACAAGAAGCACAATGGTGCTTTGACTTGACTATTCTTGTCTTTGACTTAGTCTGAAAATCGAGCAGTTCTGCTGCCAGGGGGAAATGACTGACTGTATGTTCTGATTTTGAGAGGCAGGCCCTCTACTCGTCCAGCTATCCTCGTTCTAACTTCCAGCTCTGGTGTCACAAGGTGACAAACATTAAAACTCCTTAAAAAATAATGACACATAAGGAAGCTCAGGCGATCAAAAAGTTTTTACGTTTAGAAAAGGATTTAATAGTAACATTAAAGTGCTAAACTTACTTGGAGCAGAGACAAGAAAAACCCAAACTGAAGACAGACTTCAGTCAAAATTCAGACACCATCAAAATATAAGAACTGCTAACAGCAGCAGTTTTATTCGAAGTGGAAATTTTGTTTCACATTAAGCCCCAAGCCTGATACGCACTTTCAGATCATGGTGCCCCCAATCTCCAACCCTGCAACACCCCTCCAGGGCCATTCCATAGTGCAGCTACAAAGACAGGTGACAGCACAATTATATGCATGATTGGTACACCTCTCAAAATACATGAAGCTTAGAATAGGCTGATTGATGGGATGAACAAGTCTTCCCTCCAGGGAGGTTTTCATCTTTGCAAGACCTCGTAACTTGTTTCCACGAGGATTTTGGGCGTACAACTGTTTCCCACCCAGTAGGTGGTGCACATTCTGGTTCAAGCTTGTGTCACCTGGCACTTCGAACTGAAGCACCCTTCCAGACTGTGTTAACAACATGTGCCAACTGACCTCCACTGCGTATTAAAAAAACAGCACCCTGGCTGTCGTTCAACCGACTCAAATTCTACCACCCTTCACCTCTCCTCACACTGTCCTCTGTGATGGTGTTGCTCAAATCAAAATACAGAGCTGAGAAGCAGTACTTGCCTCAAAGCAAAACACTGTCACACATCTGTTGAACAAGACAGCATACTTTTGAGTTTCTGTGCAGTATTTCAAAAACAAAGTATTCTTGACACTTCCCCTGTAGAACCTTTGACAGTAACATGACAGTTGGGTTTCTTCATATCACTGAGAAAACGTCATGATTCAGCTGCACAGATGATACGGGTATTCAAACACAGTAGTTCAAGTCAACAGCAATTACCGGTCTGGTATGCAATGTGTGTGTGTGTGTGTGCGTGCGTGCGTGCGTGCGTGTGTGTGTGTGTGTGTGTCTGTGTGTGTTTGTATACAGTGCACCCTCACGCATTCGCGCATCAACTCCGACAACTTAACCTCCTCGCGGATTTTTGGCAGGCAGTCACGTGATACCGTACGCGCATTCTATTGGCTGACGGCATCAGGAAGTGCACTCGGTTCCGTGAGTATCGAACTTCCGTGAGACACAAAAGTACTTTAAACAGTCAGTAAGAGTGTAGGAAAAGGTAACACAGATAGAAGGTGGTTTAATGTCAGTATAGGGAGGGTTCATGAACTTTTAAATTACCGTAAATAATAAGATAAATAGTTTGTCGCTCTATCGCGAAATTCATTAATCCGCGTGTGGTTCCTGGAACACATTAACCACGAGTAAGGAGGCGCACTGTGTGTGTGTGTGTGTGTGTGTGTGTGTGTGTGTGTGTGTGTGTGTGTGTGTGTGTGTGTGTATGCGTGTATGTGTGTGTGTGTGTGTGTGTGTGTGTGTGTGTGTGTGTATATAGGGTTAGTAGGGTTAGGGTTATATATGTACAGTATATAACCCTATATATATATATATATATATATATATATATATATATATATATATATATATATATATATATATATATATATATACTGTGCGTATATATATATATATATAAACGCACAGTATATGTATATATATATACAGTATATGTATATATATATATATATACACAGTATATATATATATAGGGTTAGGGTTATATATATATATATATATAACCCTAACCCATATATACAGTGTATATATGTATGGGCTTGCACTAAGGACGAGTATGACTAAGCCACTGTGGTTCAGTGTAAAAGAATTGAGTAAGCCACTGCGCCGACGAGCAACATTCGACGCTGGGACGCGGGGGGGGGACCCCGGGGGGCTCCCCCGGGAAATTTTTTAGAAGATGGGGTTGTTTTCCTGCATTCTGAGGGCAAAATCTTCTGTTCAGTTTACCTACAAAAATACACTAAAGTCAACAGTTCAAGCTGAACTATCTGTATTTCTATCCTACTTTATGCAGGTATAAATGTGAGATTCAACAATTGAAAACTTGCATTCACTATGTGAAGATACAGTCATACAAAATATTACTCAATGTTTACTTGTAAGTTTTTTCTCACACCAACTACCTTCATGACTACATGAAGGTAGTTGGTGTGAGAGAAGAGGATGCAAAGGACAGGGTTAGATGGAGGCAATTGATTCGCTGTGGCGACCCCTGAAGGGAAAAGCCGAAAGGAAAAGAAGAAGAAGATATATATACAGTATATTTACAGTATATATTCATCTCGACAAATAGGTAGGTAGGTAGATAGATAAATAGAAAAGATAGGTAGATAGATAGACAGACAGACAGACACAAAGATAGATAGATAGATAGATAGATAGATAGATAGATAGATAGATAGATAGATAGATAGATAGATAGATAGATAGATAGATAGATAGATAGATAGATAGATAGATAGATAGATAGATAGATAGATAGATAGATAGATAGATAGATAGATAGATAGATAGATAGATAGATAGATAGATAGATAGATAGATAGATAGATAGATAGATAGATAGATAGATAGATAGATAGATAGATAGATAGATAGATAGATAGATAGATAGATAGATAGATAGATAGATAGATAGATAGATAGATAGATAGATAGATAGATAGATTTATTCTGGTTCAGTCTCTCTTTCAACGAGGTTCTTCCAGTGGAGCAGGTGCAGACATTTTTAGAGGTTTAAAACATGACCTTAGGCTGTTTCTCTTGTTCTAGCGTTGGATGATAAGCGGATGTTAGCTGCCTTTGTCAGACTCCTGTTTTTACAGCTTTAATATCAATTCCATCATACTTATCCATCAACAGCATGTGATATTAGCATTGGCAATAACTTCCTTTGTGTTATTTATCAACATCACCAGCATGTCTTGCCCATTCAAATGCATTATTGGAATTTAGATTGGCTCATTGTGAGGTTATATCTTCTGAAATATGGAACTCGATCATGTGAGGATATTTTTTTCCCTAAACAAGCATGATGCAACAACAAAAGTCTAATTGAACTCCATGATCATGAAAGGAACCTTATTTTAAGAAATCTCTTCAGTTTTATATATATGATAAATGATTTATAGTAATTGTGTGCAGTTCTTATTTGGCTGCTTGGTTTCTCAATTTGATTGTCTGTACATTTAGACATACATGCAGTGGTGTGAGAAAGTGTTGGACCCCACCTGACTTCTTCAAGGTTTCAAGTTTTCACAATTAAAAGTGTTGATCTTCAAACAGAAGTTAACATAAAATAATGGCAACAGGACAGGACAGCTGCACATTGAAGGTTCATACAGGAAGTTACAAAAGATCCAAGGAAAGCATCCTGAACTGAACCTCTATAGGTATCAGACTTCATGGCTCCACTATTTAAGAGACACGGGGTAAAAATGGAATGCAGGTTGGACTGGCAGGGCACAGTCACTGCTAACCCACAAGAAAATTAGAGGTCATCTGAGTTCTGCCGCAAGAGACTCAGAGCTTTTAGAAAAATATTCTTTGGACTGATGAATTGAAAGTTTAACTCTTTGAAAAGAACAGGGTCATGTCACATCTGGTGAAAAAGAAACAAAGCATTCCTCTGAAAGAATATTACAGTTACAGTCAATCACAGAGACGTCAGTGTGTTGTGGGGAGAATTGGCTGCTTCTGAGCAAGAGCGACAAGCTTTAATTGAGGAAACATAAATTCTGCTCTCTAACAGAAAATGCTACAGCAGCTCTACAAAAGAGGATGGGGCAAAATTCCACCACAGTGATGTCAGACGCTGACCTCCTGTTATCTGAGTTTGTCTGCAGTTTTTACTGCTAAAGGTGACAGAGCTAACTTTCAGATCAAGGAAACAAGTATATTTCACAATGGTATTTTTCTCTTCTTCTTTGTTTTGGAGAACAAAATTAAATTAAAATGTAAATTTA
Source organism: Antennarius maculatus (assembly GCA_013358685.1). Lineage (NCBI taxonomy): Eukaryota > Metazoa > Chordata > Actinopteri > Lophiiformes > Antennariidae > Antennarius > Antennarius maculatus. Next base: position 5,050,329 of record CM023610.1, on the reverse strand, counting down.
AACTTCTTATTTAAACTAGTTAATGCATTTCAATAATGCAAGATCCAAAATGTTTTCACAACACTTTTAAGCCACATTCATGTCACTTTGCTAACGTAAACCTTTGGTGGTAGGGTTTATCCACATCAGCTAAAAAATAATTTTTTAAGAAGAAGAAGAAATTCCACTTTAATGTCCCTCAATGTCCCAAATTATCTTTACACTCTATACTACACTTTGCATCTTCTCCTTCTTTTCCTTTCGGCTTTTCTCTTCAGGAGTCGCCACAGCGAATCAGTTGCCTCCATCTAACCCTGTCTTCTGCATCCTCTTCACTCACACCAACTACATTCATGTCCTCTTTCACTACATCCATAAACCTCCTCTTTGGTCTTCGTCTAGGCCTGTTGAGCCACATTTTGTAATAACAGTGCATTTTGTAGTAAACGTCCAAAATGTAATAACTTTTTCATTTCATTTTGTAATAAACCCGCATTTTGTAATAAACTGCCCCAACGCATTTTGTAATAAATTTTGCCGCATTATGTAATAATTTTTTACATTTTGAGAAGATTATTACAAAATGCACTTGCAACTTTTTTATTTTCTAGGAAATGTAATAACATGGTGCATTATGTAATAATACCTATTATTGTTGTTTGTTAAACAATGAATTTATACAAGAATGACTGTTGTTGTTTTTTATGCAATTCCCCTTAGAGCTATGTAGCCCAATAAATCTATGTATGACAAAATACTCCAAATATAACTTTAGTTGCCTATTTGAAGTTTGGAATTATATAGGCCAATAACTTGTGGCCAAATTCAAAGCTCTACATGGTCTGTCACTCAGCCAGGGAGGTGAGGGCGGGCTGTAATCTGATTGGCTACTCCATCAGTTCTACAAAGATCATACGATGCTTGCATGCTTAATTGAGACAGCCAACAGAGTTCAACATGATGCCAGGTATCATGCTCTCACTGCAGATCACAGTCATCTGCAAACATCATAGTCCATGGAGATTCCTGTCTAACCTTATCTGTCAGCCTGTCCATCATCATAGCGAACAAGAAGGGGCTCAGAGCTGATCCCTGATTCAGTCCCACCTCCACCTTGAACTCCTCTGTCACACCAAGAGCACACCTTACCACTGTTTTACAGTCCTCATACGTGTCCTGCACCACTCTCACATACTTCTCTGACACTCCAGATTTCCTCATACAATACCACAGTTCCTCTCTGGACACCCTGTCATAAGCTTTCTCCAGATCTACAAAAACACAATGCAGCTCCCTCTGGCCTTCTCTGTACTTCTCTATCAACATCCTCAAAGCAAATACTGCATCTGTAGTACTCTTTTTTGGCATGAAACCATACTGCTGCTCACAAATGCTCACTTCTGCCCTTAGTCTAGCTACTCTTTCCCATAACTTCATTGTATGGCTCATCAGCTTTATTCCTCTGTAGTTGCCACAACTCTGCAAATCTCCCTTGTACTTAAAAATGGGCACCAGCACACTTCTCCTCCATTCCTCAGGCATCTTCTCACTATCTAAGATCCTGTTGAACAACCCAGTCAGAAACACTCCTGCCAACTCCACTAGGCACTTCCAAACCTCTACAGGTATATCATCAGGACCGACTGCCTTTCCACTCTTCATCCTCTTCATTGCCCTCCTCACTTCATCCTGACTAATCTTTGCTATTTCCTGGTCCACAACAGTCACCTCTTCTAGTCTTTGTTCTCTTTCATTTTCCACGTTCATCAACTCTTCAAAGTACTCTTTCCATCTTCCCATCACACTGCTGGCACCTGTCAATAGACTTCCATCCCTATCCTTAATCACCCTAACCTGTTGCACGTCCTTCCCATCTCTGTCTCTCTGTCTTGCCAACCTGTATAGATCAGTCTCTCCCTCCTTACTGTCCAACCTAGCATACAAGTCATCATAAGCCCCTTGTTTGGCCTTTGCTACCTCTACCTTCACCTTACGCTGTATCTCCCTGTACTCCTGTCTATTCTCCTCAGTCCTCTCAGTGTCCCACTTCTTCTTAGCTAACCTTTTTCTCTGAATACACTCCTGTACCTCCTCATTCCACCACCAAGTCTCCATATCTACTTTCCTTCCAGATGACACACCAAGTACTTTCCTACCTGTCTCCCTGATCACATCAGCTGTAGTTGTCCAGTCATCTGGAAGCACCTCTTGGCCACCCAGAGCCTGTCTTAACTCCTTCTTAAAAGTCATGCAACTTTTCCCTTTTCAGCTTCCACCATTTCGTCCTCTGCTCTGCCTTTGCCCTCTTCATCTTCCTCACCACCAGAGTAATCCTACACACCACCATCCTATGCTGTTCGGCTACACTCTCACCTACCACTACTTTGCAGTCACTGATCTCCTTCAGATTACACTGTCTACACAAGATGTAGTCTACCTGTGTGCTCCTACCACCACTCTTATAGGTCACCCTATGTTCCTGCCTCTTCTGGAAGAAAGAATTCACTATAGACATTCCCATCCTTCTCGCAAAGTCAACTACCATCTGCCCTTCTGCATTCCTCTCCTGGATCCCAAACCTGCCCATCACCTCCTCATCACCTCTGTTCCCTGCACCAACATGTCCATTGAAGTCTGCACCAATGACAACTCTCTCACTTCTAGGTATGCTCTGCATCACTTCATCAAAGTCCAACCAGAATTTCTCCTTCTCCCCCAGCTCACATCCTACCTGTGGAAGATACCCACTAACAACATTGAACAACACACCTTCTATTTCTAGCTTCAGGCTCATCACTCTCTCCGACACTCTTTTTACCTCCAGGACATTCCTAACAAACTCCTCCTTCAAGATAACTCCTACTCCATTTCTCTTCCCATCTACACCATGATAGAACAACTTGAACCCTGCTCCTAAACTTCTAGCCTTGCTACCTTTCCACCTGGTCTCCTGGACACACAGTATTTCTACCTTACTCCTCTGCATCGTGTCAACCAACTCTCTACCTTTTCCTGTCATAGTTCCAACATTCAACATCTCTGCTCTCAGTCCTGTACTCTTGGCTTTCCTCTTCTCTCTCTTCTTACGGACACACTTTCCTCCTCTCCTTCTTTGATCAACAGTAGTCCAATTTCCACCGGCGCCTTGTTGGTCAACAGCGCCATTGTTATTGTTAACCCAGGCCTCAACCGATCCGGTATGGAAGTCATAGGTTTGATTCGCATGTTTGTTTTGGGAAAAGTTTTACTCCGGATGCCATTCTTGACGCAACCCTCTGAATATATCCAGACTTGGGACTGGCACAATAAGACTCTATTTCTAGCTTCAGACTCATCACTCTATCTGACAATCTTTTTACCTCCAGGACATTCCTAACAAACTCCTCCTTCAAGATAACTCCTACTCCATTTCTCTTCCCATCTACACCATGATAGAACAACTTGAACCCTGCTCCTAAACTTCTAGCCTTGCTACCTTTCCACCTGGTCTCCTGGACACACAGTATGTCTACCTTCCTCGTTACGCCGGATGCCCTTCCTGACGCAACCTTCTGTATTTATCCGGGCTTGGGACCGGCATAATAAGACACTGGCTTGCGTCCTCTTGTGACTACATTAAATCTCTTCAGTTTTATATAAATGATTTATAGTAATTATGTGTGCAGTTCTTATTTGGCTGCTTCGTTTCTCAATTTGATTGTCTGTACATTTAGACATACATACAGTGGTGTGAGAAAGTGTTGGACCCCACCTGACTTCTTCCAGGTTTCAGGTTTTCACAATTAAAAGTGTTGATCTTCAAACAGAAGTTAACATAAAATAATGGCAACAGGAGTTAACCGAGAAATTAAGTTTAATGAAAATTGCATGTCTTGGACCAAAGAGGTTATTTATACAGACTGGCAATGACAAAATTCGTACAGCTGCACATTGAAGGTTCATACAGGAAGTTACAAAAGATCCAAGGAAAGCATCCTGAACTGATTCCGTTGGCTCACACTCCGAGGGATGTCCTGGTGGGAGTGGGATTCGAGCCACCAATGGCTGGGTGATCTGTCTTCAAGGCATCTGCTCTACCGCTGAGCCACTTCTGCCCCAAAGAATAGCAAAATAAGTGGCCTTGGACACATTGTTTTTTTTTCATCAGTGGTCTTACTAAAAGTTGATGGATGTAATTAGGAAGTTCAACCTTCCTGATAGTAAATTACCCTGAGTACACTATTTAATGACCTTTTGCACAAATATTTGATTGAATTTGGACAAATATCGTGTCCAACAGAATCAAGAAAAATGACTATGTCCTTTATACAGGAATTACATTTAAATACAGGTGCAGACAGTTGTAAAGTGTTAGCACTCATTATTGAAAGGTGAGCTGAAAAATAAAATATTCACAGACTTGCATATGTCAGCATTGTGAGCGTATTTTATCAGTCTTCATAACACAATATCAATGTTAAATTGTGCACATCAGTGTTATTATGACCATTGTATATCACCATCATGCTTATGGTGAACCCTAAAGTAAGTTATAATTCTTCAATTTAACATTTTATTAATCTTGTTGAAATGTTACATAATACATTTATATAATAAGTATTATTACTATATATATGCAGAGACATACAAGATGTTTAACTTTGTTGAATTAAATTGACAACTTCTTTTCCTTTTGGCTTTTCCCTTCAGGGGTCGCCACAGCGAATCAACCGCCTCCATCTAACCCTGTCCTTTGCATCCTCTTCTCTCACACCAACTACCTTCATGTCCTCTTTCACGACATCCATAAACCTCCTCTTTGGTCTTCCTCTAGGCCTCCTGCCTGGCAATTCAAAACTCAGCATCCTTCTACCAATATATTCACTATCTCTCCTCTGGACATGTCCAAACCATCTCAGTCTGGCCTCTCTGACTTTATCTCCAAAACCTCTAACATGTGCTGTCCCTCTGATGTACTCATTCCTGATCCTATCCTTCCTGGTCACTCCCAGAGAGAACCTCAGCATCTTCATCTCTGCTACCTCCAGCTCTGCCTCCTGTCTTTTCCTCAGTGACACTGTCTCTAGACCAAACAACATCGCTGGTCTCACCACAGTTTTGTACACCTTTCCTTTCATTTTAGCTGAAACTCTTCTATCACACATCACACCTGACACTTTTCTCCACCCATTCCATCCTGCCTGGACACGCTTCTTCACCTCTTTTCCCCACTCTCCATTGCTCTGGACTGTTGACCCCAAGTACTTAAAATCCTCCACCTTCTTGATCTCTTCTCCCTGTAACCTCACTCTTCCACTTGGGTCCCTCTCATTCACACACATGTACTCTGTCTTACTGCGGCTAACCTTCATCCCTCTCCTTTCCAGGACAAACCTCCACCTCTCTAGCTTCTCCTCCACCTGTTCCCTACTCTCACTACAGATCACAATGTCATCTGCAAACATCATAGTCCATGGAGATTCCTGTCTAACCTCGTCTGTCAGCCTGTCCATCACCATAGCGAACAAGAAGAGGCTCAGAGCTGATCCCTGATGCAGTCCCACCTCCACCTTGAACTCCTCTGTCACACCTACAGCACACCTCACCACTGTCTTACAGTCCTCATACATGTCCTGCACCGCTCTAACATACTTCTCTGCCACTCCAGAATTCCTCATACAATACCACAGTTCCTCTCTGGGCACCCTGTCATAAGCTTTCTCCAGATCTACAAAAACACAATGCAGCTCCCTCTGGCCTTCTCTGTACTTCTCTATCAACATCCTCAAAGCAAATACTGCATCTGTAGTACTCTTTTTTGGCATGAAACCATACTGCTGCTCACAAATGCTCACTTCTGCCCTTAGTCTAGCTTCCACTACTCTTTCCCATAACTTCATTGTATGGCTCATCAGCTTTATTCCTCTGTAGTTGCCACAACTCTGCACATCTCCCTTGCTCTTAAAAATGGGCACCAGCACACTTCTCCTCCACTCCTCAGGCATCTTCTCACTATCTAAGATCCTGTTGAACAACCCAGTCAGAAACTCTACTGCCACCTCTCCTAGACACTTCCAAACCTCTACAGGTATATCATCAGGACCGACTGCCTTTCCACTCTTCATCCTCTTCAGTGCTCTCCTCACTTCATCCTGACTAATCTTTGCTACATCCTGGTCCACAACAGTCACCTCTTCTAGTCTTTGTTCTCTCTCATTTTCCACGTTCATCAACTCCTCAAAGTACTCTTTCCATCTTCCCATCACACTGCTGGCACCTGTCAATAGACTTCCATCCCTATCCCTGACAACTAATGCTGACAAAAGAAATATTAATGTAATAGATTTGATTTTAAATATAAATGTAATTATTATGGGATTAACAGAAGTAATAAAATGTCATTAGCAGTTTTTTCAGAAATCTTGTGGAAGGGACATTCCAAACATGATATCATGATATGTTGCTTCATAACAATGGAAAAGAGTTAAAAGAGTTGTAGTGTGAAAGTCTAAATCTGTATCCAATTATTTTTAATTTTTTTCCAAATAATTGCGTAATTTTTTTCATTCAAATTATTAATATTAAATTAATTTCACTTATATACTGTGTGACATCTCAAGTGTGAAATGAGCCAGAGAGGATGTGAGACTTGTGTCCTCCCACTGACTGCCATACACAATGCTATTATCTCTTCACTTTATACAGTACACACCAAACATCCTGTTTCTGCTTTCATTATTTTGAGAAAAAGGATATCAGTCTTCCTTCCTTTTCAATCTGTGCAATTCACAGCTAAATAAACTTCCATATGCAAACAGGCTCTCCCTCAGTCTTACATCCCTGATCACTCAGATGTTCACCAGAATCACTCTCTCCTCCTGATGCTTGGCAGCTATCTTCTACGCATTTAAGTTGTTAATAAATACATAAATACAAACAGCAGTTACACAATAATGGCAGAAAAAAACAGTAAAAGCACAATTGTGGTTAGAGACAGAACTAAGCAGGCAAAAAGCAGCAGTTGGCAAAAGCATAAAAAACAGATGTACAGTAACTATGAACTGAGGGCAAGCCACACCTATATTCATCAACAACCAATCATAGATGACTTCATGTGACATTTGACACCCAGGAACCCCACAGTGTATCCTGTCTTCACCACCCCCTGTTTACCCACTGTTTGCTGACCTAGATGGCCTTGCCTCTTCAGCCCCCTCCAGGCCCCCCTCCTCCTGAGAGAATTATTGTACCCCCTGCATGAAGGAGGTCTTCAGTCTCTGTGCAGGAGCTTGATGACAGCAGTCTGCCACTGAAGGAGCTCCTCTGCTGGGAGAAGGTGGTGTGCAGGGGTTGGCTAGTGCCCTCCAGTACTGATCTCAGCTTGGACATGGTCCTCCTCTCTAGAACAGTAACCACAGTGTCCAAGTTCTGACCGATCACAAAACCAGCCCTCCAGATGAGCCTGTCCAGAAAAGGAAACAGTTTGATTAAATGAAAAGGTGTTCTTGATTTCCTCAAGATAAATTTATTCCTAAATGAAATCGCTGTTGTTTGTGAAATTAAGTGTGATAACTGGAAAATTGAAAGAAGTGACAAATGTCATCTTGGATTATGCCCGGTCAGGTCAGATGTAGGTTCAGCAACAGTATGTGTTCAAAGAATATATATATACTAAATGACCATTTATATACTAAATGACCATATTATTTCACCAATGGATTCTTTTCTTCCCTGATGACACAGGCATATTCTAAGATGAGAATGTCAGGATTCATTTAGTGAATTTGTGAAAGAGTGGTCTGGGGAGCGTGAGTCATTATTTTCATACATGGATTGGTCACCGCAGAGTCCAGACCTTAACCCCATTGAGAATCTTGGGGACGTACTGGAGATGGC
>CM023610.1:4869975-5037475 GCA_013358685.1 Antennarius maculatus | reverse complement strand
GCCTGTCATGATGGTCCGTCATCTGATTGCTTTCTTAATATTTTAATTCATAGTAACTACGTTGAGCAAAAAAAGAAAGTGGTTAGACGAATATGTGCAACGTGAATTTACATGTACTGTATAACAGAACGTGATGGGAGTCAGTGTTCTGCATGATTTGCAATGTCAAGTTGAGCAACTCTAGTCTCGCACTGGCAAAAATAAAGGAACACTTCCTTAAGCTGCATGGAAAACAAAACAAACAGACTTTGCTGTGAAAATGACATCAGAGTAGCACTTGCCAATGTGAAGCCACACATATCTGAACTGGTCTCTCAACAACAACAACAGCAGAAGTCACACTGATTTGCAGGCAGGTCATTTCATGTGAGTTCATGCACCGTCTTGGTTTTGTTCTTTGAAAAAGGTGACATTAATGCACAATTCATTAAATACACCAAAACATATACTTATGTCTCAAATTTGAAAAAAAAATTACTAAAGAAGCGTTTGGTGAGTGAGCAAATGAAACTGTCGGGGTTCGGTACCTCCAACAAGGTTAAGAACCACTGGGTTAGACCATGAATCCAGTTTTAAATGCAGTGGCTATCCAAGGGTGTATTCCAGATTGTACATACTCCCTATGAAACAAAGAAAACTTTGTGTACTTCCACTTTTAGGACATGGATATGTGCTGAAATACCTGATATATGCCACAATGCCACTTGAAACACACTTGAAAGACTCATGTGTTATCCCAGAAAAACTGATGAAAAAGCAGGCTCATGACATTTTTCACAACTTCACATCTGTCACAGAAAACAGACTGTGTTGTATTTGTGGTATTTGTGCTCATATATACAAATATAAGGGGAGGGAGCCAGACAAAATTTGAATTGAATTTAAATTTCATATATTTTAATTCTCTGACAGAAAAATCATGAAAGTGTTGGACTTCATACTCTTCAATTATGTTCTGGTGAACCAAAAAGAGAATTTTTGTTGCACCATGGTATTCAAAATTTAGTTGAGAGTCCATTTAATTATTGTTTCCTAACTGTAAAAATTATATATCATAATTTATTTTGTGGGCCATGTAAAAAAAATAGGAGCTAAAATATTGTTGTTATGGTGCTTGAAGTACAGTGATACCTCTACTTACGAATGTCTCTACTTACGAAATTTTCTACTTACGAAATTTCTCAAAAGGAAAGTATTGCCTCTACTTACGAAAGAAATTTCGACTTACGTAATGTAAAAACATAGTATCGGCTGATACTCGAATCTCCCACAGGTTCCTGAACGCAACATTCTCATAGCTGCTCTGCCATTGGCTATTACCTATTACGTATCTTCCTGGCATCCCATTGGCTAAGAGGGATGCCACTCCACCTCTGTGTGGAGCTAGATCGATGCTTAAGCAGTGTCTTCAGCATTCGGCCCTCGACCCGTGAGATAGTCTGATAGTTTTGCGCAAATGTAATAACTTTTAGAGTACGTATTCGCTATTGACCCCAAGAAAGTGCAGACATTTAAAGTTCATCGATCCTTTGTCCTGTGTTTCATTGGGTTACATGTAGAGGTAAGGCTGGTGAAATGTCATGAGTCCTTGCATAAACTCTAAAACGTCCTTGTAGGATATCAGATAGCGTTGTATCTCAAACAAATTATTTCAACTTTTGAATAGCTTGGGCTCTCCCCCATTACAGAAGTTTGTATGAAACCACTCAGTAACCTTAATCAGATCCTCAAACAGTCCTCACAGTGGACCATAGCATTTCAAGGTGCTGCTTCTGACATGAGCTCGGGTTTGTAGCCACTGATTCCATTCTAGTTCAAAGTCCTGACTTCCTTGTGCTGTCCAAGCATGTTCGTTGGACTTGCCATTTGAATTGAAGTCTTATGTGACCCCTAATAACTAACTTTGATGCTTTTCTCTGTGCTGGAGTTTTTATCATGAGATTCAAGGGGGACTAAAGATGCAAATTAACTTGGTGATATGATCTGCTTAGACCCCGTGATGTGCATCCAGGGTGTCCTCAACTTCTCTCCCATAACTTTGGGCTATAGCCAGCTGTTATTTGCTCCAGCAGACCCGTGACCTATACATGGATAAACAGCGGTAGAAAAGGCAATAGTCTCGTCTACTAGAAAATTGGTGGATGGATATAATCTGGTTAAGTGTATCAAATGAAGCTTTTATGGCTCAGCTTTGACCCATATATTATGTAAAAGGCTAGTGTAGCTACAATTATTGTCTTACACAGTGATCATATCTGTATTCTGTGGAGTGTGTCTTTAAAAGATGAGATCATGTAGAGTTAACCTGTTCTTATTGTTTTACAGGGTTTGTTCCTTTATCAGCTGCACCCCAAGGACGTGTGTCCTCTAACTGGTCTGAGACTAAAAACTGTCCCAGTTAGTCTCCAGGTAAAATCAACTCCGATTCAGTCCCGGTGTGAGGAAGGCAGATTACTGAGGTGACGTCCCACTACAATCATATCTGAACATTTTAGCAGGGATAAGTCAATAACTCAGAATTCTAACTATTTGACTGAAAATCAGAGCATTTACATGTAATTTAGACATGATATAAAATACAGCCAGCTGGGATAGGCTCCAACTCCCTGTGACCTGCCACAGTGGATGAAGCAGGTAGAAAATGAATGAATAAATGAATAGAATACAGTCCATCTCCACAGTAACTCTGACCATGTGTTGATTCAATAGCAGAACTTTCAGCCTGGTGGACTGGGGAAGGGTAGAATTTGAAGGTTTGGTTTCCGTACAGTCTGTAAATAGTTAGTTCATATTCAGTCCATCCATGTTCTGCTTGACCCATTTTAGTCTGACCAAAGGTACAGCAAAGTGAACCCTAAAAGCTGTCACATAACAGGGTATCATTTCCTCAAACTGTATCATGCTCCTCCTGTGTGCCATAAAAGTCTGGAAAACATTATAGGAATTCATCCACATTCAAGGCTTTCCTTGATAGTTTTATATTATAAATTTCTTTATCAATTAATTTCATAACATTAGAACACTCTTCTGTTGTATTGTTATAAAGTAATGTTATAATGCTTGACTACTGCATGAATGCCAGAATCTTCTTCTTTTCCTTTTGACTTTTCCCTTCAGGGGTCACCACAGCGAATCAATTGCCTCCATCTAACCCTGTCCTTTGCATCCTCTTCTCTCACACCAACTACCTTCATGTCCTCTTTCACAACATCCATAAACCTCCTCTTTGGTCTTCCTCTAGGCCTCCTGCCTGGCAGTTCAAAACTCAGCATCCTTCTACCAATATATTCACTATCTCTCCTCTGGACATGTCCAAACCATCTCAGTCTGGCCTCTCTGACTTTATCTCCAAAACCTCTAACATGTGCTGTCCCTCTGATGTACTCATTCCTGATCCTATCCATCCGGGTCACTCCCAGGGAGAACCTCAGCATCTTCATCTCTGCTACCTCCAGCTCTGTCTCCTGTCTTTTCCTCAGTGACACTGTCTCTAGACCAAACAACATCGCTGGTCTCACCACAGTTTTGTACACCTTTCCTTTCATTTTAGCTGAAACTCTTCTATCACACATCACACCTGACACTTTTCTCCACCCGTTCCATCCTGCCTGCACACGCTTCTTCAACTCTTTTCCACACTCTCCATTGCTCTGGACTGTTGACCCTAAGTACTGAAAATCCTCCACCTTCTTGATCTCTTCTCCCTGTAACCTCACTCTTCCACTTGGGTCCCTCTCATTCACACACATGTACTCTGTCTTACTGCGGCTAACCTTCATTCCTCTCCTTTCCAGGACAAACCTCCACCTCTCTAGCTTCTCCTCCACCTCTTCCCTGCTCTCACTGCAGATCACAACGTCATCTGCAAACATCATAGTCCATGGAGATTCCTGTCTAACCTCGTCTGTCAGCCTGTCCATCACCATAGCGAACAAGAAGGGGCTCAGAGCTGATCCCTGATGCAGTCCCACCTCCACCTTGAACTCCTCTGTCACACCTACAGCACACCTCACCACTGTCTTGCAGTCCTCATATATATCCTGCACCGCTCTAACATACTTCTCTGCCACTCCAGACTTCCTCATACAATACCACAGTTCCTCTCTGGGCACCCTGTCATAAGCTTTCTCCAGATCTACAAAAACACAATGCAGCTCCGTCTGGCCTTCTCTGTACTTCTCTATCAACATCCTCAAAGCAAATACTGAATCTGTAGTACTCTTTTTTGGCATGAAACCATACTGCTGCTCACAAATGTTCACTTCTGCCCTTAGTCTAGCTTCCACTACTCTTTCCCATAACTTCATTGTATGGCTCATCAGCTTTATTCCTCTGTAGTTGCCACAACTCTGCACATCTCCCTTGTTCTTAAAAATGGGCAACAGCACACTTCTCCTCCATTCCTCAGGCATCTTCTCACTATCTAAGATCCTGTTGAACAACCCAGTCAGAAACTCTACTGCCACCTCTCCAAGACACTTCCAAACCATCCATCCATCCATCTTCCTCCGCTTATCCGGGGTTGGGTCGTGGGGGCAGCAGCTTAAGCAGGGAAGCCCAGACTTCCCTCTCCCTAGCCACTTCGTTCAGCTCCTCCGGGAGAATCCCAAGGTGTTTCCAGGCCAGCCTGGAGACATAATCTCTCCAGCGTGTCCTGGGTTGTCCCCGGGGCCTCCTCCCGGTAGGACGTGCCCGGAACACCTCACCGGGGAGGCGTCCAGAAGGCATCCTAACCAGATGCCCGAGCCACCTCATCTGGCTCCTCTCAATGCGGAGGAGCAGCGGCTCGACTCTGAGTCCCTCCCGGATGACCGAACTTCTCACCCTATCTCTAAAGGAGAGCCCGGACACCCTGTGGAGGAAACTCATTTCGGGAGCTTGTATCCGGGATCTCGTTCTTTCGGTCATGACCCACAGCTCGTGACCATAGGTGAGGGCAGGAATGTAGATCGACCCGTAAATCGAGAGCTTTGCCTTTCGGCTCAGCTCCTTCTTCACCACGACGGACCAATACAGAGTCCGCATCACTGCAGACGCTGCACTGATCCGCCTGTCGATCTCCCATTCCATCGTACCTTCACTCGTGAACGAGACCCCGAGATACTTGAACTCCTCCACTTGGGGCAGGATCTCATCCCCAACCTGGAGAGGGCACTCCACCTTTTTCCGACTGAGGACCATGGTCTCAGATTTGGAGGTGCTGATTCTCATCCCAACCGCTTCACACTCGGCTGCGAACCGCTCCAGTGAGAGTTGGAGATCACGGCTTGATGAAGCCAACAGCACCACGTCATCTGCAAAAAGCAGAGATGCAATACTGAGGCCACCAAACTGGACACCCTCAACGCCTTGGCTGCGCCTAGAAATTCTGTCCATAAAAGTAATGAACAGAATCGGTGACAAAGGGCAGCCTTGGCGGAGTCCAACCCTCACCGGAAACGAATCCGATTTACTGCCGGCAATGCGGACCAAACTCTGACATCGGTCGTACAGGGACCGAACAGCCCTTATCAAGGGGTTCGGTACCCCATACTCCTGAAGCATCCCCCACAGAACCCCCTGAGGAACACGGTCGAAGGCCTTCTCCAAGTCCACAAAACACATGTAGACTGGTTGGGCAAATTCCCATGCCCCCTCAAGGACCCTGCGGAGGGTGTAGAGCTGGTCCACTGTTCCACAGCCAGGACAAAAACCACACTGCTCCTCCTGAATCTGAGATTCGACTTCCCGACGGACCCTCCTCTCCAGAACCCCTGAATAGACCTTGCCAGGGAGGCTGAGGAGTTGTGATCCCCCTGTAGTTGGAGCACACCCTCCGGTCCCCCTTCTTAAAAGGGGGACCACCACCCCAGTCTGCCAATCCAGAGGCACTGTCCCCGATGTCCACACGATGTTGCAGAGGCGTGTCAACCAGGACAGCCCCACAACATCCAGAGACTTCCAAACCTCTACAGGTATATCATCAGGACCGACTGCCTTTCCACTCTTCATCTTCTTCAATGCCCTCCTCACTTCATCCTGACTAATCTTTGCTACTTCCTGGTCCACAACAGTCACCTCTTCTAGTCTTTGTTCTCTCTCATTTTCCACGTTCATCAACTCTTCAAAGTACTCTTTCCATCTTCCCATCACACTACTGGCACCTGTCAACAGACTTCCATCCATGAATGCCAGAATACAGGTACAGTATTTGCGTTAATGTATTGTAAACCTATCTGTAAAAAGCAGAGTTTGAAGATGAACAGCAGTGATGAGGTAACCTCTACTGAGTAATGTAAGCCACTATTTATTCTTCCTCAAGGTGTGAAAATGTTAGGAAAGAGCTAACCTTTTTTTTTTTTTTATTGAGGTATTTTTGTCATTTTCTGTCATTATTTGTATCATATTCATGGTGTTATATTTGTTCTTATTCTTAGTTAAGCTGTGGCTCAAAAAGAAGTCAGTGACCATCCACTTATTGACTTGCCCCTACAGACTACATGTCCCAGCAGGGCATGAGTTGTGTTAATGGTTTTCCTAATAAGCAGGTGATGCCTTATGCTGGCTGTGTTTTAAAGTGCTATGAGAGGCAAGAGAGGTGCTATGTAAGTACCTTTCATTACTTGTTATTTTGATTTAATATAGGATAAGTACTGTTGATTCAAATACAGGTTTATTCATTCTGAACAGGGAGTGGGGAGTCCCACTAGGTCAAATATCTGAAACTCCTCACCAGCTGTTCACAGTTGAACTAAGTTGACTTCCAGGAGCCCCTAACTGTCCATTAGCTCCAACTTCACTTCACTTAAGAAGAAAAGCATGTTCCTGCCTCCTCCTTTCTCCTAAAGCCAATAATCACATCATTGGTTTTGTTTAAAGAGTGCATTCTTCCTTGTCCACAATTCAGAAAAACTATTCTTTCCTCGTCATTGTGTGTAAACTAGGATTAAGTGGGATTAAAATTGTGAATGTACAGTGTAAACATGGCTAAGCCCACCACACAGCCCTGTGTTCAAGACTTGTGCAAGAGACTGATTAACTGAACTGTCCAGGGTTTGTTTGTTTTTTTTGCGAAGAATCTCTATATTCAATTGTTGTGTGTGATACTGAACCCCATAGCGCTACATTTTCCAATCAGATTCATGAAGAAATTTAAATTCCTCTTCATTTCGCTTTCATCTCGTTGAATGACTTGTGCAACAACACACACAACTTTCCCTTCTGTTTTTACATCGCTGTCGTCGCTGCAGTCTCCTGCGGAGTTTTCCCTCTGTGGCAGAACAAACACGCATCTGCAGCGACGCCGGGGAATGAAGTGAGTGTCCGGTGAGAGCGGCGATGGCCTGAGAGGCTCTTCTTCCTGTGCAGCTGTGGTTGACGGACACAATAGCACTTGCAGATGAATTATTTACCAAACACAGTCACACACAATTCCTAGACCAATAGATAATTCTATTTTCCTTGATATGTACTCTTGTCACTGTTTGGCATTTCTTTTCTTTTTGGAAGGAAGGAACGAGCAGTATTATCATGACAGAGAGAAAAACATCCTGAGATGTCATAATCCCACCCCCCACCCCACCCCCAAGATTTACCTCAACCATACTGCTGGCTTTTCATATCCAACAGCTGAGTGACCTCATGAGAAATTTGTGAAATTGTGAATGGACACTCCAGCAGGCACCCTTATCTGGCTCTGCAGATTTCATCCCCATGCAGGACTGTGAAACACAATGACATTGACGCAGCACATCCTGTTTCTCTCAATGCATAATAGATGATTGTACAATCAGTTGTTGTGAATATACAGAGGTTGTGTAGGAATCATTCAGTTCGTACCCTGATAGCAGCTGCAGATAGCTGCGTTAAACTGACAGTGTTTGGTTGGAGTTAGGCCATTGCACTCATGTCCTTTTACGCAATATTAAATCTAACAGTCTTTAAAAAAAGGAATTGATGTTGACAGAATCATAGAAAGAAAAGCTGAGTGTCGGTATTATTAAATAAATTTTATTAAAATGTTTTCTTAAAGTGCTAATTCAATGTATAGTATTCTTTTGAAGTCAGTAGTGTCCATTATTACAGTCCAAATTCCATAATAATAATATTCATCCCATACTTAATGCCTGCTGACAGTCTCAAACTGCAACAGTTCTACTAGAACTCTTTTCCATAACGGTGAAAAAATATCAAAATAAAGATTACATTTTGATTAACTCTACCATTATGATTGTGTTTCTTGCCAATAACAAAATAGGAGTAAACTGTTAGAGTTTTTTAATGCATGCACGTCATTTAAAAAAAACAACACAATATTATAGTGAATTAACTATGTATAAAATGTATTGATTTATGAACCACTTGGCAATGTTTCAATTAGATTATAATAGTTCTGTTGCAAAAGTTTAAAACTTAATCCGGTTTGTGTGTATTTTTATTATCCACACAAACACTGTCATCTCTTTTTTGGTTAGAAGTTGCAAACAGTTTTTCTTCCCTTCTGATAAAGATAGAGGCAGTGCAAACATGCACGTGTGTATTTGTGTGTGTGCGTGTGTGTGTGTTTGTGTCAACGACTCAAGATAAGACACTGCATATGTGCCAATCCCAATTGAATATAGGGATTCTTCACAGGACACTGAAAAGTCTTTTTGATGTCACTGTTACGTTAGTCAAAGGCAGAAATAGAAGAAAAGAAATATGCAGAGAATTAATGGATGAATACCTGCTAGTTGCAGACAAAAGGTTTAATGAATCAAATAAAAAACAATAAAGGTTTAAACAGCCATCTAACAGTAATAGACCACTGAAAAATAGATCGAGGTGGCCTTATTGAATAAGCATTAGGGAAAGTTACTTCTGACAGGACTGTTGGGGTGTGTGTGAAGCTGTAGCTTTGGTGGTCTGACTTGTGTCAGAGATTGTGTGCAAGTGTAGATGGAAAAACCAGTCTAATTATCCATCTGTAATT
The DNA here is from genome assembly GCA_013358685.1 of Antennarius maculatus. Lineage (NCBI taxonomy): Eukaryota > Metazoa > Chordata > Actinopteri > Lophiiformes > Antennariidae > Antennarius > Antennarius maculatus. The sequence continues at coordinate 5,028,525 of CM023610.1, read as the reverse complement.
AAATAATTAACACCCATAAAAAGTCGGTTTTACAAACTAATGATTAAGCCATAGGTTTAATTAAGGTTCAAATTGACAAAATGCATTTCTTTGGCCTGTAGTGTATTTGTCATTCTCATCCCACCGTACACCCTCCTCACACGCTCACTGTTAGTACACTTGTTGTAACCCGTTTCTCACATTTGGTCAATAGTACTGCAGTCCAACAACGTCTCACTGCTGCCTTTTTAAATATGATGCTAATTCTTCTTTTGTGCAGTCACGCTGCTGTTATGCATGCCACTTCATCTCAATTGTCATTTACTGGTCAGAATCCATGGTGGAATTTACGTTGCTGCCATTCTCTCAGACGCCCTTTAATCATGTGTAATTTCTCTCTAGCTTCTAAGACATTTTTCTACTTTTAAAACTGTCATACGCATAAAAAAAATATATATATATATATACTAGTAGCTGTCCTCCAAAAGCAAGTATGAGTAAGACCTGCCAGGATCTACACAATAAAACATACATCATTAAAAGCTGTCTTGGAACTTCCCCATGTCCCACCAGAACATTCTGTAATGACTGGAAGAGCAGCCTACAAGACTAATAGTAACATCGCTCACAGTTTGTGCCCTGAGGCTCCAACAGAACTCAGCATCATCTAATCCGGCCAGATCTCGGCTCACAGACACAACCTAGAGTGACACAAAGTGAAATTCGCATTCAGGCCCTCAGGCTTCAGGTAACTGCAATAAATGACCTAATTTATTCAGCTGATGTGACACAGCGGCAAACTTCTCAGTCATGCGCCAGACAAGCAGGCTCATAATTTCCTAAATTTACTACACCAAACCGCAAGTTGTACTGTTCTTCCCTGCTGTCACGCCCGCGTGCAGAACCTCAGTGACCTTTTCTGCCCGAAACAGATCACACAATGAACATGGGAGTCATATGTAATGTACAATTTCCTCTAAGTCAGACTCATCTTCACATGAGTCTTTTCGAATCATCCTCTGCTCTAGAAGAACATCATGTACTGATCTCATCCAGCACTTTCTACCCTCGCAGACAGTTCAGTTACGATCGCCGTGGCGTCTCGGCTGCGACTTGTGTAAGAAAGGGGGACTTTTTTTTTTTCTTGTCGTGACTCCTCTTGCTTTGGAGTAGGCTGCCAGTGACAGGCAGTACTCTTTTGAGGTGGATAATTTAGCACATCAACCAGAGAATGAAACAGAAATCCTACTCCTACCTCCCTGTCACTATTATCCATTGTTAGGCTTCTGCCCAGACCCTCAATTAAAATTCAAAGTCACCTGTCAGACATAACTCTGCTTTTAAAAAGCACTTTGAAACCCACTTTTGACTTTTATTAAACTTTATGTGTAGCTTGTCTTTCCATATATTAATCTGATTCTTTAAAGGTAATGCTGTTATTATTTATTTCACAACTTCACATGAACATTTACAGTGTATGCTGATATTTCTGGAGCATTTTTGTGCAAAAGTCATCAAAAGCTAAAGCCTGCCTTATCCTCAGCATTATTTATTGTGTCAAAATTTTGATATTTGCATTTACTGACATTTTTCCAAAATGTGCCCTCGTTCCCACTGAACCTGTCATGATTGACCTTTTCATATGTGTCACTTGTGGAAGGGTTTAGTCCAGCAATCCACACCTTTTCCAATCTTTTGTTGAATATGAAGAGTGTTTAACAGTAAACATTAAATATACTTACTTTGTACTGTTTAAAATTGCACTTATAAAAAAAGAATTAACAAATGACCACTTTCTGTTTTATTCAGACCCAACAATTTTAGAATCAGTTTCATTTCCATTTTTCTGTCTGACAGGCGATGGTTCTGAGGCTCTTTTTCCATTTCTGTGTCTGAGCTCCAAATGTCATGGGAGATGACATGCCACTGAATCGTTGTTGTATATCACCAAAGTTAATCTTAACTGCCAACAAATGACTGACAGGCATGTGTAAGAAGCCTTTAAATGCCTCGGGCAAATGACAGGAATATCAGATGAAGTTGTTTTTGGGTTTTTGTTGAAACACACATGGGTGGAAAAAACACACAAATGCACGTGTGTGTGTGTGTGTGTGTGTGTGTGTGTGTGTGTGTGTGTGTGTGTGTGTGTGTGTGTGTGTGTGTGTGTGTGTGTGTGTTTGTGTAAGAGAGAGAGAGAGAGAGATAGAAATTGTTGGTGCCTCTCTCTCTTGCCCTCATTTTGTTTAAATCCAGGTTAATTTTCTCCGACAGGTTAATAAGAGAACCTGAATAGTAAATTACACTTTATTATCACTGAGTGACACGACCATTTACCTCCGACAGTTTAACAAGAACATCTGTCAGCTCCATTGTGGGTGTCTGTGCTCACAAAGGTGTGTTGGATTTCAGCTAATCTCCTCTGATCTGATTGGACAAATGAGCAGAAGGATCCAGGTGGATTCTGTGTGACCAAGAACATATATGGCACATATGCCCCCTTATCTCTACGATGACTTATCAAATGTTCCAAATGTTCCATACCATTAGGGTCTATTAGGGTGTAACATTTAGGGCGTGCCATCGCGCGTCTAGCATCCCCACGCTCACAGTGATGTCTAACGTGGACAGTGTGTGGAGCTCGAAGCCTTATCTTTACTGCCACCTAGTGGTGGAAGTTGATGTGGCTGCTTATTTAATAGGAACGGTATGTCGACAATTTCTTTAGTGTTGGTTTTATTGTAGCTGTGATGCATTGTAACTGTCAGTGTTTATATATTCACAACCGTTGCAGATAGAAAGATGAAACAGAAAGTGGATGAAAATTAAATCACAACTTTGACCTTGAAAAACTAGGTCAAGGTCAAATTTTCACTTTTATACCTTTTTGGGTACACATCTCTGAAACCTGGTGAGATAAAATCACAAAACAAAAAGCAACATTTTCAGGAAGCCAGAGGCACAAAAATGTGTAGGTCAAGGTAAAATTTTGAATTCAGGGGTGTTGCGGGATGTTGCAGTCTCTGACTGCCTTGTTTATCCTGTGATCACATTACAGATGGGCCCGTGAATACCTTCATGAGGAAATCATGATCCAAATCAACCTATATTCAGACAGGATATAATGTTGATTGGTTGAATGTGGATTTTAACTCCAGCGATTAAAATGTATGCTTGCAATATATCCTAAAATAATCATATTTAGGATGGCTTGGTCAAGGTTGCTCACATCCAGAATTAATCATTTTGACACATTTATCCTTTTTAATTATTTTAAATGCCAGTTTAATTACTTTAAAGTATTCCAACTATTAGTGTCATAAATATGTCAATACCTTACCCATAACTAAAGCTATTCCCTTTTCTTCAGAAAGTTTATGCTTCTCTTTTAGCTGTTAAATGTTATTTAAGATGATATATTTTGGGGGCGGCGTGGTGGTGCAGTGGGTAGCGCTGTCACCGCACAGTAACATCCTGTTACTTCAGACAAGGTCTTTAAACGGGCCTTGTCCTCTACCCACACCTGGACCCAGTGTTGTGTGTGTACACTGGTGGGGCAGGTTTGAATGATGAATTTACAGGTGGCATGTGATGACCCATTTGCGGCAGTAGAGGGTGCTGTTTCTCACAGGATTGACTAACATTTCCACACACTGTTTCTATTTTCTGTGAGGAAGATCTTCTCAAGAAGGTTTTCTAAACATGTTCAAGTTTTAGTAAAACATTAGAAACAATTCAAAAATCATCTATGCAGCCCCACGGATTCTTTAAAGTATTATCCAGGCCCTTTCCAGCAGAAATGGGGACAATTTCTTTTTCTTTTTTTTTTTTTTAGGAAAAGTAAATTTAGAAAATGGTGAGAGACTAGAAATACTTCCTCTGAGGCTGTGGATTGCTTCCTTTTCTGAACTATAATTAGCTTGGTTTGTTGCCCTTGATTGTAGACACAATACATTGTGTTCTCATGCACTCAGGCCAACCAGCCCCCTGAAGCATCAGGCAGCGCATCCTGGCCCAAAGTAAACCAGAGTAAGAACAATGCTTTGATAATCCTCAAACAAAAATAGGTCATAATATATTTTTAACACTTCAGATGTATGTTCTGCTTAATGAGAAATTAATAGACCTGCTGAAAAAAAATTAATTTCTCATGATACATGTTGATGAGTGTGTTGAATCCTGCTTTTAAATTCTCCAAAGCTGTTAAAACTGCTGAAATGTGCTCTCAACTGGGTTTGTTGTGACCCTGGTCTTGGTGGGTTTGTTGTTGGTGTGTGAGCTGAATGTACCGAAGAAAATACTATAAGTTAGAGGGTACACACACACATACAAAATGACCAAAACTGACAAAGTATTGTTTCTTTGTATAGTTGTAGTTCTTTGTAAAATAAGAGTTTTTATGACCTACACTAACTGGTTTATCATGTTTGGGATGAACAAACAGTGATAAGCATTCAAACCCCCCAAAAAAAAAAATCATCAAAGAACCACCTTAATCTGTGGGTATATTTATTTTATAAAACTAGTTACATTTATTGCAGGTTTAGTAATACACTTTCAATAAAATAGACCTACAGTGAGTTATATGTATAAAGATACTGTACAAATGACGCAAACTGCCATGTGAGAATCACTTCCTCCACTTCCAGATTAAAAATGTAAAAAAAAGAATTTAAAAAAAAAGAGAAAGTAAAGAAAATGACTGAACACTTGCTGATTCCAATCATCTAAAATTCCACCAAGCGTTTCCTGCAATAGTAGAAGTGGGTGGGTTGCATCTCAGGAAGTAGGTGTGTCCTCGTGTCCCGACTCACCAGGCTCTATATTCGCTGTGTAAACACGATAGCATTCCTCTGGCTGTACAAAGAGAGGTGCGCTAACAATTCTATAATACAGCCTTCATTTGTTCCCAACTTTCTTATTAAGTTATCTCTTGTACAAACACCTCCAGGCCACAGCAGCGACCTGAGGTCTCCTCCCAAAACCCACCCCACCACCCCCCCCCCCCCAAAAAAAAGTGTTGTCATTGTTGAAAGGGAAATCACGACTGCTCTGTGAAAAGACTCAGAATTTAAGTTGTTGGGGTGGGGGTGGGGGGGAGCGTAGACTCAGACAGGGGGCCTGCTATAGCGGATCTCCACGTTGAATTTGTCGTGCATCTTGGGCGGAGGAGGTTTCTTCAGCATGTTGTGCTTCATGATCACCTCCTCATTGGCATATATTGGGGCGTCCGTGTCGTCCGAGTGGTACCCTGACTGGTATCCGCTGGTCTGGTTGGACGACTCGGAGGCCAGAGACTCTTTGCTCTTACAGCGCAGCAGCTGGCTGTGGAGAAAACAGGAAGTGGGCATATATTTAGACTTGATTTGAAGCTACATCAAAATCAAAAAACATATTGTTACAGTGAGAATAATAGTAGGGAAATGCCATATGGGACAAATACTGATGCCTGGTCCTCACCTGAAGTTGGGGGTAGCAGACAGCTGTCGATTCAAACCCTTCACCTCCTCTGGTGAGAAACCCACACCGCTGTCTGTGTGACCCTCCTGTGGAAGGGACAAGAATAGGACTGAACCCTAGTGTTTGGTGCCTTTAAAATAAATGCTGGTACTCATTAATATTCCTCTTTTTTTAGTTTGGAGAGTAGTAGTACAGTTAAAGTGTTTTTATTCATCAGATCCACTGACTAATTGCTGACTAACTGTATAAATTACATGGTCAAAAAATGAAGAAAATCTTTGATTTGACCAGTTCAGCAGCCAGAAACACTCCATTTACAGTCAAATAAGAACAGACAAACAGCTAATAAACACACTAGTCAACAGGTTTAACTCATGAAGTGAGTCAAACTGAAACTAAGATGGATTTAAAAAATTTTGTTCTCAAGCTATTTGGTGAATCATTTTCTCACAGTTTAATCAACCATTAAAAGGCTAACACAAAATCTTATTTTACAGCATGTGTCATCTAATATTGAAAAAAATCATATTTAGTTTTTATTTAAATGAGGCCATCATTTCTGGTCATCTACATGACACACTTCCTCATAAAAAAATCTGGAAGGATATTAAAAATAGTGACTCAAAGTGTGCTAGTACAGAATATCACACTCAGCTGCCAGTTTAGGAGGCACACCTGTACAATCTAATGCAATTCAGTACAACAGCCACATTAGCATCACTAAAAAAGGTAAAGGCTTCTGTGATTTGCCTGTCTAATATCAGGATTACCTAAAATAAAAAAAAAGAGGAGTTTTTTGATAATTTTTTTTGAAGAGGTATATGGTCAAAGGAACAATATCTAAAGGGAATTTAAAAAGAAAACGTTTTCTCACCTAAAGGATAATGCCTTCAATACTGGAAAAATACGACACAGTGACATGAGCTCATGAGCTCTGCCACACTACATTACTGTTCAGATCTAGTGAGTGTTTAAAGTTTTAAGATTGTACTTAAAATAACAAATAATAAGGATCCAAACTCAGATTGGATGTGCTGACATCGGATTTATAAGAAAAACACTGGTAATGGGATTTCAAGATCATGTGTTCACATGATGGTGGTCAAACGATCATGGGACCCTTACTTTTAGGTTTAATGACATAAGAGGCAAACTGAACAACATTTGCAGAGGGTTGAACTCTCAGTATTGTTTAGTGTTGTTTATTGTGCAGATTCAGAAATAGCATTTTGTTATAAAACTCTGCCCATAATGCTTCCTTACTAAGTTTAGAACCGCCACAGAATAAAAGAGGGCTAGTGTTTTAACACGCCTCTTATCTCTATAAAACTTTTATCTCCTCTGTTCAGGACAGGCTCCTTTTGTGAAACATTTTTCAAAGCCTCTCTGTGTGACGGAACATTCCACTGAATGGGAGGATATCATTTGTCCCATCATCAAATATTCATCCTCTGCTGCAGGGCTCACAAAACCAATCTATTGAGTAGATTTTTGATATCTAATTTCCCTGAAGCTGGCACATGGAGCATTTACCAGAGCTACCTATGCTGAACAAACTATTCAAACCAGTGTACATTAACTTGTTGTTATAGTTTATTAGCTGAAGAGGCTTCAATTAACCTGTTTGATCACATTTCCTTGAACTTTATCACCAATGATATGTTCACCAGTTTGGCATCGGTATGTTTGACCATTTGTTGGCAGGCATAAATAGAAAATCTATGTTATATTGCACCTGATGGAGTGGTCGCACATATGACAGGAAAGAACATATCAAATCTGGGGATCTTGATTTCAATATTTTAACATTGCCAAGTTGTTCGTCTTCATCATTTCTGTCAGTTACACTCAAACTATGTGATGGATTACCATCAAAGCAGGGAGAAGAGTGAGGATTGTCCTAAAGAAAAGGGCCACACAATTTATTAGAAAAGGTCAAGAAGAAGGAGTGATTTCTTTGACATCGCAGGAAGATAATTTGTCTTTACTGCAGTTCTAGACAGATTTGCATAAAACTTTCATCAGAGATAGACTTTTAGTGATTATAACGTTACATGCAGCTGCATTCCTGACTCCAAAGAGTAACAGATACTCACCATGATACTGCTGCGTGCCACAGGGATGTCCTCAAACGTCTTCATACTCAGGGCCTGACTACACCTCTTGCTCTTCTGGGATGTCCTGCACAGAGGAGTTAAGGAATCAAGACTCATCCCTGAGTGTTTTCATTTCTAGACGTGAGGGTGGAGTAATATGATCGTTCTGCTGACCCTAGGGATGATGGGTTGTCATAGTGGAGCTGAGTGTCCAGGATTTCCCTGCTTTGTGGCATACTATAGGGACTCCCAAGGTCTGGGGATAATTGAGATCCTTCTGCGTCATTGTCGGCAGTGAGAGGGATGTAGTCCTTCCCATCCTGGAAAATAAGACATGGTATCAACTTTAAAAAACAAAAATCTGTTTCAAATGATCATTAATGTTAACTGATGAACCTTTAACATAAATAAAACAGTACATTTACTCTTCAAACTTTCTAGTAATTCTAAATGTATTCTAGTTATTTATTGCCCTTGGTGTTGCAATCAGCTTTTAATGATGTCACTCTTTTTTTTTCTGCTCTCTCATCCAAAGGATGACTGAATTGCACAAGATACTGTTATTACTCCGTGTATGGGTGTGAAATTGTTTCAATCAGCTTCTCTTTCCAAAGTACCCTGAGCCCCTCGGATCAAAATACAGCTACATTTGCCTCCTGACTAACGGATTTGTCCTTTACTGCTCAATGTTACAAGAAGATTTATTTTTAATTTTTTTGCCAGTCCTTTAACAGAATTAAAGTTGACCCACCTGCTGAGCACTGGCCTCAAGCAGGTTACCTAGATGCTCCACCAGCTCCGCAAATGTTGGCCTGTCTGTGGGACGGTCAAGCCAGCAGTCCAACATGGTCTGGTATCTATCAACAAAGGTAATCTGGATTAAATTGCTGTCGAATTGCTGTAATCCACATGACCAAAGGTGAATTTCCTGCTCACATCTCAGTGGGGGAATATTCTGGAGGCCTCATCCTGGTGCCCTCCTTAAGCCTCCTGCAGAAAGACTCGTCAATGCAGACACCTGGATAGGGAGACGCCCCTGCAGATGACATGAAAGATGTGACATACAATGGTCATTAATCTCTGGTGTTTTGTGTACATACTGTTCAGTAATAGACTTACCAAGAGAGAAGATCTCCCAGAGAAGGACCCCAAAAGACCAAACATCACTCTGTGTGGTGTAAACTCGATCGAAGATGGTCTCAGGAGCCATCCACTTCAAAGGGAGACGCGCCTGAGAAATGATCAAGATAGAACTTTTACCTCACAGGCCTCTTAAGTGTATGTTTTATTCTCTATATGCCAATTTTAGGGACTCACATCTCCTTTGCGGACATAGTCAGGGTCTTTGTATACATCTCTGGCGAGGCCAAAGTCACAGATCTTCACCACGTTGTTCTCTGAAAGCAGGATGTTTCTGGCAGCGAGATCCCTGTGGATACACTTCAGAGTGGATGTAGGTGTTTATGTTCACATGCAAAGAACACATATTATCTTTAAATTTAGATCTCTACATGTTTAAACATAGGTTTGTAAATAAATGTAGTTTCACCTTGCGTGAGGAGAGAAACTCCATGCCTTTGGCCACCTGGAAACTGTAGCTTATCAGGTCCTCCATAGTCAGATGGTCGTCATCAGAGCTCTCTGTGGTCACATGGAGTGTTTTATCATTATTAATGTAAACAACATGAGAGGTGTCCGATAATGGGTTTTTTCATTACCTTCCTGATCATCCACATTACTGCCTGAAGTTACGTCTCCAGCTCTGGAGCAGACGGCCGTTCCTGTGCAAATATCCAGCTGGGCAATCGTCTCCACACCCAGGTCCACCTCATTCACATGGTCCTCTGAAGGAGCCCATCTCTGGCTGTTCACTCGCTCCCTCTGAGGAACAGGAACCCCACGTCAATTAAAAAAAAAAAAAAGAAATAGAAGACCGTTCATTCAGTTGCAGGAGACCATTCAAGACCTGCAGTGTCAATCATTTCACATTAACTATTGAGAAGCACAGTTAATTAACTAGCACCTATAATTCATCTGCTAGCATTACGCTGGGTCCACCTTAACCATAACAGGGATTTGGTTTGCAATTAATTGGCCTCATAAATCCTTTACCTTGTAGGGACTATACTCTCCACGCTTACTCTTCAGGTAGCTGGAGAGGTTGCCATGTTTGCAGTACTCCACAATCACCATCAACGGCCCTGCAGAGAGCAGAAACAGCAAAGAATAAAGGATCAAAAGGCTTGTAATCTGACATTATGTAAACTCTGATTAAAAGAGTTCAATTGCTGTGAATGTGAGCGAGGAAAACGGATGCCATTCACTGGAGATATAAAACAGAAACGAGTTTGATGGGATTAAGTCAGGGAACACTTGTTAACATCCGTCACCAGCTCTCATAAAAAAAAGAAAATCACAGCACAGCTTTGTGTTTTCTTCTATAGCATGGCTCACCACCAGGCTTTGTACAGGCTCCCAGCAGGTTGACCACGTTGAGATGATGCCCAATGTGAATGAGAATTTTCAGTTCCGACATCAAGGCACGGAACTCGCTGGACGTGGCTCCCTCTGTAAAACACACAGATCCAGTTAACTGTGTGTGTGTGTGTGTGTGTGTGTGTGTGTGTGTGTGTGTGTGTGTGTGTGTGTGTGTGTGTGTGTGTGTGTGTTACGTGTGTGTGTGTGTGTGTGTGTGTGTGTGTGTTACGTGTGTGTGTGCCCAATGGCACGAGTATACAAATATGAAGAGCAAAATACTGACCCTTCAGCATCTTTACTGCCACAGTGGTGCATGTGGTAGCTTTCTCAATGCCGAAGGCCGCTGCCTCCACCACCTGACCAAACGCTCCTCGTCCCAGTGGGTCACCTTTAGTACAACGGTTGACATTGTGATGCAAGACAGAGGTTGAGGAAGCAGAAACCATACATGTAGTTCAACTTATTTGCTGTTTCTATACAGTCTGTAGCATGTGGGGAAATACCACAAGGGAATCAGGTTAGTATCCTGTTTATTCATACTAGTGGTGTCTTTGGTGACCACAACCATCATACTGGATGGTGCGTGGGTACGACTGTTGCACAAATAGACAGATTCATGCAAATTAGGAGATTTGCTAGTCTAAGAATTGTGTAAGAAGATCAGAGGTGATGGTCGACAGCAGAAATCTCTAAACAGTACTTTTCTGCAGACCCCTGTGTGAATTCTTTTGAGTGAAAATCTGTCACCAATACATAATTCTATAGGTGTTAGCAATAAAAAAAATCAATAAAATGAAAAACAGTTACCAGATATAATACGTCTTATTTTCCGATTATAATATGTATTTGTGAAAAAAAACTATGGCAATAGAATCAGAACCCAGGAGTAAAGAGTTAAGCAAGAGGTAGAATGGTGAATAAATGGAAATGTCAGTTTGCTAAAATGCTCACAACTTTAATGATAAAGAGCTGCTTCTCAAATTATATTCAGCATTTTTCACCAAATTTAGTGTTAAGCCTTGAAAGATTTGTCTATCCCACTCAATTTTTCAGTTTATCACGTTCACAACCACCACATCCGGAATAGAAAAAAATTACTAATTTCTAAGAAACTAAAACTCCTGTCTAAATATAAAAAAGTATAACAGTACAATATTTAGATATAGCAATCACATTTTCAAAGCTTTAGTTATTGTACAGTACTTTACTAAAAGTAATTATTTATATTCCAAGTCGGTCTAACTGAAAAATCTCATTAGAAATAACTTTTTTTTTTTAAATTTCAGTCTTTTCTAAATCGCGTATCTTGCTCAGCATCACTTTAGTTATGCAGCTGCATTCTGTCCCCAAGTTTAGAACTGCTGCCCTGACGATGCTTCCACCATACCACAGGGTCGTCTGAAATAAATCAGGGCTGCGTCTCACCAAGTTTCAGCCTGTCCCTGGGGAACTCCCATTTGTTAGCATCATATGTGAGCCTTTCACACTGCTCATCTATGGGCATCTCCTCTGAGTCCAGGATCATGGACAGGTAGCCAGTCTTCAGATCCCCTCCATTTGCCTGGAACGCAGTGACAAAACGGAAGCATGTGTTAATAATGTGAATCAACAAAAACTTCTTGTCTCAGCTGTTCCCTTTCACTGCAGATACACTGAATCAGTTTTCCAGTAACTCTGGTGTTGGTCCAGTAATTGGGGCCCAGTCTGTGATCCGGGTCTACATGACTTATGTGAGCAGAGAGGGGGCCTTGTTGCTGCTGGCAAAAAAAGACAGCCACCAAGAGCCAAACCAGTCACATCCAATCAGTCAGTGTGTGTGTGTGTGTGTGTGTGTGTTTGTGTGTGTGGCTGTGTTTGTGTGTTGAGCTGTAAAAATTTATTTTACTCATTATTTGTGCGTAAACTTTAGTGGGGAAAAAACAAGGAAGGAAAAGCAGGGCAAAGGCAGGATGAGGATGAGGAAGTTCTTACTCTCTTTCTTCCACGGATGACAAAGACGACCAGTAACCAGAAAAACATGGCGATGACCACTGACCCAATGGGAACAATCAGCTCCACGTTTGTCTTTTCCTCTGCACCTAGAATAAACACAACAATAGATGTTCATCCTCAGACACATCATTTGACAACTTTAGGGTCCATATGTGATGTAATAATGTGGAGCAGCCACAAAGGAATGTCAATCAGAATTTCAGTGATGAGTTTTGGCAATATTGCTTGCAGTAGAGACAGGATTCTCATTATCTTTGGAGTGTTCAAATGAGTAAATGTGTGTTTGCACTGGTGATAGGAGACTATTGGACCCTGACTGGTAGAAATCTGATATTTTATCTAGTCGTAACAAACAGCATCAGTGAACAACTGCTACCAAAGATAAGTTAGAAAACGCAATCAGAGCCTTGATGACACGAAACTGGACGCAATGAAACTTCTCTATTGTTGAACTACCGGGATTTTAGAAGGAGGGGGGGGGGGTGCTTTTCATTTTGCTAAATACAGCAATTTTTATTTGAAAATTCACCATAGAGATCTATAATAGTAAGGTCAGAAATACAGGTTTCATTCTGAGGACATGAGGAAGAAGCGACCTGGTGACTCATGTGATGTGTAATGTATCTGACAGGCAGTCAGAGATCTGATCTCATCAGGCGGTAGTGTATTATGCATCCTATCCCAACATGTCTCTCTCTAAACTCCATCCTGCACAGAGATCTTTCCTCTGCCCTCCCTTGTTAGCAGGACTGGTGCCTCAGCCTGCAGCTCCTGTAACCGGGTCCACATTCTGGTGACAAGGACCAGGTCACGTAGGCTCTGTTCTAGTCCTAGTTAGTGCATGTGTTTGTCTGTGGTTCTGTCTCTGTGGTCAGGAGACAAAGAGTGAAAATGAGAGCAGAGGGCCGGAGCTGGGGACATGTTGACCTTTCCCTTTGTCTCCTCATCAGCACATTCTTTTGGATCTAAGGATGTGTGTGTGCTAATTGGGGCAACTTCATGTCATGTGAAATGTTATTCTTATTCCATAACTGTGCTTTCAATAACGGCCCACGTGCAATAGGAGGCCATAAATAACTATATATGTATAAATATATATCTTTGTTTCTTATCAAGAGGTTAAGGCTGAACTCATTCATATGAACTATGAACAATCCAGTCAGTCTGTCCCTGTGCCAGAACTCCTGATTGGCACGATGTTAATGTTCATTACTAGACATCAAATCTACATTAAATCTAGTTGAATAACTGCAAAGAGGTGGAAATTCAATATAATGATACACAAAATGACTTCACAAAGACAGGTATAAAGAGACACAAACAACTAGGAAGAGGCCAAATCATTACAAATAACAAAAAAAAAAAAAAATCTACTACAAAGGGAAATGAAAAAAGTTCCAAAAGAAGAAAAATTACAACAGAAAAGATTAATCTCTGAAATATTAAATATGGCACGATTAAACAAAAGAATGTTTCAGTCAGGGACGGACCTTCAGTAGTTAAGAAGGCCTGGGAGGTGTCGCAGCCCCGACTGTTACAGGCAGTGCAGGTGTACTGACCGCTGTCCTCCTTCTTCACACGTTGAATCGTTAGAGTATGGTTGTGCTGGCTCAGAACCACACCTATAAAGAATCACTATTGCTTTATAAAGGTAACTTATAGAGTGAGTCATTGTTCCATAAAAAGTCATGTGCATCTCACCTGAGCCCTCCACCACAGTGTGGTTGTTTTTTTTCCACACCACCGTCGGGTTTGGCATCCCAGCTGCGTCACAGTGGAAAGTGATGGTCGCACTCAAGTTGACTTTTTGATCAATGAAATCATTAAGTATCCTCGCAGGCTCAAGACCTAAAATCAGAATAGAACAAAACTGAGAACATTAAAGACCAATAAAAATCAAAGCCCATCACAGATTAAAAGAATATGAAAAGTCTGATCAAGTTTTGAAGCACTAGGAAATGATTTTTTTTAAATGCAAATATTCCTGCATTCAACCTCACCTTTTCTGACAACCCCTTAAAACGGAAACCGGTTGTAAATTTTCAGATTACATCATATAATGTCACACTAATGAAATTTAAACACAACTTGAAAAGCTAATAAATTTAGCAGCGTGAATCTTGACAAAGTTTACAAAGCTCAAACCTGATATCTATGTTACTTATTATTACATTATCGGTTTCCATTGTAGTTTGAATTGCTGTACGCGAATGGAGCAATATCTTCATGTAAAATAGGAAATGGTATATTTTTCTCACTTTTGAGAGCAAGACGATGAAGCAGACACGTCTTCTCGTGGGTCTTGATGTTTTCCACCTGGCAGATATACAGACCCTCATCCTGACGCGAAGCGTTAGGCAACAGCAGCTCCAGGGTCACATTGGTGCTCTGGGGGTTTGACCACTTGATGTGCAGCAGGGGCTTCCGCTGCAGCGTCAAAGAGCGACAGGGCTGGACCATCGAAACCTGCTCTGACTGCGACATGTTGGTCACACGGAACCAGGCCAGGTTGCCATAGATGAGTTTGTCAGCCCTACACTGTAGAACCACGTGGTCCTCCTCTAAGGGCTCACTGGATGGAGACACAGTCACCTCAGGGCCTCCTGCAGCAACCAGACGGATCCACAAGCAAAAAAAAAAAGTATGATGAATGCAAATGAAATGTAAATTATGAAATGTAAATATTAGAAGAAAAGAAGGATAAGCAGTCTTACGTGTCACATGGAAAACGATGATGCGTGAGTCCTCCCCCACTTTGTTGTAAGCCTTGCATCGGTAGAGTGCGTGGGCCTCAGCTCCCTTAATCTTCAGAGAGCTTGTAATTTTCTTGGAAAATGGTGATAACATGAAATCATGTCAGAATGCAACATCTGCCGTTGAAATGGTCAAAAAAAAATAATCACATGGCCAAAAATACAACTTTAGGTTGGAAAAAGTGAAAAAGTGCATAGTAATATTTTCTGTTGCTACAAAAAAATGAATAAATGGTTAATCAAGACAACCTCTACCACCAGAAGATGATCAACTATTGCAGATACAACCATGACACAACTGTCCCTGGTGGTCTAGTGGTTAGGCTTTGGCGCTTTCACTGCTGTGGCCTGGGTTCAATTCCCGGTCAGGGAAGGTCTTTTCTTGGCCAGCAGTCGCTCAGTCTACTAAGTCTTGGACTAGAGACCGGAGGGTCGGCAGCTCAAGAGCCATGCCGGGCAAATAAAATTTCAGAATGTGAACTGACAGTGGGAGGTGTCAGTTAACCTCCCGAGCACTGCCAAGGCGACCTTGAGCAAGGGGCAGTCCAATTTATAAGTTGCTCATTGGAGACGCACCACGAAGGAGCTGCCTACCACTCTACTGCTCCCACAGTAATCCAGAGCAGACAGACTCAACATATGCTCCACAGCCTGGTTCTTCATGGTTTTATCAGCCACAGTATTAAGAGGTAACTAAATCCTTCATACTGGTCCTTAAACAGGTACGCTTCTCATGGTGGTGGGTTACAAGGGGGAAGGGGTGTAATAAATACAAAACATTTACCTTCTGAGCCTGATCAGTGTCAATCATAAACTGCTCTACAGGGTGGTGACCAGTGCTATTGCTGATGTCTCTCCAGCCTGTACAGTTCTCCAGCTGGGATTCAGAGTGTATCAGTCCTGACCTGCAAGACAGAAACAAATACCATTTTAAAACGTTCCTCTCGGGCACGAAAACACCATCTTCTCAGAATAATAAGCAATAGGTTAAGTGTTGAACTTTCAGCAATAGGCCAATCATGCAAAGCACTCACAAAAAGGGAGAACTATGGCTTTTGCTGTTTTGTTATTCACTGTTTCTGCTCTGTTATGGGGTTGTTGTTTTTTTTTTTCAATCAAAAAAAAAAAAAAAAAAAAAACGGGAAATGTTCTGAACCCCTTTGCGTCCGTAAACCGAATAACACGTGAAAGAAGTTTTGCAAAAAGATGCACGGATTCAGCAGGAAAAAGCTCTTTTTTTTTGTAGAGCCCAGGACAGGAACAACAGGAAACATCGAGCAGGACAGAGGAAGAGCCGCTGATGTGTAGGCAGAAGATAAGGAACTTTGTGATAACTGACACACTCACACACCTCTCCATCAAACACCTGAAGAGGCACTTGTGTCTCTCTGTGTGTGTACTGCATCGACTGTACTATAGTCAACACGCTAAGGTGTAGTAGCATACATTTCTGATCATACAAAATAAGTGAACACATTCTAAGTTTGAAAAGGGCATGAATCACATCCACTGGCTTTACTTCAGGTCAGAGCGAGTTCTCATTGTCTCTTATCTTGTTTTTGTCAACATCTCGAAACCAGATAATCTTTGTTTGAGTCATTGTGTTGACAATGAGTGTCGGAGAAACACGATGTGTGTACAAAAGATTCTCTCTTTCTCTTGGACTCACGTGAAGGCCTTTGAACAGTCCTCTATGGGCATCCACTGCCACTTAATGTGTGCAGGTGTGGGAAATCCACGTGCAGTGCATCTTAGGGTGGGGCTGCTGCCGTACGGGTAAATATCAGTGTCCACAGCCACCTCCTTTTCAATAATATGAGGAGGCACTGAAAACAAAAGGAGGAGGTAAAGAGTTATTGCCCAAACTCAATGGCCAATGTGGTCTGAAAGATAAAAAATATGGAAGGAATATAGTTTAAAAAATCTCAACAACAAATCAATAAAATGCTCACATTTCACCAAGTGTCACTTCTGCAGTACATGTGAGATAAATTTTGACAAATTTAAAATGAATGAAGTGTAAAATAAAATAACAACAACAAAAAAAAAGAGAGAGTAAATTTGTTTCAGGGATTATAAAAAATTATCATAAAAATGTGTCAAGTTCCTAAATAGCAAAAGGTACCCATGCAGTACTTGATTGTTCTGCGTAGATTGTTTTGTGGAAAAAAATGTTTAAAGTTATTGGCGTTATGCTCTGGACACGACACGTGACAGACAGTCATAATATCTCTGTTTCCCTCTCCTCATTGTGTTCAGAAGCAGGTAAGAAGAGGGAAAACATACCGTTAACCAGCAGCTGGAAGGAGCGTCTCTGTTCCTCTCTGGTGATCCTGTTGCTCAGGACTATTGTGTAATTGCCTGCATCCATTTCTGTGACTCCACGGATGATGAGGGCATCACTTCTCTGTTTTATTCTGTAATCATCCTTGAGTGTTTGGCCATTTTTTAACCTGGGCAGAGAGAGATATGAACGTTATTAAAACGTTCTCTTTAACATACTAAAACTGGATCAAGAAAAATATATTGTAACAAAGTCACAATCTCTTTATAAAAACATATTCATGTTTATCTGTTTAAAATACTGCATTGACAAGTTTCTGCAGTCGTATGCATCTAACTATTAAACTGCATGACAAACTTCTCACTCCAATGTGAACACACCATTTGAAGCTGGGCTCCGGGTAGGCTGAGTACTTGACAGGGATCTGTTTAGACTGATCTCCAACATTTACCTCCCAAACCTTCGTCCACGGCTCTTTCATATCAATGAAAGGCTTTTCTGCAAACACGAGGATAAAATGATGTTACATATGTATTCAAGATTCAAAACTTTATTGCTATCTCAACATAGCGGAAATTCAGAAATCTCAGGACAACACATGGCTGTACTGCATGAGACAAAGTAGTCAAAAAGATGAAGAAGTACTCCACCAAGTTCACATGACAGTTGTCTATTTGTTGTATTTAATATAATTGTAATCTGTTTTGTAAGTAAAGGTGGAAGAAGTTCCACCACTGATCATTTGCCACAGCGCAGATTTAGGGTTGATTAGAAAGCCCAGGAATGGGCTAAATATTTTACTGTCTTAGCTAGCTGAATCATTTTCTAACTAAAAAGTTAGACAAAAACAACTGAAAAAAATGATGATGCTCTGAAAAGTTTGGTTTCTAATTGTAAATTAATAATTTCTTTCCTTCGAAGGTTTCTTGCAAACACAGATTTGCTTCATGTACTCACCGTACACTTTCAGAAATGCTGAGGCACTTTTCTCCATCAGGCCACTGGATGCCGTGCAGGTGTATTCTCCGGTGTGATCCACTGTGACATTCTCCACTATGAGTGTGTTTGATAGCTCTAGAGAATTCCACAGCTTCTTCTTGTGGGGTGTTCCATAGGTCAATCTCGAACCATTCAGCGCGGTCTAACATAAGAGAGACACAAAACAAAAATTGACTTTCAACATATTGGCTTCATTCCAACAATTTATAAGTTAAGATATTGCTTTATTAGTCCCACAGTGGGGGAAATTTCCAATTTATTGTTCTGCTGTGAGCAGTACAAACATGAAAAACCCATCTGGTCACCTCTGGCCTTTAATCTGGGATAGAGATGAGAAATTCCTGAAAGCAGGAAGTAAGGGATATGTTGAAGGACAACAGGAAATGAGACAGGGTGTCTGTCCTCAATTAAAGGTAAGTGGGCTGATTGAAGGTTGTTGTGGGAGTCCATTTATATTCACAGAGGAGAAGCAGTCGAGCCTTGAGCACTGACCAGGGCCTGTCCGGAGTGAGTCCAGTTGAATTCGATGCCCACTTTGAGTTCAGTGGTGGCGGTGCAGACGAGCAGCAGCCGTTCCCCCACGGACAGCCTGGCTTGTGCAGGGCTCAGGATTAGGCTATAGATCTTGTATCCTGCGGAAAAGGGAGGGAGGACAAAGGATTCGGTCATCCATTGTTCTTCAGAGACTACAGACTGTCGCTGCATCTACTCTCTCCAAGTCTCTCCATTTTTACTTCCTGTCACTTCTTCTTTCTCTCATTTCTGATTTTCATCATCTTTTCTGCTACATCATGATACAGTATTCATTCAGCTCAATGAAGCTCACATTGGTTACCCCTACAATTTCAACTTGGTTCATCTGCAGTGTACATCTTACCAACAACAGCCACAATGTAGAGTGGGGACTTAAAAGTCTCATTTCCTATACGAGTCTGACAGGACACGACGCCGGCGTAGCTGATCAGATGACTGGGAACAGTGAAACCGGTCCTGGCATCCCACAGAGAATCCTTTCCATCAGGATGAAGTTCCTTGTTTGGAAACTTCTGACAAACACATAAAATTTAATGATTTGGAGCTCAAAATTAAAATCAACACATTGTACACATCTGATTACATAAATATGATTTATTATGTATTATATCTTAATACAGTAATAAGTGCTCAGTTATCTGATATAGAGCAATAAGATGATAGAAGAATTGAAAATATTTAAAAATGATTTTCCATCGTTTTGAAACCACATTAATCAGAATTCGCTTCAGTTCTGCAGATTAAAAGAGGCGGACAATGGTTTCACTCATCAGCTTATTAATCACGAAGAGAAAGAATAAGCTTGAAACCACCTGAATAATGTCTGTATGAAGTTTGGTGGTGGAGAAGTTTTCTAAACTAAGTGAGCTTGACACAAGGAACAATATGCATGAATATCTCTTTTGTTCGGATTCCACCCATTTTAAATCTCTGAGTCTTCCTGATTTATGAATATTAAATATTACTTTGTAACACTTTGAAATTAAATGTAACATTGACTGCAAAGTAGTGGTAGGTGAGAGTGTAGCCAAACAGCATAGGATGGTGGTGTGCAGGATGACTCTGGTGGTGAGGAAGATGAAGAGGGCAAAGACAGAGCAGAGGACGAAATGGTGGAAGATGAAAAAGGAAGAGTGTTGCATGACTTTTAGGAAGGAGTTAAGACAGGCTCTGGGTGGTTAGGAGTTGCTTCCAGGTGACTGGACAACTACAGCTAATGTGATCAGGGAGACAGGTAGGAGAGTATTTGGTGTGTCATCTGGAAGGAAAGTAGATAAGGAGACTTGGTGGTGGAATGAGGAGGTACAGGAGTGTATACAAAGAAAGAGGTTAGCTAAGAAGAAGTGGGACACTGAGAGGACTGAGGAGAGGAGACAGGAGTACAGGGAGATACAGCGTAAGGTGAAGGTAGAGGTAGCAAAGGCCAAACAAGGGGCTTATGATGACTTGTATGCTCGGTTGGACAGTAAGGAGGGAGAGACTGATCTATACAGGTTGGCAAGACAGAGACAAAGATGGGAAGGACGTGCAACAGGTTAGGGTGATTAAGGATAGGGATGGAAGTCTATTGACAGGTGCCAGCAGTGTGATGGGAAGATGGAAAGAGTACTTTGAATAGTTGATGAACGTGGAAAATGAGAGAGAACAAAGACTAGAAGAGGTGACTGTTGTGGACCAGGATGTAGCAAAGATTAGTCAGGATGAAGTAGAGGTTGAAGGTTTAGAGGAAGACCAAAGAGGAGGTTTATGGATGTAGTGAAAGAGGACATGAAGGTAGTTGGTGTGAGAGAAGAGGATGCAGAAGACAGGGTTAGATGGAGGCAACTGATTCGCCGTGGCGACTCCTGAAGGGAAAAGTTGAAAGGAGAAGAAGATTAGTTTATATTATAATTATTGTTAATAGATCCTGAAATCAGGAAAAATTAATTTTAAAAATAATTCAATTCCTGCCTCTTATAGAGGATTCAAACATTTAGTGATGAATACAATTTTTTAATCATCCTTTCACCATACAGAAGTTGATCAACCTTGTGCAGAACCTAGATGTGACATGAATAAAACAGAAAAAAAAATCTTCCTTACAGTGTGGAGCGTGACATTTATCCCCTCAACCGAGCCTCGGCATGGTATCACAACCCGTTCTCCTTCGCGGATGAACACCACCTCATATTCTTTCTCAGATGGCACAAAGGGAATCTTGTAATCTAAAATCATTGCACAAAGCATCAGATATGAGTTTAAAGAAATCAACGCAGCACTTTTTGGGTCACATGATGGATAATGCATCACTGGTTGTATTCTATAGGAACATACAGTATCTATACAGTAGATGTTTCAATAAAGACATCCCCCAGCATTCAAATCTATGCTGAGGGTCCTTAGTGTGACCTACACCTTAACACTGGGGTCCTTTAGTGGACCGAGCAGCAGGAGATGAACTTTAACTTCACTATAATTCACTTTGAAATATCCTCAAAACTGTTTCTGTAAAAATGTGTATTTTAGGGTCATAGTATTTGCAGGGACACTCCCTGTAGAACCATTAAAAACAGCAAACCAATTATCAGTACAATACAAAATGACTGTGAAAATGTATCAGTATCTGTCTAACATTAAAACGAAGTACAGCAGCGTAAGATTGGTATACCGTAGACAAACACGTGAATCGAAACAGCAGTTTTGCCATTTTCCACTTTCAGGTCTCTGTAGGAGCACTGGTACTGTCCCGTTTCATTGACAGTTGCGTTGGTGATCCGGAGGGTTGTGCAGAAGAGGCCCGATCCACTGCAGTCACTGGTGGAATAGCGAACGCTCGTGGGAGGAGTCGTCCACCTTAAATACTGCCGACCTCTGATGGGCAGAAAGGAGATATTATATCCATTTTATATATATATATATATATATATATATATATATACACACACACACACACACACACACACACACACACACACACACACACACACACACACACACACACACACACACACAGTATATATATATATATTATGAGAGTTAGTGGATGATTCAAATCCTCTCAGGTTTATTTATTTATATATACCTGCATGTTAGTTCCAGATTGTCAGATTTGTTCATCCTGTGAACGCCATAGATGTTCAGCGTGGGTGGATCAGGCATAAAACGCAGTTCAATGGCTGCAGGAATCAACACACATCAGTCACATCAAAGAGGTGATGGAAAATACAACAGTAAATAGCGATGACATCAGTCTGTATAGCCCTAATGGCTAATCGCAACAATGAAAGGTCAAAGGTCACCTTATTATTGTTTCTCAAAAACGCACACAGCTTTTTAACATTTTCTTAACTGATGGCAACACAATGAGGTTACAAGCTGAAAGTGAGCCTTTGGTACTGAGAGTCTAATGTAATAATGTCGCTGAGTGACTCTCAGCTACGTGGAGCCAGATTTTCCGCTGCAGAAAATGGCGGAGCTGTGTCAAAACAGGAAGCAGGGAAAGATGGGCTGGCTCAAACTGAATAGCCCAACATAGTGTGGCCAAGGTGGAGTTCCTGTTTCAGAGGATACACACACACACACCACCTCCCCGGGAAGCCCTAAAGACTTTATTGTGTGGAAAAAAAACATCTTAGACTGATGAAAAAAAGTACAAGGAATTATAAGAAATTACATAAATTGGCCCTGGACTGAACCCAGCCCAGTAAGACAGGAATTTCTGAAACCAGATCATCTGAAGCACATTTCCCAGTTTTTCTCACTGTCAGTTTTGATGACGCACACAGCAAAACTGTTTCATTCACTTTTCAAACTTATGCAGGGTACTGATTTATGGAAAGGTTGATTAACCACAACAAAGAGCAAGTATTCAAAAGGCATGTTTATGTCTGTCCTTCTAACAGACTGATAGGTATTAAAATCTTCATATTATTGGCTACTAGCTTCAATTAAAACAAACATTTGTTATGCGAGTTGGACTGAAGTCAAAAGTTGCAGCGAGTATTTAATCAATTATCTTACCAGCAACACAAGTGAATTCCAGAATAATCCCAAATACCAGAATGACTGAGCCTGTCGGAGCCATCATCCGACTGAAGACATAGACAGAGTGCACATTAATGTTGAGCCAAAAAATGAAAAAGAAAAAAACCCTTTCAGCACCGTAATCCGAAAACTACCTGCTCACCACTAATCCATTGATTTCTAATACTTGATATTCCACTCCAGACAAAAGTTGGTAAAGATCCCGAGCAGTAACTGTGACCGGTGGCCGTTTGGGTCCATGTATCTGAGGATGAGGAGGGGGAGATGGGCTTCAGTGCTGCAACCTGCAGGGGAGGAGCGTGTGTGTGCGTGTGTGTGTGTGTGTGTGTGTGTGTGTGTGTGTGTGTGTGTGTGTGTGTGTGTGTGTGTGAGTGTGTGTGTGTGTGTGTGTGTGTGTGTGTGTGTGTGTGTGTGTGTGTGTGTGTGTGTGTGTCTGTGCGTGTCCAATAGGATACGCACTGATGCTTATTGAAATACAGACTGAAGTTTTAAGGGAACATGTATTGAACATGGAGTTGAATTCATGCATGTTTATCAGTGTCTAATGACAAAATACAGACAGTCTTAAAAGCATTCAAAAGTGTAGAACGTAGAAAAATTTTGAACAATTTTCTAATTGTTAATGCTAATTAATAATGTAAACATTATTTGACTAATTTCCCCAATAGTTTGTTTAGAACTAGAGTCAGAAGATCTAAATAAATGTGTTATATACTTTAATGAAGAAATGAGTCACAAATAAATTGAAGACATCTTGAGGGTTCAGGCTGTGTGTGTTTACCAAGAATAATGAAGATGATCGTGTTTTTTACATGAAGGTTTGCTTTATTTATTTATTTTTTTTATGCTGGCATGGCTTCAGAGTTTTTATCAGCGATGATTTGCTACAACATTTGTGCTACATCCACATGTTTCCTGGCATGGTCACTTCTACAGGGACTCCCTGCCTACTAAACCGCCTACCGTTCTCCTAACCAACACTCCCTGGAGGGCACTCAACACAGACGCACCTCTGGAAAAGCTGGAACAAGAAAACATTTTCCATTTTTCTATCTGTTGTTTTCCACATCCAGCATAAAATACCTTTTTTTATCTCTTCATAGGCTAAAATTCAAATTAAATAAATATACAGTGTCACATTTGGTATTGAAGTGTTGAAAAAAAAAAAAACTTTGTTTTTGTGAGAGCATAAACATCAACTTGCAGCAATATTCAGGGGTTCAGTGATGGCCCAGCTTTTGTCAGAGTAAAATAGAGGAGGACACTGAGGACAGGGAAAGGAGGGAGGGAAGCAGGAAACAGTCCACACTTCCTCAGACAGGATACAGTGCACCTCTAAGAGGCATCCTGGACCCTAATTCCTCACAGGCTTTTCACAAAAACACACTTCTTTTCCTTTGACATGTTACTGCATTGTGGAGAGGAGGAACACGCAGGCAACATATGAATTCCTAAGGAGAAAGCTCAGCAAAATCTGACCATGAGTAAGGCACCATGGCCACAAGGTCAGACATCGTGTTTGGTAAGTCTGCCATGAAGTTCAAAGTGTGACGATGTGATCCAAATCCAAGGAATTGCTTTGAACAGTCACTTAATCATGAGTAGAACAATCCACAAAGTACTTTTTACTGAACATCGATCTTACGTTACCCAATTTTAGAGCAGAGAATCTTACGGTATAACAATATAAGATCAGTCACAACATAGCTCTCTGACAGAGGTCATTCTAAATATTACATTTGATTTTGTAAAACAGGGCAGCATGGTAGCACAGTGTGTAGCGTGTAGTTTTCGATAAACTAGAGGATTAAATCTGTTGTGAGAAAAAATCTCCAGTGATTTATGAGCATCACGTGTTTATAGTTGTTATAGGAAGATAATATTTTCAAAAAAAAATTCACAAAACAACTCCGGCTCTAAAATGCTAAACAAAACTGCATTAAAGTTAATCCAAAAAAAATTAAATAGAGAAACACCAACAATTTCATTGAGGCACAACATTAACTTATACTTTTGAAAACTATTCTTCAAAAGTAATTAATAAATCCCTCATGTTTAAATGTCTCAATGTGAGATTCTAATGACAAAACAATTTTATAAAATTGTTATAAAAGCATTGACAGTTGAATCAACAATGAAAAAAACATTTACTGGATAATCATTAGAATCAGAAATTATCTGAATACTTATTATTTGAATAATTAATTATTTATAACTGGTTCATACACTTGAATACGCATGCAATATTTTAGATGAATAGTTACCAAAGTATTACATAAACACATAACGTTTCTAATCATCAGAGAGAGAAAATTAAGCTCCTCTAAACGAATTATTTTCAGTAGACCACAATCTCAACTCTGTCTCTTGGTTATTCTTTCTTCAAATGCTGCCACCTGCTGCGATATTTTCTAATATTGTTTATGCGCGATTTTAAAGGCACCTTTCATTGAGACTGTTGGTGAAGTATTTACCACGGTTACTCAATAAATACATATTTAAATATTAACATTAATATTTAAATATTAATTCAAGAGCGCTTCACATTTTTCAGTATTTACATTTTATCCGGAACTTGTTGCGATCGTTTTTTTCTGACGGTCTTCTTTCGGTGTTGCACACATCTTTGTCAACATCCTGCGGCGCTGGAAGATGACGTGGAGTTCAGTTGATATAAGCGTTGTGAATGTTTTTTGGGCTTTTCTGGCTTTAGTTTTCCTTTCTGCTTTCCTTGTTCACAAAGTCACACACGCACAGAGAGAATATGAAACGTGGCGTCTGTACGTTTTGTTTCAGGATCTTATTCGTTACGGGAAAACGAAACAAACCCACAAACGTGATGACTGGATGTGTGTGATTAACATCCCAAAGAGGTAACTTGTTATTTGGGAACAACCTAGTATTATTCAATGTGGTGAACTATTTACTAACTTATTTGTGAGTTATCTATATAGTATACAAAAAGCACTATATATACACACGTAATTTAGTTGTGTATATATTGTATATATATTGTGTGTATATATATATATATATTACAAAGTTAAATATGGAACGTTTAATGACAAAATAATTGGCCAGTGACAAAGAAACAGTTGACTTAACGTAATGTCTTTCGTCTCTCAGTTGGTTCTGGCACTTCTATGCGGTCTCTGTTGGCTGGAATGGTCTGCTGCTTGTCTGGCACCTGAACTTTATATTTCATCGTCAGTCATTCCCATCGTGGTTGACTGGAACAGTAGACATTTTGACTGGCGTACCAAGCATTTACAGTCAAGGTAGGCTGTGAATCCAGTGCTGTTCCAGCTGCTATGTCTTTGTCTGACACAGGTTTTCTTACTGTGTGTAGTCCCACAGCTGTCTGCTCTGCTGACGCAGCTGATGATCTGCATCCACTCCCTCAGGAGGCTGATGGAGTGCCTGTTTGTCAGTGTGTTCTCCGATGGAGCTATACATTTGGTGCAGTATGTGTTTGGTCTGGTTTATTACGTCGCACTGGGGTTGACAGTGCTCTGCTCAGACCGACTGGGAAAAGGTAAAACTCTACTCAGTACTTTATGTGGGGAAGCAGTCATCATTTACTTGCTGCTTCTTTTGTTATGGAATGTTGATGTTTGTGCTTTCTCTATTTAGGAACTGGAACTCTCCTCTCTCAGCTGAACTGTTTTCATGTAGCAGCAGTCACACTTTTTATTTGGGCCTCGCTCATGCAGCATCAGTCCATGATCCTGCTGGCCAGGCTCCGTACTGGGAAATCAGGTGAGCTTGTACAATGATGTTGTATTGATTCTCCAAACCGCTGTATGGATATTAAATTAAAACTTTCCAGTGCATGTGTATAGAGTTTAAACCCCTGACAATGGAATAACAATTTTCCAATCTCCAGCAGAATTACTTAAGTGTAACATAAATTAAGATGGGAGGATGTTAAGAACCCATTGCTAGTGAAAAGATAAAGAAAACAGGACTATGAAGATAAATCCCCTTGCTTATATTTTTGTAATCAATTAGATTATGTAGAATATAACTCCTGTATTATGATCTTTATATGTCACCACTACTTTGTTGTTAATACACAGGGCTGGTTGTGATAGAAAATCCATCACAGTGAACATTGTACTTGATTTTATAGTTGTGTAAATTGTATTATGTAACATGGTAAAAAAAAAAATTAACAAGAGTAGAGCCAAACTTACTTTCTAAACTGACATACAGAAACATAAGCAAAGTTGATCAAGCATGAATGACTGTTGTGGTATCTTTCAGGAGCTGTTGAGACACGGACACACAGATTACCAAAGGGGGGCTGGTTCGATCTGGTGTCATGTCCACATTATTTTGCTGAGCTGCTGATCTACATCTCACTGAGTTTGGTTTCTGGAGGTTTATCTCTCACCTGGTGGCTTGTTGTCCTGTATGTGCTCTTCAACCAGGCATTGGCAGCGCAGCTTTGTCATGAGTTTTATATTGAAAAATATGAGTCGTACCCAAGGTATATAAAAGCATTTATACCATTTGTGTTATGAATAGTTTGCATAGCTTGTTTGGAACTGCGGTTATCCTAAAAGCATCAAAGATGTCTCGTGATCTGAAGGCAGAAGACAAGGGAAGCTGCACAGCAGCCAAAAGGTCCAAACTGTGAGTGTGAGCCATGCCACTACTGCAGAAAATCTCCACCAGACCAATATCACCTTCATGTGAAAGAACAGTTGTTTCATAGAGACTGATGTGAAGAAAGGAGGGCAATCACCACAAAACAGTTGCTCATTCAAGATCTTTTTGTTGATGTAATAGCATATAAATTATGTTGATTATTGCAATGGAATATTTTTGGGGCACTCAACAGATTCCTGGACAGACTACAGTGTAACATTAATATTGCTGTCAGAGTCCTGAACTCAAACAAGTTCTGGCAACACATCAACCCCACCCTCCATTTTCACTGGCTTCTCATTACGTCACACATCGACTAGAAAATCTACCTCATCACGTTCAAATCCATAAATACCTCCACCCTATTTTCATATTGGTAGTGACAATAAATTTGCTTTTAATACTGTATATTTGACTTTGACGTACAATTTGAATTAATTCGCTGTAATTGAACAACATTTTATAAAATGTATGAAAGAACAGACTGAAATTATTTTAACATTAAATTCATTCATTCATTCATCCCCTGCAGCTTCATCCTCTGTCAGGGAGTGAGGCGGGGGACACTCCGGGCACGACGCCAGTGCACCGCGGAGCCACACACAAATTATTTTCTTTAAAGTGGAGCGGTGTAACTCTTTACTTTTTAACGAAAATGATTTTACGAGTAATTGAAGTATTTTCTATAACTCTGAAAATGGACAAAATTTGTTTAAGTAAATGTATTTTATACTGTTATTGGCAAGCAGACAGTCCAATTACTGAGCGTTCTCTGTTCGTACGCCAGCCAACGTATGACGTCATTTTTAATATGGACCAATCACGTCCATGTATGCGGAAAAACGATTGGTAACTTCCGCCCTGAGTTGAGTTGATCCTGGTCGTGACGTGTGTTAGTACCAGAGTTCCTCCGATTGTGTAGTTAGCTAACATGAGGCTAGCCATTTTCGTTGCCGGTGACATTAGCGTTAAGTGACTGGAAGACGGATTCATTCTCCGGCTGTGTTTGGTCAGGATATCTGCTCAGCAATAATGCCTCTCAGTGTCCACGGAGGAAGCGAACGAGCCCACAGAAGTGTGATGTGCGTGTTGTTTCCGCTCGCCGCCGTGTTGTTGTTATCAGTCGGAGTTGCTGCTGTTCCAGAGGAGCAAAAACCAGCTGTCCAGGAGCAGATCCCGCAAGAGGTAAACATCGAAGTTTAAATGAATCGTCAAGATTCGTGGAAAAAAATTAATGCATCGTCAGGATTCATTTAAACTTCTGTCGGAATCTGAATGAACGTCAGTGCTTCCCGCTGCGTTCCGGTGCCGCTCAGCTAGCTAGCACATGCTAAAGTACTGTTTCAGTGTCTTAACAGTTAGCAGCGATAGTAAGAAACACGTCTAGCAAACCTTTTTTTTTTTTTTTTTTTGGTTTGTTAAATAAAGTTATCTGACGTGGATTTGAAGGTGCGTGTCTGAACTCGTAGGTCACACTAACCCGTTGTCACGAGTTTTAGTTTACATTTCCTGCGATCCGTCCTGACAGCCTTGACTCCTGTCGTTTTGTTTGTCATTGCAGAAATCCTCCAGTTCTCAGCCAATAGGCCCAGCAGTCTCTGCAGATGCCTCCAGCAAAGGAAACCTGGGATTCATCCACGCCTTTGTGGCCTCTATCTCTGTCATCATCGTCTCTGAGTTGGGAGATAAGACATTTTTTATTGCAGCCATCATGGCCATGCGTTACAACCGTCTCACTGTGCTGGCAGGTGCGATGCTGGCCCTGGGACTCATGACTTGTCTTTCAGGTGAGTGGCTGTGGAGAATTTAATTTTTAGTTTAACGTCATTGGCTGAGTAATAATTGTCATCCCCCTCCCCAGTGCTGTTTGGATACGCCACCACCATTATCCCTAGAATCTACACGTACTATGTGTCCACTGCTCTGTTTGCCATATTTGGTGTCCGCATGCTAAGAGAGGGGATGAAAATGAGTCCGGATGAAGGTCAGGAGGAACTGGAGGAGGTGCAGGCAGAGATCAAGAAGAAAGATGAAGAGGTTAGCCAACTTTTACCATACGGTTACAAACATGTTTATTAGAGCAAGTTCCAGTGTGACGATTGTTCACTGTGAATGCATTACTTTTTAAAATCATTTAAACGCCATGACTACTGTTTATAACTGGTGGCATACAGACTCGCGGGAATGACATTTAACTTCCACATCTTTTCATGTCCTCATGTGTCACTTGTATCCTTTTGATTTCTGTGCAGCTCCAGCGTTCCAAGCTGGCTAATGGGACACCGGATGTGGAGGCTGGAACTACAATTCCCCAGGGAAGGTGGCACAGCTTCATCTCACCTATTTTCCTCCAAGCCCTCACCCTCACCTTTTTGGCAGAATGGGGAGACCGCTCACAGCTGACTACTATTATACTAGCTGCCAGAGAGGTTTGTTTACTATGCAGCTTTGGGTTTTATTGACTTACAGTGTAGATCATCAGATTTTGTCGACCCAATGCAAACAAAAACTACTGATATTGTATTAATTATTCAGTAAAGGTAGGATATCATTACCCAGAGCATCATCATGAACGTTTATTCTTTTCCCAGGATCCATTTGGAGTGGCAGTGGGCGGTACATTTGGTCACTGTTTGTGTACAGGACTGGCTGTGATAGGAGGCAGAATGATTGCCCAGAAAATATCTGTCAGAACAGGTGAGATTAGGTCTCTATTTTTTCCATCTTAGAATATCTCTGCTGGCAACACGCTCCTGTAAAGCACAGTGGATCATTTTTTTTTTTTTTTCATAATCAATGGAAAAAGTGATACTACTGATCATGTTGGAAAAAACAAAATGTTTATCATACGGAACCTACTCGAAGGAATAAACAAAAAAGACCCAATAAGTTGACTGTCTCAGTAAGTTTAGTCTCCAGCTAGTGTTTTTGGTTCTGTTCCCTTGTCCTGCTCAGGTGGCTTTCATGCTACAGAGGACACTCGTCGTGCTTCCACCTTTAGATCCTCAGCTCCTTTTAGCGCATCACTGGAATGTTTTCTCAGCTTATTAAATTATGATCCATTAGTTCTCGATTCATTTTTCTGTGCATTTTCATATTTAAATTTTGTCTCATCACTTTCTAGACTTTAGGAAAAAAATTGAAAGAGATATGAAGGAAACTTCAGTGACTGATCCATTTGGAGAATCATCCCTTGGTATTTTTCCACCCTGTAATTAAAATTCCTGTTTTCCTTGTTTTGTTTTTCTATAGTTACAATCATTGGTGGGATCGTCTTTCTGGCATTTGCCTTGTCTGCTCTGTTCATCAAGCCAGAAGCTGGACCATAATTGGACAAAAGACTTTCAGGTTTTTTGTGAATATACATGTAAACTTTGGTTACATTGCTGTGGAGGGACTCCAGATTTGACTCCTTCTCTTCTATATGTCCAGTAGAAAGTGTGACATGCTAAACAGAGTCCAAACATAGCTTAACTCATTCCCCAACTAGCCTTTGCAGTCTAACTCTGGAGACTTCTATTAGCATTACATAGAATTTCCTAAGCGTCGTATCCTGAGTACACATTAAAGCCTCATGGGAGGTGTAGTTGTTAAATCCTTGATTTGCTGGGACTTAGCTTGGTCAAGTACAGATGTTAAAGCACATTTAACATCAAACAGAAAATTCTCATCAAGTGAGATGAACTGAGACCCTCGGGAAAAAGAAAGTAGCTACAGAGGCTAGCTTGGAGAGGCGGGTTGGGCTGTAGCTGTCTGAAGAACAGTTTTCTCCTCGTGAGGTGTGAGAAAGACGACTGATTGTTACTGATCTCCTCCCTCCAACTCCCCTCTGAGGATATGTGGCTCACAAACAGAGCCTAACATGCAGTACTCCCTTCCCTCACAACCATCAGACAACAAGTCCTTTTCAACATTTTTTGCATTGGTTTGACTTTTTGAGTATTTTTGGTTAATTTGTCTTAAGACCTGTTGCAGTCAGGTAACCATTGACAGAGTCGTAACTTTAGATTGAAGCCAGTTTCAACGTCATTGTTTTTTTTTTTTCCGCCACCACACTTTCTAGTGAGGTTCAGCCCGCTTTTGTGATTTTATGTAATATTTCCTACTGAGGAAAATCCCGGAAGACTGAACAAATAGCACATAATGAAGAGACTTCAGATAATATTTTTTGAGGTAACGCCACCATCTAAATATTTCCTTTAGTTAATATTCTGTCAACATAGAAGCAGTCTGTCAGTGAAACTGAGTCCTGAACCACTAGAATACTTGTGTCCAGATGCATCCACAAGTTGAATTACTTGTACAGGTAGAATACCTGGAGAACTCCACCACACTTCATGTGCACCACTCCAAACTACTAGTCACATGTAGGAGACAGCGATGGGTACCAATAGAGAGCAAAGTGTAGATCATGGTGGTCAGTAATGACCTCCAGAGAGAGTCCCACACAGATGAAGTCTCCCTCCATTGATAAAACCAGTATGTCCCATTCACAGAATCAAATACTCCATCGGGTACGGAATAGATCAGTCCCTCGCCTGTAATTTATCATTCACAAAACCCCCAGTATATGTAGTCACTTTGTCATAAGCAGTTGTTATAGATTAGTGACACCTGATCGTGACAATGCAATACACGCATCTTTTAATTTAAAACAGTATTTATTTTAGTTTTGTTTGTTTTTAAGAACATGGACTGTTGAAACAGGCAGGGAGTCACTATAATCAAGGAATGGTAATATTTTTTTATAAGTGAACAAGCTAAAGCTGTGCTGTCAATATTTGACTGGCTGTGCTCAGTTGTGTATTACTTGATACATGTTGGTAAAAATGCCGACAGATATAAAATTCTCAATAAAATGCTTCTTGTGTCGTTTGATTTCCAAATGAATCTATGATACTGAGTTTATCTGAACGGTAACAAAAGGACACACCAGGAGTCAATGGTAAAGACTATTTAAATCAATCCATTGGACTTTTAAAAAAGTTTCTTGAAAACGTGTCGCCTCTCAACCAAGAGGCTTCGTCAGTTCTTCGTGAAACTTTTTCAAGAAACTTTCTGAGTCCATTGGATTGATTTAAACAGCTTTGGATAAACATGACCTAGATAACTGAGAACCCACACAGACAACGGTAAAGACTAGATTTCACAAACACCAGAGACATTTCATAAGTTTTATTCTCAAACTGGAGGGGAGCAAACGGTAGATGCTTTTGCATCGGTAGGTTATGTTTTTATTTGAGTGGTTTGGCTCAAGAATCAAATGTAAGGGAGCAGGAACACACCCGTGGAACATGCTTTTAGCACGATTTATGTTTTATGAGATTTTTGATTGAGAAAGTGCAAACACTCACCAGTGAATTCATTCATTCTAAACATAATTTCCCTATGGGGATCATTAAAGTGTACTTCTGTAGAATTCCAGCAAAAATTCCTGATCCAGGTTTATTTGCAGGGCCTACAAGTGACCAGCAGATGGCAGTAGTGGATTTACAGAGCCAAGTGATTTCTGTCCTGCAGCTCAAAGCAGATGAACCGGATGAATCTACATGTGTTGCATCAGAGTTTTGTGTTTATTGAACTATTTGAGGCTTTGTTGCTATTCTCTTATTTTTTAAAAATATGTCATTGAACAGCAATATAACTGGCAAATGATGTCAGTGAACAATGTGCAAAAAAATACACCTGCATACTGAAGATCTTTGACCTCTTGAAATAAAAAGCATTTTAATTAAGAGGATGTTCTCCAGGCAAGTATCCTCATACTGAAGGTACCTCACTCTCCTGTTAATTACAGTATTTGTGTTCACTGCTTAATGTAAAAACAGTAATCGTCCCAGGTTTTATAAACTCTCCAGCCGAATGTAACATGAGGGATAGCTGTTCTGACGTCAATGGCTGACGTGTGGCCAGAATCTGGATTTTGGGGAGAATTTTCCAATTACTGGTTGCTGCTGATGAGTGAACTGTAGCAATACATTTCTAGAGCCAAACCACTATGAGACACAAACATGAGCTGAAAGCAGAGCACTGACATTCACTTTCTAGTGCGTACATCAGAACTACACAATATTAAACACAATGCACCGTGGCCTTTAGGGTTTCCCACTCTGTGGAGGACAAATACTCACCCTTGTGTTCTTGTGACTTAACTGAGGGTCCTCCTTCAAAAAAACCCTCAGGTTAATTTCAGTGATTCCTGGCACAAGGAAAACGCTTTGAATGGTCAGCTAAGATTCTAAAACGTCATAGGGGAAATAAGTTAAACAGTCTGGATGTCACAGTTTGTTTAGCTCCTTCCATTTTTTTTTTTTTTTTTACATGTTCAAGACGTGTTGCTATTTTTGATGTCATGTACATACAATAGATTAACTGGGTGTGTCCTGGTAGCAGAAAATTATGTAATTACATTACTTTTATGATACATTGTGCAAAATTTCCCACAGCCAAATGTCTCCTCGTGCAAAACCTTTGACATTAATTACATTCTTACACTGCTCTCTGCATGTAGGACATGATCAGCTGTACAGGCCTGTGTTGTGTTATTTAATTTCTGAAATATATATTGTAGCACCACATCTAGTAAGACAATCAGGAGTGCTGTCTGAAGGATCAGACTAGACATAGAAAAGACAAGCTGTGTTTTTCTTTGAACTTGAAACAGAATCAAAAGTGGAGAAGGCATTACAGACTACTGAAATCATTTGTGTTATGGGGTAGAAAGAGTGAAGGGGTATGTATTCATACTGTTTGAAACAACAGAGGGCATCTTTTAAAAACTTAAAACAACTTGATTTACTACACTGACGTGACAAATCATGAGTGTTTTTTTGTCCTGTGAATGACAGGAATTTGATTTTCTATTTGTTTGTAGCACATTGTGATGTGCTGGTATCGACCACAAGTTATTTAAAAAAATCTCCTGCTAATAATAAATATTGAAGACTTGGAAATATTCTAGCACAGCTGTTAGGCCTTGAGGGTCTTATAACTGTTCAATCAAGTCTCCATTTCCTAATCCTGACTGGTTTTTTTTTTTTTTTCCAGACTCTTCACTTCCCTACGCAAGTTGTTTCACTGCATAAAAGGAAATGAAATGCTTCATGAAAAATTTGACCAAGTGTAATTTCTGACATTTTCTTTTGACATCAATCATTTGACCACTAGCTTATATAATGAGGATGAATATTGTGAATATTTTACCATGTTACTAATGGTAAAAATATTATGGAGCTGATGTCTGCATCTTGTTCACTTGTACGGGAACAGTGTTAATGTCAGTTCCTGTAATCTCGACTCAGATTTGAGTCTAGTTGTATGATTTGAGCGACAGAAATTAGTGGAAAAAAAAATAATTTTTTTTTGATTCACCACCATCCCAGTAAGTTTTAACCATCTCCACTGCATTTTGAAAAATTAATATGTGAATGGATGATTTATCTGGCTACACTACAACTTATAACAGTAACACTGATTACAAAAAACTGACCAACTACAAATCTAAAACAC
Source organism: Antennarius maculatus (assembly GCA_013358685.1). Classification (NCBI taxonomy): domain Eukaryota; kingdom Metazoa; phylum Chordata; class Actinopteri; order Lophiiformes; family Antennariidae; genus Antennarius; species Antennarius maculatus. The sequence goes on along the minus strand of CM023610.1, from coordinate 4,993,768 downwards.
ACATTGACCTGTGTCATTAAATATTTTGAAAGACATCATCTGCCAATGGAGGCAACATTACAACCACAGCAACAACGCAGACATGATACATGCCAAATGTCAATGTACATTGGGAGTAATCCCATAAAGAGACCAATCCCACTTACTAATCATTTAGACGCATCATGATAATGTGACCGTAATTACCCTTAAGTAAATCAAAAGCGATATCATATATGTTCAAACGTGTACTGATGTGTGCTTCAGGGCACATCACACCACAAACTGCAGCTGTTGCATTAGATAGTTCATTTCTCCTCTACAGCATTCCTCCCTGACAAACATAAACTGGGTCATTATGACCTGCTAGGAAGGCTTTTTACATTTGCCAACTCATGGTACAAATATCCCAAAGCAGTGAGCAGCAAATGACTGCTAATTTAACATTTAATCAAGGCTTGGCTACAGTCAAAACTGTTGGAAACCCTCTGTGGTGCATCGCTCACATTTTGAGCAGTGGACACATTACATGTTGGTCTTCTCAGTGCTTCAAATTGCAGATGTGAATTTAGAGGTGTCAACGAACATATCAAGCTTGGAAAAATTAAGATATCTAGAATTAAAACTGAGGAACAAGATGTGATGAGATAGGTCACCAGATGCCTCGGGCCAAAGGTCAAAGACTTGGTGTGTATTTTAGCAGACACAGAATGTGTTCATCTCAGTCACGTCACAGATAAATAATGGGCTCTACTAACACCATCAGATAGTGAGGTGGCCAATCTGTCAAACTAAAAAGAGTTTTAAATCTGCATCTTCATCCATATTCTATCTTAAATGTCATCATGGCTTTGACGAGGGCATTTATTAAGCACACGTGACATGATCTCCCGTTTTCATATGGCATAAATAAGGATGGTCTGTTCAGAATAAAAACAAAAGAACAGCTCCACTTCAGTTCAACTGGTTGAAAAACACTTTTTGTTCTTGTCTTTCATAATACTGTTCCACACAGTAACTTACATGGATTCAATCTAATATTTCTGGATGCTATAATTGATATTTATTTATTAACAATGCACCACAGGACTACCTTTGCATTAACGTCTCTCATAGAAAATAATCTACAGAAGAATATCACCTGATGCTGCACCTTCCCTCCCTTTTGTTGAATTTTTTAGTGTCTTTCAGCTTGAAGTTTTGGTTTTCTTGCACAGTTTTTGGTTCACCACTATTGCTCCCAGCACCAAATAGCAGGCAGTCAGACAAAGTTATCAACTAGCCTGTAAAGACAAGTGGAGCAATCAGCAAATATGAAGCCAGATATTTCCTTCAGGAGTTAAGTCCGGATCAAAATCTGAGATGCAGAGTAGAATATCAGACTTTTGTTCTCCAGTTTGGGCAAAAGGGACTGCAAATGATTGCTGATCGCCATAGCAATCTAAAAGGTGATAAATGAAGCGCAGCATTTATAAAAGGCTGGAGACGCTCGGGATAAGGATGTCTCCCTCTCTCTAACCTGTCCACAACAATACACATCTAAAAAGGGGATGCATTACGAGATTGACAAGACAAACTCTACAGGTTCAACAGGAATGAAGAACGGTTACCGTGGTGGTGAATTTCATACATTTAGCTTAACCTTGGTCATCTTAATTCAAAAAAAGTCTGATGTATCTATCTATCTTCATTGTGTGTATTTTATACACATAGATAAACTTTTAATAATATTTATCTCTTTTTAGCAAAAGATCCAGGGTCCAGGATTAAACAAACTGTGACAACAAGCAGCATTGGTAGTGTCTGCTATGCAGACACCATTTTTCAAGGCGTAAGGAAGTCGGTCGGCCGCTGAGCAATTCAAGATCTTTTCTTCCAGTATTAAAAAAAAAAAAAAAAATCATCTGCAAAGCTGCAAATAACAGACTATGCATTTCATTTCATGCACCATATAAAATATTAGTTCTTTCCTTTTCGTCATATTTACATAATATATTACACATGATGTCTGTACAGTAAAAGTTCAATCTACACCACAAAGTTAAAAATATTTTCTGACCCATAATTATGTTTCATGAAAAAACAAAAGACAACAGTAGGAGAAAACATTCCAAACGAACAAATCTCTGGCTACAAGATGGATTTGAAGCCTGATTGAAGCCTCTGAGATACTGGAAAGTTCAGCATGAAATAATCCTTTGGGGACATCTACCACACAGACACACACACATACGTACACGCGCGCACACACACAGGGAAAGGGCCAGGAAAGGTTTGTGTGGGGAAAGTCGTTCACAGAGATCACGTCTCCCTGATTCTCGGAGGAATGGCTTTGAGCCGGAGCCCAAACTTCCTGCCAGAGCCACAGCGGGTCCACTGCTGGGTTCTCTGGAGCTCTGTGCTCAGGAGTTAAGTGCAAACAGCAAAAGATCCTTGGGACGGGAGGAGGCCACAACCTGCCCATCTTCTCAAGCTATGAGGGTCTTGGTGCTGCTACCTTAGACACACACATCCGGTGACTGTGATTACGTTCAGCCAGCTACTGTGGCTGTGTGGCAGAGCGGTCAGACAAACTATCTGACCTGTGAGGGGCCAGTTGATGTTTCTGCTGCTGTAACTGTTTCTGTTGTTGTAGCTGTTGTTGTTGCTGCTGTTGGGTTGGGGCGGTGAAGGTGCCCTGCTGCTGCAGAGGGAACGCTGCCTGCAGGATCAACTGGGTGGACGGGTTTCCATGAAGAAGCCGAGGAGCCTTCAGTGAAATTTTAGATTGGAAACAGCTTAGAAAGGGAATGATGGTGCGAAGCCATGTATGCATTAACATATTTATAGTGCTTAAAACTGCACTAGGCAAAGTTTTGGTTCTGCCATTTCATGTTATGACTCCTTGTTCACCTTCCCCTGTAGCATGGGGGGAGGTGAACCATGTGGCAGAGAAAACTCACCATGACTGTTAAAAATGAACAGCTGTGAAGCATTGTAAGAGACAAATGAGTAAATATGTTGATAAAGTGTTTGAATTAACTCTATTCTTTATAGCTGGACTGATGTTTGCCCAGTGCAGTCAATGCTGAAAGCCCTCTGAGCTTTACCTGTAGGAACTGTGTTTGCTGCTGGGCAAGTGAAGCCTGTCCCGGCTGCATGGCTGTGACCTGCGACTGCTGCTGAACCTGCTGCTCTTGCTGATGCTGCTGTGGTGACTGCTGGGAGATGCTGATGGTCTGGGTCTGGCCCTGTTGAGGAGCGAAGGCCGTCACCACTTGGCCCATAAACATGGTTGTGGGGACCATGACCGCCCCACATGCCATCTGCCCCGTTACGAGCTTAGTGAGCAGCTGAGGTCCAGCAGGAAACCTATTAGCAAAGGATTAAATCAAGAGAACACAAAGATAGAGATTTTTTTTCACTTGCACGCAGTGAAACTTGTAGATTTGTACTGTAATTCAGGTGGTGTGCACCATGATGCACAATTAATAAATTTAGACTTCATGAAAATAAATCAAGTGCCAGGTAACAAAATAAAACAGTAAAATAACAATAAAAATGAGTATGTTTTTGTCCAGTGAAAGTGCAAACCTAATTTGAGCCGCACGGTCCTGAGCAAATGTAGCCACAGCAGGAGTGCTGGGTCCGGTACTTTGCGCCAAACTGGTGGCAATCTGGACCACGTTAGTGGGACTCTGCTGAGGGATCATCATTGTGTTGTAGAGCGACGCAGACAGTGGATTTTGCTGAGGCTGCAGAGTGACAGACGACTGCTGAGACTGAAATGTACAGAACCAGAACCGGTCATCACTGACATACCGCATTAAAGCTGAGAGTAATAAAAATGTGAGCATCTGAGTCAAATAAACAGAAAAAAAGGACAAATATCTCATTTCTCTAACTTGCGAGAGTGCCGAGTTCTGTTCCCGCCGCAGTGTTTGTTGCTGAGACTGGGCTTGGACAGCATGTTGTTGCTGTATGCTGTTCTGCAGAGGCCCTGCTGACACCACCTGGCCCTGTACGTTGATTGTTCCCTCCTGCTGTGCTGCGTTTGCCTGAATGGCGCTCTGATTTAGTCCCCCAGTTCCTTTCTGCAAGTACATCTGAAATATTAAAACAAGTTCTGGCTCCTGAAACTAATAGCTAAACATCCACACAGTAAAGAAAACCATCACAAAAATAAAAATACGACAATGCTACATCTACTTTCAGTCTCACCTGCAGGTTATGTCCCTGGATTTTCTGTAGCTCATCCTGAATCTGACGCAGCTCATCCTGCTGCCGCTGAATGTTGGCCTCGATCATCTTCGACCTCTGCTCCAGCTGTTCTTTCATGCTTTGCATGGCTTCCAGCCTGTTGCAGAACTGCACCACCAACTATGAAACGACAACAATACAGAGGTAAATTACATGCCAGCATCTGAGTTTATTGAATCATTAAGGCTGATGTACACTTGTCATTATCAGTGATTGGCACATTTGATCAGGCAAAGCATTACATTGGAGGTTCATGCATCAAATACTGAAAAAGAAAAAAAATTCAACTCCACTGACAGAATCAGCAAGATCCAGGTACTGTCCATCTGGGTTCAAGGACAGAACATGAAATAAGCTTTAAAACAAACCATATAAATGCCTTACCTTGCCGCTGGTCTGAACTTGGTTTTGCTGTTGAGGTTGCTGTTGTTGTTGTTGTTGTTGTTGTTGTTGCTGTTGTTGAGGTGGTGGTGGTGGTGGTGGTGGTGAAACCATGGATGATGCCATGTTCTGTCCTGTAGTTTGGGAGCTCATTGACTGCTAAAGAAATTAACAATTGTCATTAACAGGGATGACGAATGCTTCAGCAGTGCAGTACAGTCAAACTTTGTTTAGTGACCTGTTCAGAACAAAAGATTTTTGACAGTCCTGTTTTACTCCATTTAACATATGCACAGGTTTTGAGTAGAAGACATCTCCCTGTCCAACACGACCAGCGTGGCAGGAGACCTGAATGATACCAATCACTGTTGGTAGCAATCATGTGTATGTACAGTAGTTTTCTTTCCAGGCAAAGTTACTCATCTCCTTTCTAAAGAGAAGGAGAGAATTCTTGGACGATTAAGCAGCAATAGAAATGTGTGATTCTCAGGAAACCAGGAAATCAACCGAATCTGTTGGGATACAAACCCCCTCACGCCGTGAACCACACCGCCTTTACAGGAACAGGCGTTGGATTTACACAAGATTAGAAAGAGTCCATTTGAGCTCAGTTGTTTGTTTAGAGTTAATGTGTGTAACCACTGAAGTACTGTACCTTAACCTGGAAACTGTTAGGCTTATATTTTCTCAGGAATTGGTGCTTTTTCATGTATATGTAAATATATAATTATATATATAATATAAATTGAGTCCTCATAATATATTATATATAATCATGTCCTTCAGTCCCCTGAGTGGTCTTTATCGACAGATTTGATTGAGTCACCGCTCCTGCCTTCTTCGCGTGAGGCAAATCTATGCAGCACATGTAATAAAATTTAACTTTAACTGTAAATAAAATAAATACATCTTTTATTCTGTACTATTTTGCAAGGCAATCAGTGAGTGAGATATGACAACAGGCAGTAACTACAGCCAATCACTGTCAATAAAAGCACTTCCTGAGTATGTGAGGAACAGACAATGGCACATCCACTCACCAAACCCAAGAAGAAAAGAAATGCAGTTGTTTTAAGGTGGAATTACAACAATCCAGTATGTGCTAACAGAGGAAACAGAGCTGAAACTGGGTGATGACAGACATTCTGATGAGATTACACTTTTTATTTGTAAACTCTGTGATAATACTTGTTTTCCGAGGCATGAATTAAAGGAGCGGTTTATATGTGTGTGTATGGATCAACACATATAAGGAATAATAGGTCATGCTCCACCACCCACATTCTATGGAGGCCATTAACAGTCAATCTGCTGCATTCAAGTGCATAGCAAAGTAAAAAACCTTGACAAGGGTTAATGAGCACATTCTGAGATACGGTGGAAGCACCACTTACATGTGAGGAGCAGAAGAAGATCTGACAGCCTGTAGATATTTGTGCTACACTTCAAGCATCCAATGTAATTTGTGAAAGAGACTTCAGTTTAACGATCATACGTTAAAGCATCCAGAAATCATTACAACTTACAAAATCTTTGGTTTTGTTTTTGTTTTTTCATAATTTTTAGAGGTTTGGGGATTTTTACGAGCCTGGCATGGATTAAAATGGTTTTAGTTATTTTAAATGTTTGAATGTTTGACTTACAAGGGAGGGATTAAACTCGTGTCTCGAGGTTTCTACTGCTCTAGTCTCTGTTTTCCTCCCTTCACGTACCTGGCTGCTGATGGATGACCGTCGTTGTGACGTCATCTCCACAGCAGAAGCAGACTGCCTTCCTGGCGTACTCCTGTCACCCTGAAGCTTCATCTGTGAGGCTGAGAGACGAGTGCAATAAAAAATTATGCTCGTTTAAAAAAAAAAAAAAAAAAAAAAAAAGAAAAAGTATGAAACTGAGTCATTCACCCTGTTGGGGGGACTCGATAATGAGGTACTCACAGGCTGGATCAGACACAGCAGTGTGCGAAGACTTGCGTGAACTGCGAGACGAGGCCGAGGGTGTCCTGCTGTGGCTGAAGCGCTCCAGAGCCTCCTTCAGGCTAGAGGTGTTAAGTTGGGACTCTGACCCAGAATCCTGTGACTGTTGTGAGGAGAAGCATTAAGTCACTGAAGTCACTATCGACTCCATACAAAACATCATCACATATTTCTGATCAATTAACCCCCCCATTAATATCAAACGCAAAACCAACCTTATCTGCTGCGATCTCAGGTTGCAATTCTTCAATTCCGAGTTCTCTGCGATGTTCTGCTCTTACTTCAGCATAACTGCAGGCAATGCAAAAAACACACTTACCTATGTATGTTGTGATTACAATGAAAGATGTGTATTATCTGCTCGCTACTGTAAATCATAATTAAGTCTTTGTTTTACCTGACAACAGTGTGTGTGCAAACAATAAATTCTGGTCTGGAGTTCCACTGGTGGTAGGTGATGTAGTAGTGGGTCTGGAGCCAAATCCATTGTTGCCCTTTGGTGAGGAATCTGTAGTAGCAGGATTTGCCTTTGCCATATTGCATTACTACAGATACACAATTAAATAAAGTTAATTTAAAAGCTAAAAAAAAAAAAAAAAAAAGTTGATTATCAAAAATCAACTCACAAGATAACAAGAAATAAACTTACAGTGTTCATGGCATTTAGCCAGCGTCTCCAGGTCATCCACATGGTAATAGTCATACCCTGATGTTCCCAGGACCTCAAAAGGGAGGTAACCTATGATGGGTGGAGCTCTGAACAATCAAGAAAATGTCATTGTCACGACTCGCCGACAGACCTCTGGAATCCTCACACTCAATCATACTGTCTGATGACAGGCTGTTTATTACAGTCAAACTATGAGACATGTGAGCACCACGGATGTTGTTGTTTTCACACCTGCAGTTTGACTCACTTGGTCTGACCGTGAAAGGAAGACACACGTCTGTATTATAGCTCAGAGCTGTAAACATAAAGTCGTACGGACGGACTGGTAACTCAGTGATACGACAGCTTTGGTCATGTCATTAAACTTCATCAGGTCTAATGTGGGAACATCAGATTCTGGAGACTGGGAGCAGGTTATACTGGGACAAATATATGAGGAAAAAAAAAAAAAAAAAAAATCAGTACCTGTGGTCCAAGAACAGAAACTTCCACTCTAAGCTATGCCTGGAGGTGAATTCCTCATTGGGCTCTTCAACCGTACACATCTCCTACGAGGTACAAAATGTAGACATTATCTTGTGTCTCTAGTCCATCTGACTGCTTTATAACAGCTTTATAACAGTTCCAGCATTTATCCATTCACACGTTGGTGGCAAAGGCTTCCATGTAAGGCACCACCACCTACTAGCAATCACTCACACACCAGCAGAACATCCATCAGTAGCAAATTGGGGTTCAGTATTTTTCTCAAGGACACTTTGCCCTGTAGACCGTAGAGGCTCGCCTTTAGTGCTTTCCTCCTCTTAAAAGAGTTTCTTTTGCCACCTGCTGCTGTCGGGCACTGCTTTGTCTCACAGGTTTTGACAACGTTTCTGTCCACCATCATTAATATAATCGTCTGCATTATTTCATGATGCTGAATGTCACAATTTTGACACAGACTCGTTGAAACTGTTCATAAAGTGCTTTAAGAATTTTTTATTTTTTTTAAAATGGTTGTCAATAGAATCAAGAGTGGACAGGGTGTAAATGACTGAAGTCAAGAAACGGACTATGTGACAACTAGCTAAAAGGAAAGTAATGTCAGGATTAAAAAAAACAATGTTACCTTGATAAACTGTGGTTTGGCGAGCCTCACAGTTGCTATGAGACAAACGCTGTCGTCAAAGGCAGAATGAAGCGAGCGCTGGATCACTCCTTCAAAACCATTGCGGGTACAGTTAGGCACTAGTATCAAACAAAGCACAAAAAAAGATTTACAGCCAAGAATCAACTCAAAATTTAAACAGCTCGCGCACAATACTGTAACTCACCATCATTCAGGAACTTAAAGTTTCCAATGAACTTGACATATTCATACACAGGGGGTAGCTTGGGGTCAATCGTCCCTCGGAGCATGTGGCAACAGAACTCCAGCTGATTTTTTGCTTGGAACAGGAGAAAAATCATGAAAAAATAAGCACAGGAGCAAATAAATGGCATGAGTGAAACAGTGAAAATGCAATGGTTGAAATAAAATATTCCCTTACTTTTCAGATATTCAGGCGTCAGTGTCTCTCCTTCATTGATATGAGAGGACAGAGCCTTGTACACATCTGAATGCTCACCGGAGGGAAGGAAGTTTAGCAGGTTCTGATCCACAAGATCACACTGAAACAGATCATATTGTTGACACTAATGAATCTCTGAGCAACTGATGGCCCAGGTAACATGTGGACATAAATAATGTCGGTGTAGGTTTTCATCCAGGTCAACTTAAATCAACAAGAGCTAAAGAAAAAAAAAAGAGTCTCCTGAACTTGCTTTAGGTTAGCTGAAGATGTTTCCTGTCTCAATCTAACTGGTATCATCAGTGCTCTTCTTTGAGCAAAAAACAAACAAATGTGAAAGACACAGTCCACTCCTTTGAGTACAGTCATGTCCAGGCTTCAGCCAAGAACGGCAGATGGTTTGAGAGAGGAGTTAAAGAAGCCATTTTGTCAAACAAGAGAAACCATCTCTGAACAGGGGAGGTTTCAGTGCTTTATTAGGGGAGGGTGTTTTCTACTCCAACAGGAGTTTAAGTGTCTGGTGTCTCTACCAGTCAGTCAGAACTGAAGAAGCCTCTTGGATGACAGGTGAAATGACTTCAACCACCCTAAGTCATGTCCAGTTGATTCTTTTTTGCTTTTCTTGATCTGTCTGCATTACACTCACAGGTAAGTGTTCTAATAGGGATGTCACACTCTCAGAGGCGTAGATTATATTCCCATCACTCATAATTGCAAGAAAAAATCCATCTAAGGCCTGAAAGAAAGAAAATAGATTCTTAATTCACTCATATTCATGCACATAAGCAAAGAAAAAAAGAAAATGTCTCCACTCACCTCCAACATCAGCTGAGTAAACTCTTCATTACTAAGAAAAGGAGGCTTCCAGTCTTGTCTGATCTCATTTGACTCTGATTGTGCAGCAATTTCTATTAGGGTAGACAAAAAAGTTGTCAACAGTCTACATGAACTCAAGCTTTAGGACAAGCAGATGATCTTGTGGTCCTGACAGGTTCTCACCCTTGTGTTTGTGCAGAAAATCAATGCTCTTCTGCAAAATAGTGGATTTGTCCATCTTGCGGGTGTTGCCTGGCAACATGGTGCCCAGCTCCTTGATGAGGACATTGAACTGGTCTCTGCGTTTCTTCTCTGACTTGTTACGGGACACACTGTGGATATCATACGTCAAGAAACACATTTTAATTTTTCAATCACAGTTTGGGCTGCATTGTCCGAAAACAAGCCACAGGTATTTTACCGTTTTGCTTTGTCCTTTTCATCTTCTTCCATTAATCCATCAATAATGCTGCCGTCATCTCTGTGGAGCAACACCATTAGTTTGAAATGTTTCATTTTAGTGCCCTGATAATATTTTGCAAAAATGTCAACTCCAACATTGTATATATATCCAACTGCTAATATATAATATATTCTAATAATGTAATTGTCTTGTCTAAAGCCGCTTTTCAGCTCTGCGGATCATAGGTGTTGCAGGAGCCTGTTCCAGATGGCTATGGACAAGAGGCGGGGGGGTACACTCCAGATGCATTGCTAGTGCATCAGGTGGCTACACACCAACACACTTTATACGCACCGGTCAATGCTTGAGGTCATTGTGTATCAGATTCAGGGTCGCAGTGTTGGTGTTGGTGATTCTTTGAATCTTGAGGTAGACATTTGTGAACGAACCTTTGAGGGGAAGAAAACATCACAAGGAATGACAAGTTGTACCAGCTCTGTAATCGTTCTCAGTGAATTTATGAGGGATGTTTCTCGTCCTATTCTTCCTGAACTAAAACTGCCCGGTACGGCGGTATTTGTGGTGTTTTTCCTGATTTGCTAATTAAATAAATTACAGTATTTTCCGCACTATAAGGCGCACCTAAAAGCCTTTAATTTTCTCAAAAACCGACAGTGTGCCTTATTTGTGGAAAAAGTTTTGAAATAGGCCATTCATTGAAGGTGCGCCTTATAGTGCGGAAAATAATGTAACTGAAAAATAATTGCTCATAACACTTGATATATATTTCCTGTTAATATGCGGAATCTGTAAAGTGATCACCTAAAGGACTGAAAAGTACTGTACATTTGTAGTGCAGCTGAAATATAAGGTAAAATATATAAGTGCACTCTTTGAATTTTATTTAGTAACTCTACATTCCATCAATGGTCTAAATTTTGACATCAAGATTATTAGATTCTTTTTTTTTTTTTTTTACAAAATATGCATGATCCCATGTTAATTTATAAAAATATACTATTAACTCAAACAGTATGAAATCAGATGACAAAGCTGAGCTTCATCTTACTTTACTGACAGTACAGCCAGTCCGGTGAGAGGATGAGGAAGGTGCTGCTGGATGAAGGCAGGGTTTGGGTGAACACGTTACAGTGATGGTGTTCCCCGAGTCTCCGACGAGAATCACCGAAAGCTTTTTCAAGCAGAGGGCAGGAAGTGGGTGAGGCGTCTTTCAGAGCTGCTGGTCTGCTGTGGCTGTGCGTGTGGCACATGGCAGCAACATCACAGTCTGCAGGAGGTGACAAAAACAAACTGTTACTCATCGAGACCATGTCCTCCTCCAAAGAGGGCACGCGTTCTTCAATGCTTTCCTTAGAATCATGACGTCAGACATTTGTTGACATTTTCCCTACTTTGTCAGTAAATAAACCGTGTATAAAAGGCGTATCCTGATGTATCTTCTCTTAACCCACTGCCACACACAAAAGTCTTTGGACAGCCTAATATAAGGAACAGCATAGAGCACGTTCTCACCCCTGAAGGCCCCAGATGGTCAGCTATCTTTTGCTGCATTGTGACCTTTGTTTTAACAATTCCCAGCCACATCATAAAATGGCCCAAGTGGTTGCTGCGTCTGTCCAATTATCCAACATTAGTGAATGACTGCACCAAAAACACTTAAAAACATGCAAAGGGAGAGGACTCAAATATGATCACCGAGTCAAGTAGCAGTGGGCAATAGCTTTCGCTTTTCTATTAACAGCTTCTTGGGAAATAGTTTGAGTGCAGTTTTTTGGTGTGATTATGGAAAAAGGTTACAGTAGTCTGATTTGTAGGATATAGCCTTCAGGAAACAAGCTGGGATCATGTTGAACTGATAATCTAAAATATTCTGTGTACTTAGGGAATGGAGAAGAATTTTTCCAATGACACCATCATCGACATCCCCAAAAGGAAATAAAACAAGTTCATTTTGCCATGTAACTTGTCATTTGTTCCACACCTTAAGGAAGAGTAGAGTATAACTTTATTGATCCCTTAAGGAGGTTCTGTCAGGGAAATTAATTTCTCCGTCGCACACAGCACAGTAAGTACACAAAACACTGTAAAAGCACACAGAAAGCACCAGCACATAAAAAGTAGTACAACACCAAATAAAAAGAGTAATAAATAACCTTTTTAATAATAATAAATTAATAATTTATTAATATGTTAATTTATTAAATTAACATACTAATAATTTATTATATATTATATATAAATATAGTTTATTAAATAATAATTTATTAAAATGTTAATAATTTACTAAAATGTAAATAATAAATAACGAACTGCCTCCGGAAGAGATGACGTCTGTAGGAGAAGCTGGTATCTCCTGTCAGCAAATTACTCATCAGCTGACTTCTATTCTCCTTACGTAGATGAGTCTACAATAGCTCTTCTAAGTAAAATGAGATGGCACACTGGGTCTCAGCCCAAACATCTGACCCACTTATTTCATAAACTAATCAGTCACGGATTTCTGTGGGGATTTTTCTTAAAATGACCTTTTAATATTGGTGATAAAATCATTCCTTCTCCCCATATATCATGGTACATATGGCATATTCATTCATAACATATAAATGTTTTATTAATAAACATTAGAGGGATTTATATTGAAGTCATATTAGCTAATAAATAAACTGTACATACATTGACGTTGAAGCGTGTTGCTGTGATTAGTAATTTGGTTATGGATCAAAGTGGTACGATGACACAATCAAATTCATGGTAAGGTCCATAAATATCAATCAGCCAGCAACAGGCACGATAAAGATTGAGCTACCACTTTATTTTAAAATGCAATACTAGATAACTGTTTTCAAAAGACATGACCATCATGATATTAACAAACAACAGAAGACAGACAGGAAGAGGCTAACAAATACAGGAAATAGAACTTCAAGGAAAATAGAGGGTTCAATGTCAATATTCAAAATTATTTAAAATTAGTATAATTAAATTATGAACAACTGACTAATGATAACAGCATGAAGCCTGTTAACGGAAATTCATTCAGTTGAGTTCAGGCATAAATTAATTAGTTTCCTCATTCAAGAAAACAGGAAGTACGTGTTTTCACCAGAATATTAAGACAACACCAGCACAAGGAAAAAAAGAGGCGCTTTAAATATTGCTCATTCATTTCCAGCTATGTGTTGTTGCTACACAGCTGCATGACTCTTAAAACACGAATAAGATACAGAATGAGTGTCTTGTCTCAGAGTAGTTTGTTAAAAGCGAAACGTTATTTCCTTTCTGATACAACAGTTAGGCTGGCTAGAGTAGAGTGCAGCTCAAGAATGAGAAAAGACAAGTAGATGCTGAAGAATGAAATGACTACTGTAAATCTAAAGAAACGTGGTAAGGAAAAATGCTGTTTACTTATGTATTGGCAGCGTTTGCAGGAGTGGCTGCAGCAGAATGAGCGTTGTATAAACGGGAGAGCAGAGGTTGTATAACTGTGATGTCATCTGTGCTTCACTGACCTGCTGGCCCAATGACCTACTTTCCTCCTCCTCAGATCGAACTTAATCACAACTCCACACCTTCCTGTTCCTACCATAGAGCACTATATTTGTGATCCAACACAAATCCTTTGAAAAATGAACATTTTAATAGCAACAACCTTCACAAAAGATGTCAATGGGTGAATCACACTGCGTACATATCACATTTCTTCATTTAAATCACATGAAGCATCCTGGTGTTCCTCAGGCTCAGTGGGTACAGACGTCATGGAAAACTGCACTGCAGCTGCAAAGGTGTTGAATTTTCAAAAGCTAATTATCAGTTTTGAGGAAAGTCCACAAAGCTGAATGTTAGACACGTTCAAATCCACACGCCTCAGATATTCAGAGGAATTTTCACATCACCATCAGACCGACAACAGTCTTAATAATAATAATTTACTGTATACAGTACATAGCTTTGTTGAATGGTTGTGTGTGTGTGTCATGTAGGGTAACATAGCTGTGAGGGGACTAGTCACTCTGAAGTGAATCTGTCATGCACCCCACCACAATCCACGCTGAGATGCCAACACAGCAGCGGTGGCGACGAGCACCACCAGAGCAACCAGACTCCGTCCTTCATACCAACTTATACTAAAGGCAAGTAATTCATGGAGGAAAACAACCGTGCATATTCACAAGGAATTCTGAGTACGCTGTGCAACTACAACACGTCTTTGAATGCGAAAGTCCAAGGACACAGAGGGAACCCCCACAAACTCGTTGACGACCATGCAAACTCCACACCACATATCATTACGTTAATGACAAATGTTCTCTCTTATCGTTACATTTTTCATAAAAGAGTCTGATATCACATGCCTCGGTAAAGTCTGCTGTCATAGCAACCCTTGTGGTTTCTTGGTCGTGTACGTCACAATTTGCTGACACCTCAAAGATTCCAGGTGTCACCCAGCAGTCAGATCTCAATAAAGCATATCGAAGTCTTTACAGCTTACAGCAAACAGATACGCTACAGCGAGCAGAAATTAAGGTTTTAACAGAGGTTAGAAAGGACAGGAAATACCAGGCATGAACAAACAACTCCCTTCACACATTCTGATTGAGTGAAGGGATCTACCATAACAATGAAAAGACTGAGTTTACACTACACCTGCCAGGATCAGTTGATTAATGAGCTGTTACCTGTTATCTGAAAAGAAAAGAATTCTGACTATCTTTATTATCAGCTCATTATTCTAACAGCAGAAAGGTCAAACGTTTTCTGGTCTCTGCTTTGTCATTCTCAAAAGGTTTAAGGCTGTTTATTAGGGGGAAAAAAATAACTTGGAGAGGTCAGTTTGGCATCTGGTAAATAGTGATGTGCGTTTCTTTATAGACTAAAAAAGTAATAGTAATCGGAATAATAGTAGGTGGTAGCCCTAATCTCTTTCACATCACAGAACTATGAGATGCAACTGGCAATAGTTTTCACAAAAACAGACATTTGTCTTTTGCACAGTAAAATCTACAGAACAAGCTGGTCAGTAATGTCTACCACTTTGCTGCACAGTGTGCAACCAAACCCTTCCTACATCGACCAAACCCTCAGTTCTGGGCAGCCAGCTGTATTTCCACTCTAAGCACATGCATCCAGCCTGGGAAACACAAAAAGAGTCTTTGTTTTGTATTTTCTCTGCACAACCCACAGACTGAAATGTTTGAGAGGCAAGCGGCGGTGGTTGGCAGGGGCCCATCGACTGCAGCTGGCCTCCTATCCCAGTAGAGCAGGAGCTCAGCCAGGAGCCTCAAAATGATGCCAAGTGGGTCATCAAGGTTCACAAAGATGACTTGCAGCACAAGAGAAGCTATATAGCCTCAAACGGTCAGATATGACCAACATATGACCAACTACTAACGTGAACTGACACTGCAGCATTTTTGCTTCTGTAATACACACAAACACACACACACACACACACACACACACCTGACATGACATGAAATCTTAATCTAAGGGGTGTTAAATGTTAAGTTTTACAGCCATTCACTTTCGGCTAAATCCGTAGCTATCTGATCAGAGTCATCACCAGTCAGTACCAGTGGTAAACACAACAACCAGAAGGAAGATGACACAAGCAATGCAAAGCCTCACCTGCTCTACATTTGCCCTAAAGGATACGACAACACGCAGCTATCCTACATTGCAGAAAGCAATGCATGCAGCTTACACTCGCTACCCATGATGAGCTGTTCATGCTGGCCACGTAAACGAATTGCGAAAAAACGTTTTAACATGAGTAAAGAACAGCTTTCATTTGACAGACACATCCGGGTTTCTATTAAATATCAGCAGATGCAGGGAACAAATATCACATTATTTATTATGGGTTTTCATGAAAAATCTGTGAAAACTGTTTGAATTCTGTGTTCAGGAAATTAAATATAAAAACGCTGACATACTGAGGAATAATATTTCTGTAACATCTTTAGCTACTAGAATGAATTAACCAAGATTGTAATGTACAGGACTCGTCATTACAAATCCACAACCGTTGAAATTTAGGATCTAGTCTTACCTTTTTTCTGTGAGTGATGTCAATCATCTCATGTTGGATGAGTCCAGTCAGATCCTGTTTGAAATCCTGACCTGTTGAATGGAGAGACAGAAGCTCCATTTACAAAATGAGTGGGTGTGAGATGAGGAACTCGCATTACTGGATCACAACTGAAACACCAGGGTCATCGTGAACCTCCAACAACACCACAATAAATATGAGAACACATACACACACCACATTGGAAGTGTGTGTGTGTGTGTGTGTGTGTGTGTGTGTGTGTGTGTGTGTGTCTGTGTTGATTATTTGTATAAAAAAAAAAACAACCATGGAATTTTAGTGGGAGTATGGATAGTGTGTAACCATGGTTTTTTTTATCCCCCACTCACTTTAGGAGACCTTGTCACGTTGATGTGATTTTGGAATTTGGATCAGCGCTTAACCGAATTAAAATGGACAGAACTAAAAAAATAACAAATTTTAATGTTATTATGTACACATTCTCTTTTTTTTTTTCAAAATCCAATGTTCCAACTTACAAAATAAGGAATTTCTAATGATGAAAAAACAGCGGCGCGAAGAAATCTTTGACTTGTTTCCTCTTGAGAAGTTCAGCACAACAGATGATTCTTATGGCATTTAGCTAGATCACTTCGAACGTGAAACTGATGCTACCGATACACGAATGCCCGTCTACCCCAAAACTGTTTAGTGGGAAACCCAGAACAGCTCTTTTCGATTATAGTAAAAATCACAAAGCAGTATCCTTATGAGGCAGTTTTTAGTTTCCCCTGATATCCATCAGAGTAATTTTTTTATCCAACATACTTTATCTGGTATAGAGAAAATATATTATGTAATAAAATTTTAACCACCATGCAGAGTTTCATTATATAATTGCTAGTACTACGCATCGTAATGGCAGCCTGATATTACATCTGATGCACTCACTGAGAACCATATGGACAGCAAAGTTATTTGGCTATATGGTGCTATATGACAGAATGTTGAGTCCTGTTCTCTATAGAGCAAACACTCAAAGATGTGTATAAACAACAACATACAGGAAATTGAGTTTTTGGTCGATTAGTCTACACTACACTGTTAAAAATGTCATCTTCACGCTCATGCTGTTCTTGTACATTTCCACTGAGGTCCATTTCAGGTACCTAACATTATTTTCTATAAATGTTTAATTTGTGTACAGAAATTCTTCAGAACAATCACTCAGGAATGTAGTTTCATTTGAGACCAATACTGAAACACGTTCGCGCACGCACACACACACACACACACACACACACACACACACACACACACACACACACACACACACACACACACACACACACACACACACACACACACACACCTGACAGCCCTTTGCATTTCAACTTCAAGAAACAGGTCTCACATCCACAATAAAAAGCAACACTGTTATTAAATGCAAGAATTTACATTTGCTATTGATTTTAATTTTATGTTGTTAATTTAGAAGCCAACATGCTAATCTTGTCACACTTTCCACTCTTAATGGAAAGTGTGACGAGTCAGAGGCAAATAAACAGCAGCTTAAAGGCTCTGAAAAGCAGTTTGCTGCTAAACTGGCATGAAACTCAGAAAGATTTTCAGACTGAGTGAAACGAAACATGTTATGCTGATTTCTGTTAAGTAGGACAAATTCCTGGATGAGCTCGCCTGCCCCCCACAGAACTTTGTCCCTGTGGAGACAGCCTTTGGTTGCATTACTTTCTGATTTGTTGAAAATCCGTATGGCGCTCACTGGGAGAAATGGCTGACAATCTGACAATCAGATTTAATTATCTACTTATCTAAGGTGCGATGCCAGTGTTGTGGACTGTCTCAGCTCATTTTGACTTCTTTGTGTCTGTGTTCGCAAGCTAGAGAAATATTTTGATGATTTTTGTGGGAACAGAACGTGAAGGGACTTTCAACAAATGACAAGTACAGCTTTGTCTGCCTTGGACTCGTGTTTGTGTCCCAGCCAGCACGGGGAACCCTACTGGTTTCAAAAATCTCTAATTGCATTCAAGCTTATGAGAATTTTACTTAATTCTCACTTGACTCATTACTTTACTAAACAAACTATTGAGCAAATGAAATCCTGTATCAGGCTAGAATCAGAAAACATTCCACTTTCACAATTATAATGGTTCTTCTCAGTTCCCAAATGCTTAGAGACTTGTTAAAAGGTGATGCAACACAGGGGTCAGCATGACCCTGTCTCAGCTACGTATTTATTATTAAGTTTGCGGGCAACAAATTGCAAAGGAGGATAAAATTTAAGACGATTTTTTTGTCTTTGTGCTATTTTCAATTTCATCTAGGTTTCTTTAATTGCCAAATCATTGCATACTGTTATAATTTAAATTTACTAACCCTAACAAAGCTGACTTACTCTTTACAACATTGAGAGTTAAATTTACTCTGAGGCAAACACACAATCTTGTGTCTGAGTTCTTGTCAGCAGTGAGCACAGCTGTGAGGGTGTGTTCACTGCAAGGGCTTCAGACCTGAAAGAGCCTTGCTTTCATATTTTTGGTAGTTCATGTGACACAGTCGGAATAAATGTGGAAGGTCAAAAGGGAGGGGGAGCGAGGAGTTTCTAATATTATTAACTCGGTTTTTGTACTTGTGTCATCAATCCCACTTTGCCTATGCCTTCGCTTTGAGGGATAAACAGGGTAGAGGCATGAAACTGAACATGAAATAGGAACATTACGTGAGTGAGTGGTGCTAAATATTGTTTTCTTGTCATTTCTGTTTGGATAGTCCAAATATGAACAATGGCGTCGCTGCCGAGTGAATAGATGCTGCTTTCCTCACGTTCTCAGTCAGATTGTTAGCGGAAGAGCAGCATAGACCCCCCCCACCCCAAAAACACACACACGCACACACACATACACAAACAACAATCGGTAACATTATGTTTTGTTCACAATTGGGTGATGAAATAATAATTCCTGACTAATTCTGTTATTTGTGTTTTGGAGAGGCAGAATCCTCTCATCTCTGAGAGGAAGGTCAATCTGACAGTAACAATCCTGTGTGGCAGAAGGATTTCTCTGCAGCTAATGGCGCTGTCAGTGGATGCTCTCTATTTAGAGCTTGAAGACTAACAGTAAGCCAGCCATGGATCAACTGTAAAAGAACGGGCCTATACTGCAGCTGAAAAAGAAATCTGGCCATTAGTCAATGATAAAAAAATTTGTTCCCTTATTTACTTGATAGTGTTCCTTACAAAAATGATTTGGGTTTTTTTTAGATTAGAAAATTAAAGAAACTATCTCATTAGCCATTTTAGCACGTTATACACAAGAAGACAATTTTAGCACTTACATAGCCTCCCAAGCTAATTGTAGGAATGTCAGATGTCACTACGTCATAGATGTGCCATTGATTCAAATATCTAAAAACTGACCATTGTTATCAGAGAAGGTTGTCTTATCTGCCAAGAGGCCAATGGAAATCAATCAGGCATTTATCAGCTGGTACCAGTGTTCTGCAGATAAATCATGCAATAATCACCCCTTCAAACATTTATACTGGTAGTATTTATCATCATTCTCTGTGTATCTATGGATATTAAAGAACAGAAAGATAATGCATTAAATTTGATACTTCTATTACATCTCAATAACAGTCGTTACATAAAACAATATCATTGCCCTAAATGGGTCCTGTAGTTGTGGTGCATGACATATGTATCAATTTCAATGAAGGATTGGGCTGTTCATTTTGTAAAAACCGTGTCAAAACAGAGTCAAGCACATAATCGCTTGACATCAGGTCTGATCGACTGCAGCAAAAATAGAAGATCTGCCATAATGGACCTCTATGGTTGCCGTAGCATACAAAATTTCTCACTGATGCCATTTGGCAAAGATGACCCTGAAGCAATGATGCCACAGAAGTCATCCTTGAGACACAGTGAAAATACAGTCCACATGTCAAGCCACTGCATTGAAGCTATGGCCTTGACATTTACAATTGCTATTTCAATCTCAGACGGAGAAACAAAAGATAAAGGGATGTTTCAATCTATGTACTGACCACATAAACTGGGGATATACAGTTCAGACAGAATCAGCATTATCCTAGATCCACTGTAATGACGTGTTTTAAGTCTCATTCTCTCCTTTGACTAAATCACACTTTTCACTGTTCTGCTGTAAGGTCTGCCCACTGCAGTTTTTCCACAACTAAAATCCATGACACACAACACACTTTGTAAAAATTGTAAATATGTGCCACACTTGGAGAAATTGTGAAACTTGAAAAAATGATGTAATCTGTCAAACTTGCCAATGACACAATAATACACAGTAAAGAAACCAGTATTTTGCCAGAGCTGAGCCAGTGCCAATTCACCTGTCTCTAACTGAAAACAACAGGATAAAAGGTGCTGAAGTATTTTTCTATGTTCCTCTGACAGCTCCAATGACTCTGAATGGATGACTACTTTCTAGCATGTGTGTGAACATCCCTGTGAGCTGTATTGTAATTTAAAAATAGTCTCGTTGAATGTAAAACTCTGATTTTGATCACTTTTCATTTTGATAATCATAATATGAAAAATAAACATTAAATATTTTTTGACTAACATATGAAATGTAAAGTTCCTGTAGCACAGAATTTTGATCTCAAGACCTCATCTTCCAAGTATTTAGACATTTAACTTTCTCGGAATTGTGTATATGTATAACGCATTGCTCAGTTCTGATATCATCAAAAGAAAATGTTATCATACTTATGTTCTCAGGAAATTTTAACAAAATTATATCATGCAAAAATAAACCACAGAAGATGTTTAGTATTCTCATTGAAATCATAACCTAACTATTACATTAAATAAAGTGTAACACCTTAGCATAAGGCAACAATTCTGAATCAAACTGTACTGTACATATACTGAGCTGCCTCCAGTATGTACATGAACCATTGATAGTGTATTCAGACGTGTATGAAATTAAGCAGAGGAAGAGGCACGCTAACAATAGAAAGTTTCCAAACAGAAAAAATCTCAAAATGACTTACACTTTCGCGTAGTGTGGGAGGCAAGAGATCTGCAGTGGGTGATTAAACACACCCACAACACTGGTGGCACCTATTTAGCAAGAATCAGTGATATTTCTGGAAGCGTTAGAAAGTATCTCAAAGCACACTCAAAAACAGCACCCATCTCAGCTGCAGCCTCTTTGCTCCTTTGCAACGGAACAAGAGACACTGAAGTATCTGCTGTGCCACCAGACTACAGAACAGCTCTGTCCTCAGGCCTCCACTTTATTCTCTGCACCGCAACTGAAATAAAGTTTTACAATGTTTTATCATTCATGCCAACATTTAGAGTATTTAACTGACCTGTGACTACTCAGCTCATACCACACTTAAAAGTTCAAGATGAATCTTTAAGTTCATGCCTGCAATAAAGACAAATCCATGGTCAATGTGTGGCTATTTTTCTCAGTTATATCTAGACAAAAAAACTTTAATTAAAATATATTAATATTTTATCTAGGCATCCCATCCAGATATTTTTAAGGAGCCAAAGTATCACTAAAAGTAAAAGCATTACTCTCTCCAATTAGCACGTTACGTGTTCAAAAAAAATACATCGTCTTCAAACCACACATTCAGTAACTCAAAGAAACCTTATTCCTGTCAGTCTGACAGACTTGGCCGATGACACCTCTCACATCGGACACTTCTGGGTGAGTCTGACAGCTAGAAAATCGAATGAATAGATTTGATGTATGTGTTGAATGGATTGCAGCAGAATACGTGCGACAAGAAGACCGGACAGAAACACAGCTGCTACAGATATAATTAACAACACGGACAACATTCATATACGTAAAATAAAATTTTTAAAAAAATTTAAAAAGAAGGAAGAAGATTGTACCGGTGAGATATATACAGTCGACGAGGATGTTGACTCTGCCTTTAGGTGACAAATGTAAGCACAGCTTGTCTTTATGTCGATCTCTCTGCTGCCGGTGAAGCCGGCCGGCAAACCGGGCACTGATTGCTACAAGGCTAACGCCACCTAGCTTGATTGCTAACATTCAGTACAACAACAAAACAACAGCTTCATAATTTTGTCACACTTACTGCGATATATGACACATATTGTCAGTATACCTTTTCCCGTAACAAATAATATAGTCGCTTTCCCCCGTTGACAAGTGACTTTAATGCATAGCGAGCGTTAAACTCGTCCGCGAAAACCCACTGAATGTATGTCAACCCACTTTCCGCTGGAGCTAGCAGGCTAACATGTAGCATTAGATAAGAATGTGGGTCAGCGGGCCTCGGGCCAGTATCCGACTCCAAACAAGTCACACACAATGGTTCCGTTTGTGGCTTCAGGGGGGACCGACAACTCTAACGGGGACTGCAGGCGTGTGTCTCATCAACGCGAACCGTGGAGAGGTCCCACTCACCCCGAACAGCCTCCTCTTTCAGCGGGATGTCCCTGCTCCCGGTGGCGCGGCTGCTGCTGACGGTGGACTGCGCACGGCTGAAGCAGGCAGACGGGAACAGGAGCTGGAGCCAAGAAGGCCCGGAACGGTCGGTCGAGACAACACAGGATCATCACCGGGTTTAGTGAGGTCGCCCACACAAAGGTGAACGTCAGCTACTGTCATCTGATAGCACTGACATGTGACCAACACTCTGTATTAGGCATGCAAAGGAAAACTTCATATATGTACAGTATATATAAAGTATGTTTAGCTGATGACAATTTTATTTATTTATTGTTTGTTTGTGTTTGTTTAGTAGTTAGTTAGTTAGTTAGTTTTATGCCACATTATTATTACTATACTACAATTTTAAAAAATTTGACTCCTGATATTTCAGTAATCACAGCAAGGGTGTTGTCAGCTTGTTATTTTCGAATCGACTTTTTTTTTTTTTTTTACCTTTTTTGTTGAGCTATTTTTCATTGTGAATTATGAATAATAAATAAATTGTTGTGCGATAGTGTAGCTCTCCTGCCTTCACTTCAGACGTGTGCTTTTGGATAAACTATCCATCAGGTCATTTTTGCCATTCCCCATCCCCTTGGCCGGCGGCGTGGTACTTATCACCATGACAACAAGAGAAGGGGGGGGGGGGGTCTGCGATTCTAACTTTTACCACATTGAAGGGTTGAATGGCTAGTAGCGCTGTATGAGATCTAACATGGTGAAGAGGTGTATGGTGACGTTTTTCTCACATTATAGCCCTGAAAACCAGGCTTTGTGAACCATTCTTTATTCACTGATGACGTTAGATGATGTGTATCAAGTGTTTCTCATGGAATACTCTTGCAATTCGCCATGTCTACCTATAAATATTCATTTTATGCCATGTCAGTGACAACAAAGACGGCGTTCCCCAATTAGTTTGGGTATAGTGATATCAACTGTCCTAAAATTCTTGCCATGCAAATAATTATTATTTGATTTTCTCTTCTATTTTTTCTCCCTGAAGTAACATCGTCTGGGCACATTCGTGCTTTTTCTGTCACTTCAGTTGTGACACAGTGTTCTTCATTAGAATCACTAGAAACCATATTCTAGTAATTTAAGCCACACTAAGTGCTTACAGCACGCAATTTAGAAGGTAGTCATGTTTTGGTGAGTTGGCCATAGATCCTCAGATGATACTACTGGTCGGCCCTCAAAGTAATTTAGAATTCTTTTCAGAAACACTTCATTTATTGTGGTTTGTTGTGAAATCTCTCATGGCTATAAACAAAAAAACTCAATTTTGATCCATTTCAAGGGCAGTGAGTGAGGGACAGTCAAACAGGCTCTGTTAAAAGTGAACTGTTTGGTGTGGCAAAGGAAGGTAAGTTTATTTGTATCACACAATTTATACACAAGTGAATGTCAAAGTGCTTTATAATGGCAAAGAAATATATTAAGCAAAGAACTTTAAAATTATTTCCAAAGATGATGAAAAGGTATACACTGAAATCAGATATTAAATTCATGGAAGGCATCATCCCCTCACGAAGGAGTTGCCTCCCGCTCTACCTTCCATTATTTGCATGCTTACAGGCCCCTTTTGTGTGTGTTATGGGCCTGTATATATCTAAATGTGTGACAAGTAATAACAAATGATAAAACATATAACTAGAGTGGAAAAATAATTTCCTCAATACGGAGGATCAATAAGTTCCATTCTTTTTCTAAAAGTCAATAAAATAGAGCATCAAAAATATTTGGTTAAATGGGGTGCAACTGATCCCACTGAAGATCTCCTGACAGTAAGTGTAACACGTAGAATATTAATCATTGGGCTGTATCTGTACCTGTTTGGCATGTTGTTTTTATCTGTCACATTTCATAGGTCAGTGTTTTGTTAGGGTGTCAGGATGGTGTCAGAATTATCATACAATCTGTTCAAAAATGTCTGCATTTATGATTCATCTTCCTATTACACTTGTCTTGAAAGACACATTAAAAGGCTAATAAAAAAACATTTATACATACATTCATACAAACCAACTGTGAGAACACAAATGCAAACATTTCTTACATTTGCATCCTCCAAATTTGTCCTACAAAACTAAAACTATCTTGGTTTTCAGTGTTATCTGGTTTGTAATGGTGACATCTACTGTTGAGAATATTAATTACATGTTCAGCTTCGAACAGGACAAAAAATAATCTTCACATGAGTAAAAACAGAAGACAGAATACTAAGAAAGAATTCTTGATTTTGTGGTTTAACTGCTATTTTTTTATGCTTAGATATGGTTTGAGTTTTCTAAACAAGTTTTTGAAATAAATGTATTTTGATTTCTTTTACAAATAAAAAGGGCCATAGCCATGTATGTAGAAAAAAACAAAGATCAGAGGAAAAATAGAGATAAACAGTTTTATTATCTGGCAAAACTTTTAATTGTGTCAAAAAATATAAATGTCAGTTTTCCTGATCTTAATGTAAGAGTATATCGATACCTATAGGTTTCTGTTTCAGCAGATTTGCTTGCTGTTTGCATGTTATGACTTATTTCAAGAACAACATTTTGATTGGTAAGATAAAAATACCAAAGTGCAGCTTTCCTAAATATAACATTTTGTTTTCAAATGAATTATTTTAAAAAGGTTGAAAGTTTCCTCAAGTTTATTTAAATGTCAGTGGATGATATGCAAGTGTTGCTACGATTGTATTTATAAGCATTCACTCATACTTAAAGTACAGTACTCATTATTCATAATGTCTAGCAAATTAAACTTACACAGCTACACCCACCACAGTAGAGTAGTTTTAATGCAAAGGATGCACATATAACAGAATGAAATCTGAACAAATCACAAGAGTTTTAAACATCTTCTTTCACTATAAAGCAGTGACAGAGCTGTTGTTGAAGTGTAGCTCATTCAGTCATGGTGCAGCGACTCTGGTTTCGGGTCTTTGTTGTCTCTGAACACTCGGAGGTGGAGATTCTACCACACAATAATACACATAATCAGACAATGATTACACGATTAAAAAAAATTTTCTCTGAACTGTTAACACACTGTTAAAAATCACAAAGCAGTGTCCTCATGAGACAGTTTTTATTTAACAATAACGTTAAAAAAAGGAAAACATTGTGCTTTTTTTAATACAATAGAAAAATAACAGTGTCTCTCGATCTGCTGCTGAAACTACATCTCCTCCCCCTTATTGAAAGGTTAGTATATTTAAGTTAGTAACACCCTTTCCAGCAGATATTGATAACATGTATTATACATGTTACATATTTTATTTGTATTCTATATAAAAATGTGCATGGAACAGATAAAAATGTTATAAACATATTATTTATATTAGGCAGTAATCAGATTAAAGATAAAACAAATATTTTTGCAGAAAAAGTTTTTTTTTTTCTCCAAAAAATGATGGAAAGAGTGATGCTGCTGTCCCTGTAGAGTAAATCGGAAGCGATTACTTGTGTAGCTGTGTGCTGTATGTTTCCTTCTTTAAGACACATCTGTATTCCATGATGTTTAGTTCAGTATATACTGTAGTGTCCTTTATTTCTCCTTTACTCTGTTACTCTTTTTAACTCACCATTCTTTCTTTGATGTGTTTTTACTGGGTTTATTTTTTACTGGATTTATTTTGGTGAAAGAATTATCATTTTTAACCAGTAACTAACAAATAACTTTGAACTTGACATTAAAAACATTACAGAGCCAGTGCTGAAGCAAAACTAAAAATCTCCTCTCCAAATAATTTA
The DNA here is from genome assembly GCA_013358685.1 of Antennarius maculatus. Lineage (NCBI taxonomy): Eukaryota > Metazoa > Chordata > Actinopteri > Lophiiformes > Antennariidae > Antennarius > Antennarius maculatus. The sequence continues at coordinate 4,967,462 of CM023610.1, read as the reverse complement.
ATTAGCGTATATTTAACAAAATCAAAACGAATCCTCTCATTATCTTCTCTCCTGACAATTTTTATACTATATCTTAAACTTTTCTATGTCCTTTAAAGACAGCATCTGTGCATGTCAACTTTACAAAAAAGGCCTCCAGTTTACCTTCAGTTTACTTATTTTCTAAGGATCGTCTCCCATTTCGTGGCTGCAAAAGAAAGCAAAAAATATGAAATGTTGAATCATTATTATCTAGAGGGATGTACTGTGTTTTGTTTACCCGATACAGGAAGTAACCTCTGCTCTGGATTCCCCCAGGTCCCTGAATTTCAGCCTGTAAAAACAATAAAAAGGAAAAATTTAATTGAGAGAGGGATGGATGGTCTTATTTGCAATTTCATCCTTGTTTCCACAAAACGTCCACCAGCCAGTGCCTTTTAGCCAGACATTCACATCTGGATTTTCCCAAACAAACATATGGACTTAAATCATTTTAAGTCCATAATTCTTCTGCTGCCACATTGTGAACGTCAGCACTTGATAGCAATGAGTTCACCTATAACCTGCACTAATTTTAGACCATAATTACTGGCAGTTTGGGAAAGAACAGCTAATGTAGACTGAGTTTGTACAGAGAGTTAGGGGAGCGGACCGGAGTTATTGGCATGTAACATCAGGAAGCACAAAACATACCCTACATGAACATCAACTCCAGAAAAAAGTGCACACAATCTAATATCAACATGTGGTACAAACATACATACAAACTGCAATAAATACGCAATTTCTACTGTTTATTTTCTATTCATCTGATTTTTTATTTTATTTTTTTGGTGCATTTTAAAGGATGCCATCGCTGCTTTGATGTCTGATTACACTGTGAAAAGATTTCACACAAAGTGAGATTTCCTGTCAGTCATCACTTGTTTGTATGCTGAAAAACAAAATATTTGTTTTAAAAACTTTATACAAAAAAATGGAGACATCTGTCAAGTGGTACATACGCTCATCGAGAGTCCTTTCTCTCTTCTGGAATGGAGTTGAGAAACTAGATGCAGAAGGGGATGCGAAACAGGGGTCTGACAAACACACAGACAGAGCCAAACACACAAACATAAATACCAACTCCAGCGTACAAGGAAGAACAGAACATGGGTTTTTCAGAGGCAGAGGGCAGGTCTCTGTCTCTCGCTCGAAATAATAAATGCCAATAAAGATCAAATCACACAGAAAGACAACATTAATTTAAAATTGCTTCTTAGAGGAAGAATTTCTTCGACGCACTAAGCTGATTATTCACACAGCAGTAATGGAAGAGCAGGAGACAAAATAGCTCCATATTTCATAGGAGAAATATGGCTTGTTGTGGCATGTACGTGTACATGTTGAGAATGTATACACAAAAATGAAAATAAAGACAACATACAGTATGTATGTAATCATAATTCAAGTTAGTTAACTGGATGATGAATATCTTTCACTTTTTACTGTAGCTGCAGAAGAGTAGAAACTGTCTGAATCACGGAATCTGTATCTACAGAATGAGAAGAAATGTTTTGTACTTTCAGCTCAAACAGGGATTTTTTTAATAAACAGCATGTACTTTATGTATGTTTATCCATATCTAGTAATCATACTAACGATTAAAGAAATGTTTTGGATTGCTCATATGTTTTTTCAGCCTTTTGTGTATCTCTTGACAGATTTTGCGCAATCAAAAGAGAATGAATGTTTATCATCAACTAAAGTTTAACTGGCTGTCGGATCATACCGTTGCTTTTAGTAACTCATAGGACACAGCTCTGCCTACACACAAAATACTTGTGATCACAACAGCTCGGGATTTATTCGTCTGAATGTAGACAAAGTTATTCATATAAATATGTGACTGCTCAGGTCACGTCTGACTGTAATTTAACCATTTCACAGAAATTAAAAAAAAAAAAAGAGAAAATAGGTTGTACTTATACCCTTTTGATTTTTTCTCGCTGTTTCAGCTCCTGAGAAGAAAACAAATATTTTAGATGCTCTCTCTTTGGGAATCTGTGTTATGTACAGCTCTACTCAAGCATGTTCAGCAGCCACGGTTTCACTTTACACGTCAAAAACTTCTCATTGTGACAGTTCTTATGAGTTGTGATGTATATAAGTACCTTTGACTGCTGAATGAGCATGAAGACACAGAGTTCTCCTAAGACATCAGATGCCTAAAATGTCAATGAACAGCTGTTAAAAATAAAAACGAGTGGCCTGATTAATACTAATATTTGATTATGGAGAAGCAACACAGAATCTCATCTCACCCAGAACTTCATGTCTGCAGAGAGGTAGGACGAGCACATAGCCTCTAGCTGTGAAGCATTACAGAAAAAGATGAAGAAGTATAAGGAGCGGGAAAAAAAGAAGAGGAAAGAAAAAAAGAGACCAGGGTTGCATACCTGGCTTAATAGCTGCGTCTGATCTGTTGTGACTTGTTGCAGTTCTGCTGAAGTACCTTTTGATCCATATAACAACAGAGAAATATGCAATTACAATAAAATATAGTAATACTTCACCATCGATCAATCTATCTGAGTAGGTCTTGTCTGACTTACTGTTGCAGATTGAGAAGGTGAGGATGACTACAGCTGTGAAGGTGATGCTGGCCGTGCTGAGCGGAGTGACTGCGCTGCTGCTGCTGCTGAGGCTGTGCAGGCTGCCGGCGGCTCCCCGCTGCGCAGGCTGACTGGGGCTCTGGAAGGTCCTCATCTGTCTCCCTCTCTCTCTCTCTTTCTTTCTTGTCCTTTGTGGTTCGCTTGACTTCTTGCTTTTCTGAGAATTTTCTCATGTCAGAGAAATATGAAGGCTCGTGTCGTCTCTCACACACACCCCTTTTACGCGTTAGACACTTGACTGCGTCAGTCCGTACACGTTCAAAACACGATATGATCAACAGGTCAGCCTGAACGACGCTTCAGGGACGTCTGTGCCATGAATTGTATCATTACTTTAAATCAAAGCACATATATCAAATATAACATAAAAGTTCTATGCTAAAGTACAATGCAAAACAAATCAATGCGATACATGTGACTATAATTTGAAGGAAATCACTATTTATTATTCAATTCTGCAGCCCAGAAAAAAACGAGATTAAATTACGTCAGTCAATATCTAAAGAAACTGAACTTTGGTTAAGCTTTCCAATGTTATTTTAACATCTGAAGAGTCTGTTCTCATAGGTCTATTTCATTATTTTTTGATTAAAGTACACAAACGAATGTAATATACTAGAAGCATGTATGTGGTGTGGTGTACAGGTGGGCAGACAAATAAAGATGTTGGACCATCACAGTCTATCAGAAAAATAATATGCACAGTGACATTGATTTACTCACTTAAAACTCTTACTATATACAGTAAGTATTTATGTTTTGTTTAGAATAAAATTTATATATTTTTTGTACTAATTAAACCAGTTATGACTTGTGCACTGTGAAAGGGGGTTTGAAAGTATACGTGCAATGTGTATCTTGTAAAACTAATACGTTCACCAAACCCACACATGAAACCACCATAATGGGTGATTATGCTATTTATTTGGATTTTTTTCACAACTGAGTTTTTCATACATTTTCAGGCTACTCGGAAATTTGATCATCGTTTCCAAAGCATATGTCCAAAATGATAAAAAGACCAATAGACCATCCGTAGGCGGAGGTTATGTCATATCCTAATGCAGCTGTTGTATAATTTGCTGTGGGTCTTTTTATAGCCCAGGATGGAGTTTAAGTTGCTATTTATTGATTGTACTACACAGCGCACCAATGTGTGGCTTCACTCATTCATTTGAACTTTTCATTCAGCATAGAGTTTGTTAGGCCTAACAACAGGAATGAACCTGGTTTATAGATGGGATCTCTTGGGTAAATATATAGTATTAATGTGTCTAATAAATACTTCCACTTCGTATGTGCATCTTTTCATTAATTAAAGTTTTCTGCCCTTAAACATCTTTGAATAAATAAAGAAGAAACCAAATTCTAGTTTTAAGCGACATCTGATGTTACAGAAAAAACAGTAGCTGCGTCTTGAACAGTATTGTTTTCAATTCTTCTCTTCCTGGTCACGTAAATTGCGAGTTTTGCTTCTCCAGAGATAAAGTTTAAAAGCTGCCACTTTCTCTGATTCGATTTATTGTACCCAGCACCGTAGACGAATTTCCTCACACTAAAATTTTCACTGAACAGATTAAAAACATTCGTTAGAAGAGTGAAGAGCACTGCAAGTCTCCCACACTCACTAAAAGCATGAAAGACTGTCTCACGAAGGGGACAGAAGGGACACTGGCTGGACACCGCAGGGTTAAAAACAGAGATAAAAGCATTGGAACCGATGGCACCGTGTAAAATTCTCCACTGGAGGTCGGCTGTTTTTTTCTTGAGGGGAGGTTTGTATAGAAGTCTCCACTGTGGGTCAGGTCCATTTCCCATCATCCTGCTGGCCCAGGCAGTGGGCGCTCTGTTACATAGGTTTCTCTTGTTGATTACTTTTACACAGTATTTGTACAGTACTTTTTTGTTGGCCCGTGTGCAGGCTGATTTGTCGTTCATCTCTGAGGAGGGGACCCTCCAGCTCCCCAAACAGGGGACTGATGTGGACCTCAGGGAAAGGATCTTTGCTGTCCGGCACAGTCCCTGTACTATAGTCCAGGAGGAGGCTTCTCTCCTTCCCGGAGAGTCTTTGCCTCCACAGTTGTAGCACCCTCTGAGCCACCCTGGTGGACTGGATGTTCAGCAGGGAGCTCACAGCCTGGGCATCCACCAACGCTGGCCCGGCGTTGTCCACCAGCTGCTGGAGGGTCAGGGTCCTGGTCCTGTAAAGCGCTGCAGACAGCCCAGGTGTGGCTCCACTGCAGACATCCAGCCTGGCTCCATGTACTAGTGGTTCCTTCAGTAACCAGAACAGAGAGTCAGAGCGTTTCCCTGGGCTTCTTTTAAAAAGGGCCCATGACTTAAAAACACCATGATAGAAAGGAAGCAAACCATTTAACTTTAGAAGCTTAGAACCCATTAAAAACAGTGCAGCATCCAGTCCCAAGTTACTCACACGTTTGAATATGCAGCTAGCTACCTCTCTCCACGTCAGATCCGCTGGTCCGGTAAGAAACCGCTGGATGAACTGTAATCTGAATGTGGCTGTTCTACTAGCCAGGTGGATGAGGCCTTGTCCCCCCTCCTCTCTTGATAAAAACAACACTCCTTGAGGCACCCAATGCAGCCCATCCCAGAAAAAGTTAACAAGTTTGGTCTGGATTTGGGCTAGAAACCCTGATGGAGGGTCCATAAAGGCCAAGCAGTGCCACAGCTGTGAGGCCACCAGGTTGTTTATCACTAAAACTCAACCTCTGTACGACATTCTGGGGAGCAACCATTTCCATTTTTTAAGTTTTCTTTCTATTTTTTCAATGACGCCCTCCCAATTCTTCCTGGTTGTTGTCTCATTTCCCAGGTACACACCGAGATATTTGAGACCGTCAGTCTTCCAACACAGGTTTTGAGGAAGAACCGGGAGGTTGCCATTCCACTCACCAACAGCAAGGGCTTCACTTTTGCTCCAGTTTACTTTTGCAGCAGTTAAAACATTGAATAAATTTGTTAGACCCACCAAAACATCAACATCTCTTTGGTCTTTGATAAGAACAACAACATCATCAGCATAGGCAGATAAAATAATGCTCTCTCTAACACCAGGTAAAATTAAACCGTCGATGCTTTTGCGGATTTTACAGAGGAGGGGTTCCAGGGAGAGTGCATAGAGCTTCCCAGACAGAGCACAGCCCTGCCGGATGCCCCGGTGCACTCTGAAGGGGGCACACAAACTGCCATTAAACTTCAGTATACTCTCAGCGTCACTGTACAACACCTGGATCATGGCAAAGAAGAAGAAGAAGAAGAAGAAGAAGAATTTGACACACACATTCCACGTTGTTTCTTTTTGATTGCACACATGTCTGGGTTTTATGGGATATTTCCATTATTGAGCATGATGTAAAACATAAAGTAGGCTTCAATGTATGTTTGCTCAATTACCTGTAAATATTTGTGAGGTTATGTTCTGTCTGAAAGCTGCCATTTTGTTTTATCACCTTACTTTAATCACAATACTTGGCTGTACTTTTAGCAAGTTTCATTGTTGAAAGTTCAGCAAAATATTCCATGGGGTAAGCAGCTCTTTATTTTGAAAGCCACATTTGCTCAAACACCTGCACCATTACTAGTATTGTGTTATGTGCTCTGGCTTTAACTTTGTTGATGTTGTAATGTCAAGTGAATTTGAGGACAGCAGCCCTGCAAACCCTCTTGAAATAACCTTTTCCAGAATCGATATATCATTGTGTTCGATTAATTAATATCTCCTCCTGAAAGACAGAGAGAGAGAAGAGAGATATAATTTGATTTTTAAAATTATTTTTATTCACAAAAGCCATATTACAAGATAATCATGTTGACACAAAATCCAAAAGAGATTCACACAAAAAGGAATTCACATCTCACAAACAAACAGTACTGTGTGTTTCCTGAAACACACAAAACAACTGGTGAGAGAGAACAAAAACTTCAAATGAGTAAAAGATTTCATGAGGTGTGTGTGCGTGTGTGTGTGTGTGTGCGTGTGTGTGTGTGTGTGTGTGTGTGTGTGTGTGTGTGTGTGTGTGTGTGTGTGTTTGTGTGTGTCTGACGTGTTTAATAACCACAAAGGCAGCTTTACAAGATTTAATATCTTAACCGCCTTGTCAGCCCTGAAGTCTTCTGGGGTGAAATGAGAGTAATCATTAATATAGCTGTTGGTAGAGTAACCTCAGCTGGTGTGTTTGTTGTCTCCTGCAAGCTCTGGAGATGTCTTCAAATGTTGTGACCTTTGAGGACCTTTATTTCATTATGAAGCTGACTGGCATTTGCCTGGCTTATGGGGTTGTCCGAGGAAAAACCCAAGTTCCTGTTTGCAATTAACAGCAACACAAGTAAGGACAGGATTGGAGTTTGTAAATCCCACTGGATTTCATCAGAACAAATTTTCTGAGATTTCACAAATAATTTAAATTCTACTTTATATCTGTGGAGTATTCACACAGTTACAAATGTAGTTATTTTGGACTTACCATGTTACCTTACCATGTTTGCAGTTCATTTGGATTTACCACACTTCCTTTGAGACCTGCTGCAGATAAAGCATAACATATTTTGTTCCTATGATAATTTTAACAGCAGCAACAGGAGGTTAATATAGCTTTTATCTGCAGAATACACAGTGCTAGAAAATAGTTTTATCACAGGATGGCACTTAGCAGAGTCCATCAGGCCTCCACAATTCACACAACTGTTTACTATGGCTCTTATACTATACACTGGGTCCTATTATACTGTGCTTGATTGTTGAGGTGTTTTTAGGTCAGTCCAGGTAGGCAACATTTACTATAACCCCTGAAAGTCACCCCTTGAATTCATAATACATGTCAAGCCTCATCAATATTTTTATGTCAGTGCTAATATAGTGAAGAAGAAGAGCAAGATACTTCTTTACTATCCCCAGAGGGATAGATGAGGGTTTCCGTGGCATAATTCCAATGTTTTTCAATGTTCTTTCAATAAATATTAGAAATGCATTCACCTCAAGAGGTACATTTTTATATTTTGGCCATTTTTAAGCATTTTATTTGTTCTTTTAATTTACTTCTGAAAAAATTCCCTTAACAAACATGCACTTAAGAAAAATTGCAAGCGAAATAAATTACTTTAAACTCTCCTTTCCTTTAAGTGAAAAGTTGTGTAATTTATAATTGTTTTGGGTTTAATATGATCATGGATACAAAAAATGCAAACTGACAGAATGAAAGTATTTGTAAAGATAGAAACCGTCCATATAAATACATTTTAGAGAATACTGTATTTTAGTAAAGTGATCTCCACGATGTTATCATATAATTTTTATCCAACATTAATCAATGATAATTGGTTTCACAATTTTGTGATCTAATTTATGGTCATCATCTTGTTGTCCATTAACTTCACCATTTTTAATACATCTTTTCCTTTTACGTGTGTTCAAAATAACCCTGTCTCTTGATTTCATCACTCTTACAACTGACTCTCTAACCCTCACCTAACCCTACACAAACAAAAAGAGAGTGCTCTTGCAAAAGCTCACACATATACATGTGCACACATTAAATTACATGATTGGACTGCAAAGTCATACACATGGTCGACCCTACTAACAAGCAAAGAGCTTCACATGGAGCATTGCTCATGTAATAGCAGCTCTCTTACTTGACTCACATCTAAAGGCCAGTGTGTTCTTTGCGCATAATTTAGCAGGGATGAGCAACAACCTTGGGATGGTGTGATCAGAGTGAGGCTATGGACTCCAAATAGAAACCCAGTGGGGTGCTGCTTCTGCAGGATGTTTGTAGTGATACATCCGTTGTTTCTCTTATCATGGAAGACAGACAATATTTTAGTGTTATTTGCAAAATGTTTTCAAAAGTATAAAAAAAATCAGCATTCAGAGGGACTTGGTTTGGGGATTTGACCAGTGTGGATGACAGAATAGAGTGTGGATTGGTGTTTAGAGAAGTGCAGGTTTACCTCCTGGGGAGTACTGAGGTGCCCTTGAGCAAGGCAGAAAATCTCAAAACTGTGCCCTGGGTGCCGTCACTTTGCTGCCCATTGCACATGTATAGGCTCTTTATGCGAGTGCGTATGTCTTCATCTCCTAACTATTTCAGAGATATGAATGATTTAGACACTTTTACAAACTTATGGTGTGTCAAAGGTGTCTTATGTTCCGTGTTAAGTGAGGAACTTGTGTTCAGTCAGTGGATGGTTTAATTCACGTATATGTTCCTACATATTATAGTGATTATTTTTGAAATGTGAGTTTCTGTTTGCGTGAATCTTTTTTGGATTTTGTGTCAATGTGACTACCTCGTATTTCGACATTTATGAATACTATAACTGTGATTTTAAAAATGTTCTTCTTCTTCTTCTAGTGGCAGCTTTTAAATTTTATCTCTGGAGAGGCAAAACTCGCAATTTACGTGACCAGGAAGAGGAGAATTTAAAACAATACTGTTCAAGAAGCAGCTACTGTGTTTTGCTGTAACATCAGATGTCGCTTAAAACTAGAATTTTATAAAATGACAAAAGACCTAAATAACTTTAGGAACATCTGGTGTCGCAAAAATGTCCTATGCACTTTAGTTGATGATCAACTCACTTTTGCGAATTTCCTGACGTAATGCACTGATTTTTAAATTGTATTTTCTCACTTTATCACTTTCATCTAATGTAAAATTGTAAAATGTTTGAATGTGATTAAAGTGTTTTTGCAAAAAAAAAATCTTATTATTATTATCATTATTATTTATTATTATCATTATTATTTATTATTATTATTATTATTATTATTATTATTATTATTATTATTATTATTATTATTATTATTATTATTATTATTATTATTATTATTATTATTATTATCCCTCTTCTTCCTCTTCATCTTCTTCCTCTCTAAAAGTAAAATAAATGACCTCAACAACTAACGGAAGCAAAAATGTTCCAGTAGTATATGATAAAATCAACCTGTTCTGTTTATTTTTCCCAAACCAACAATAAAAAATGAGTATGTGACACAACACAGATTATGCCTCCTTCGAGTGCATTAAAGGCACTAAATGCCATCCAGATAGCAACTGAAAAGTTTCAAACAGAAATAAAAAATGCTATTTGCATTTCATCGGCAGTGTGAATGTCAATGTAGATTATATAGATGTAATCACTTTCCCTCTACGCTGCATGAGAAGCCCCATTGTCTGTAAGTCACATCTGCATGTCATCCACCCTGCATGTCACTGGGGCTCCCTTGATGAGTCTTGCCCTCCTGACACAATAAGTTCATTTATTGGGAACAATCATACCTGCAGAAGTATCCTGTAGCTCAATGTTTCTCTCACACTTTACTGCAGTTTGTCCTGAGCACGAATGAAGCAATTGTTTTTGTGTCATCACCATTATGTTGCAGGAACGTCAGCGCTGGAGGCCTTTGACATTAACAAATATATGGACAGTGAATGCGAGAAAACCAGAGCTGATGTGGGATTCATGACCATAGGAAAGCACTGCAGCAGAAATGTTAATGGTTGTGTGTGTGTGTGTGTGTGTGTGTGTGTGTGTGTGTGTGTGTGTGTGTGTGTGTGTGTGTGTGTGTGTGTGTGTGTGTGTGTGTGTGTGTGTGTGTGTGTGTGCGTGCGTGTCTTTATAGCATCTGTTCTCATTGGATTTAGACATCTGTACTATATTATTTGTTTAGCTGATGAATTAAATTCTATATATGTACATTATTGCCTAGATGACAAAATATGCAGTACTTTTTGATGTAAATGAATACAAATACAATGGTATATTGATTCAGGTTGAGGCTCATATAATTGCTCAAGGAAAAAAAAATTCCCACAAGTAAGCCCAATAGAATGAGCTCCAGTCCCACTGTGATGATAAGACTAGATTAATCACGATACTCTGGACTGCATGGTATCTTTTTTTTTTTAACGTTTTTATAACTGTATTTGTATTTTGAAAAAATTATGTGATATCTTTGTGTTGCACTGAAGATCAGATTTAACGCTCTATTAAAATACATTTCAGCTATCAACATTTTTCAGAAAGACATGTAGATTTAACAAGTTCTCCATCATTTCCTGTGAAGGAAAATACACTTACTTTCATATTGATGCAATATCTTCATGACATCATAGACAATTGTTCAATATACAGTATATGAGCAATTCGTAAAAGATGCGCATGTTGGGATTCCCTGTCAACACAAATATGAACTTGACTGCAGTGCAACCCACCAGATATGGACAAAATGAAAACATGAGCACATACATCATGCCAAGGTTCTGAAATATATCTGTTACAGTCCCAGGCTTATGTCACATGAGGAAAAAAAACTACACAGTACATGCCATATTCAACAGCAGAGAAATCCAATTTAATGCACTTCGAGTCATCGTCTCCAGATCACTTGTCAATCTGTAGCTTTCTTTTCTTGTCAGATTTACGATATGTTCCCTCTGTTGTCATTCTGTCTCAATCACCCCGGTGACACTTGTATGCATGTTGTTGTAAAGGAATACACATGAATTAAGCACAACACTGACAAAAACACATAGAGACAATTTAAGCTGAAGAGCAGAAATAGTGTTTGCAGAAACTGTAACTAAAGTATTACATGGATTAACAATGCCACCTGGTGTTCTATGAACATGTGTGAGTGATGTGGTTTTGCTGGCTTTGTCTCAGATGGTGTTAGAGGATAAAAATGGAAAACCTGCCCTGTCATCCTGATGAAGAACGCTGCTGACAAGAACAGGAAATTATATATTCACACAAATAATTACTTTATCCAATATAGAGTACAGTATTTATTGAATGATCCAACAAATTAAATGCTAATAAAATGATAAATATCTTCCCTACATACCCTGTATGTACATAAACCTTCTTATTATCTTAAAGGGTTTACTGTAACCATGTTATTGTCCATGGTAAATGCTGTAGTTTATTAAGTGGATGGAGGTCTGATAAGATACAGGTTGTAATTTGGCATCAAATCCTAAAATATTTACTGAAACATCCGAAATTATCCCTTAATGCAAACACAAAATGCATCACACACAAGCACGCACACACATACAGTCCATCTGTATTCAGTCTTCTTGAGGTTTTCTGGAATGCAATTCTGGCTCCATTATTTTGGGCCTTACGGTCATAGTCACTCCCTCTTGACCTACCACCTATCATGGTGGGGGAGATTAAGTGTTCGAATGATCCTAGGAGCTATGTTGACGGGGGATTCATGCTCTTGGTAGGATCTCCAATGGCAAACAGGTCCTAGGTAAGGGCCATACCAGGAGAGAGGAGGATTAGACTAAGGTTGAACCTCGGATTTAGATCCAACTATTGGTTTATTGGTTTAAAACACAACTTTTTGAAAACGCTGTGTCTGCGTTTTCGTGTGGACGCTGTACCCGCAACTTGTTCTATACGGGGGGGGGGACGTGTCCCTGCGTGTTGATCAACGCACTGATGCGCATACGTGTGGACGGAGATGTTTTTGAAAACGGTGTCGTGTGGACGCGAATCATTTTCAATGCGGGGTGAAAAAAGTTGCGTTTTCAAAAAGTTCCGACCCCGTCCACACGGTGCCGAAACTTTTCGAAAACGTAAGATAAAGCGTAACGTCCTCATTGCTGTGTTCGCGAATGAGGACGTTACGTTTTGGTCACATGACAGAATCGTCTGTGAACCAGGAAGTGAGTGGGTGGTGCTTTGCGAAGGGCTGGTGGACTGATGAAAAAAAGGTAGTAGCTGGTTATGATATAGATATTTAACTGTGAAAAGATGCAATTCGAGTGAATTTTGGATAATATATCAATAAATAAAGTTGATTCGCTGTTGTAATCGCAGTAGAAATCAGGTTTTTGCTACTAGCTACATAAGCTCTCTCTAGCTAGCAGAAACGTCATTAGCTAAAAAGCTAACACACAAATGTCATCGGTTCATTTATTTGTGTAAAATCTCTGGGCGTTTAATTTCTGTAGTATATAATTTACCACCACCGGTAGCTGTCTTTTTCTTTTTGTGGCGTTACCTTGTCACTGTTGTGAGTTGTTGACATAAGCCTCGATATCCTGTTAGCTACTGAGGACTGAAGTGCTGGCAGGCAATATTAGTATTATTTCGAATACAATTAGGTAACCTCCTTACAATATTATCAAAAATAGCATGAACACAATGAGAAAACAAGGAACAGCATTTGTAATCCATGTGTATGGAATATATCGAATGTAGGTTGATGTGCGTATATCTAAATGACATTGAGAAAGATGCGTATTGTGTGTATTATGATGTAGGTTACTTGATACTGGGGGAGAAGAGGCTTTTTTTACATTGACTGACTGTCAATCAGATTTAGTTGGTGATGTTTAATGGAATGTCTGCTATGTTTGCTCTGACAGCATCCACCATGACAGCCATCAAGCACGCTCTCCAGAGGGATATTTTCACACCTAATGATGAGCGTCTCCTTGGCATCGTCAATGTCTGCAAGGCAGGAAAGAAAAAGAAGAACTGTTTTTTGTGTGCAACAGGTAGGTGTGTTGTGCCTGCAAAGACAATTGGAGATAACTATTAATGAGCAAATGAAATAAATGTTCCATGGCATCATTGCACAGTGGGTAGCACTGTCGCCTCTCAGCAAGGAGGTTCTGGGTTTGATTGCTTTCTGTGTGAAGTTTATATGTTCTCCACATGTCTGCATGGGTTCTTTCCGCGTTCTCCGGCCTCCTTCCACCTCCAAATTGTCTGTAGGTGTGAATATGTGTGTGAGTGGTTGTTTGTCTTTCATGTGACCCTGCAATGCATCTGGGGTGTACCCTACCTCTCGCCCTTAGCCATCTGGGATAGGCTCCAGTGTCACCTGGATGTTCACCTGTCTGAGATAAAATACTTCTGCTCTAGTTACTACAGAGAGGCCTGTCCAGGTTAAAGTGGTTAAGGTGAAGAAATCTGACAAAGGAGACTTTTACAAACGGCAGCAGACATGGGAGCTTCGAGATCTGACAGAAGTAGATGCCAAAGATGCCAGCAAGGTCAGAAAAATAATTCAGCCGTAACATTATGTTATCAGTGTCCCTTTTCCTCCTGTTCAGCTCTCATATATTCTTATTTGTTTAGGAAAATCCTGAATTTGACCTTCACTTTGAGAAGGTGTACCGATGGGTAGCCAGCAGCACAGCTGAGAAAAACTCTTTCATCTCCTGCATTTGGAAGCTGAACCAGAGATACCTGAGGAAGAAGGTGGAGTTTGTGAATGTCAGTTCTCAGCTGCTGGAAGGTGTGCAAACACTCTGTTTTTACTGTTTCCTCTGCTGTGATTGCATGCCTTTTGATATTGTATGAAGTTGTTTCTCTTTTCTTAAACCATAAGTGCTGACTCCGTGTGTTAGTCATGGTTTAGGAATTAATTGAAACTACAATTCTGCTGGATCCTGATGTCTTTAATTTATTAATGGCATGGTTTAAAAAGTATTCAAACACTTTTATGTATCTTGGTTAATGGTATGGCCTACTGTGTTAAATTCTTTCTTCTCACTTTTCTCTTTTAAACTTTCTCTGGCCAGAACTTCCTAAAGCGGAAGGTTGGTAGGAGTTAACTTCCCCCTGCTTACTCCTCCCCATACCTCATCTCAAACTACCATTTTCATTAAATTACCTTCATTAAGCAAATGTGGATGGGCATGGTTGATATTTTTCACGATAACTCACATTTAGCTCATGTTTTTCCACTTCTACCTTTTTTTTAACAGATCCATTGACATGTACATTGTATCAGAAGATCATAGCCTCAAATATTTCTAATTTCTCCAAAGTGAATAATACTGTAGTTATACTGTATCTTGATGGAGGTTTGTCTGTTTTTTCTGACTGCCAGAAAAAAATGAAGAATTAGCTAGCAAGATCTGTTTACATTGTGAGTTACATCAATGTTAGTGAATGAGTAACTTGTGGGAAACACAATCACATATTTGAAATGTGTTCTCAGTTTTACCTTATAACAGAAAGTCTTTGTGATATTTGTGTATTTGTTAGAAAGTGAAAGAACGAATCTGAGACACTTTTTGCTCATTTCTTCAACATTCATTTCGGTCTCTTGTTTGTGGGCTTTTTAGAGTCTGTGCCGAGTGGGGAGAGTCAGAGTGTTGCCGTGGGTGATGAGGATGCTCTGGACGACTACCAGGAGCTGAGCACCCGTGAAGAACAGGACATTGAAAGCATGATGGAGATGTGTGAATATGCCATCTCCAATGCTGAGGCTTTTGCAGAACAGCTGTCCAGGGAACTGCAGGTTCTAGATGGGGTGAGTGCAGCAACTGCCAAATAAAAACCCTGAAAAGTACACAAAAAAGTGCTTTGTTCTTTGTTATATTATTTTGCATAAATTTGACCAGAAATGGTACTTTTCTCATTTTAATCCACTCTAAATTGTTTTATACTTAAAGGCTAATATCCAGTCCATTATGGCATCGGAGAAGCAGGTAAACATCCTGATGCAGCTGCTGGACGAGGCGCTGGGTGAGGTCGACACCATTGAGGGTAAGTTGAGCAGCTATGAAGAAATGCTCCAGAGTGTCAAGGACCAGATGGACCAGATCTCTCAAAGCAATCGCCTCATCCAGATCAGCAACACCAACAACGGGAAACTGCTGGATGAGATCCAGTTTTTAGTGGTGAGGAACAAACTGTGCTTTTGCACTGGGATTTCTTTTTTGTTGTTCTGGAAGTATTCAGAAAAATGTTTTTTTTAATTTGAGATTTCAAAAAAACACAGTTAAGGATATTGCTGCATTATATACAGTAGATGCACATGTAAAATGTAAAAAAAATATACTACTCTAAGTGGTACTCTGTTGGACTTTTTTTTTTTTTTTTAATGCTGTGTCTTTCCTCTCATAGAACTACATGGACCTGTCAAAGGGACACATCCGAGCCTTGCAGGAGGGAGACCTGACCTCACCTAAAGGTATTGAGGCCTGCATCAACGCCTCTGAGGCTCTTCTGCAGTGTATGAACGTGGCCCTCAGACCAGGTTAGATTACGTGTCCTCTTTTCGGTCGGTTGACTGTGGTGGTGATTCTCAAAAGTTAATTTTGGTAATTCATTAAAACACATTAATGGAAAAGTCGAGAAGTTGAAAATGGCCTTTGGTGTAGTTTTGAGCTGTTTTTTTTTTTTTTTTTCTTCAACTGATGTGTGTGACAATTGCTTTTTAATGTTGAGGAAGTTCCCGTCTTTTGAATGCTTTTGAGAATTTTTTTCATAAATTGTAAGTGCTGTTTTGTTTCCTCCCACAGGCCACGACAAGCTCAGGGCAGTGACCCAACAGCAGCTCCTGTTTGCTGAGCTGAGAGACACATTTGCCCGCCGACTCACCAATCACCTCAACAATGTATTTGTTCACCAGGTAACAGCCACACTATTATAGCTTTATTCTACCTTATCATGTATATTTTTGTGTGGTAGGTCACAGAGAAATCTCTTCCCCCACATGAACTTCCTGTTTTGCTGGGATTCTTCCTGGGCTTCCTCGTGTCATTTTCTTCTCGTTGTTTCCCTTCCTATTCTTGACTCTGTGTTGCTCACGTTGAATCATCCCGCTCTGCTCTCTGTCTCTGTGTCAGTTCAACCACTTCAGTCACTTCAAAATGACCATCCCTCAGTTCTATAGGTCCTCCTGTCTGTCACTTCCAGTGAGTACCCTCACAGCAACCCCCACTGGCCCCTCTTTGCTAATGTTTGACTGGTCACACCTGACTCCAGCCTTCCAACCTACATGTCACGTCATCAGGGACCTCAGGCATACCATTTCTTGCATGGGACACCTTTGTAACTACTAAACCTCTCATTCATTCTCAAAGCTGATGAGGGGCTGCTCATCTTACTCCTCATCAATTGTCTGCACTCAGCTAAAGTTTTTTTGTTTGTTTTGGGGGTGAACTTGTCTTTGTGACAAACAGCTCATCATTAATCATAAATCCTGTGCCTGTGTGCGCTCTGCCTGCATGTTTTATATCGATTAGCAGTGGATACTCAACAAGATAAAAATATCGGGAAGAAAAGAGAGCATTTACATGGCAATAGCAAATGCTTTTTATTAAGCTCAGTAATAGTTGAGCTTGATTGAATTTTGAATTGATCATTGCTTTATTTGCTCTGGAAACATGATGTACAGGTAAGTTTAGGTGTCGTTGGAAAGATAAATCATGCATTGTCAGTCCTTGTGTGTTAAAAGAAACATAAAATGGGAATTACAGTTAGGTTTCTACTTTCTCTAATTGAATGTATATTAAATAGCTGCCTTGACTCTTGTCATTCAGGGCCATGACCAGAGCTCCACCCTGTCTCAGCACACAGCTGAGCTGACCCT
Source organism: Antennarius maculatus (assembly GCA_013358685.1). NCBI lineage: Eukaryota > Metazoa > Chordata > Actinopteri > Lophiiformes > Antennariidae > Antennarius > Antennarius maculatus. The sequence continues at coordinate 4,950,452 of CM023610.1, read as the reverse complement.
GCCCAAGCATAGCCCCCTCCACCGGGACCTACTGCGCTATGCCAAGCTCATGGAGTGGCTGAAGAACACCCACAAGGAGAAGTATGAGGGTCTGTCCAGGGTCAGTAGTTATAACACACACAAACACACTCATGTTTGTGTTTATGTGCTGTTTAATAAAGCTGCTTGGGCAACGGACAGTTAAAAGTTGGCATAATTTCCTGTCAAGACAAATGCAATTTACTGTATTTCTAATGTGTATTCTAAAGAAAGAGTTAATATGTTGAATGGCTAGGTCATACCGTATCAACAAAGGGCATAAACTGTAACAACAAAAATAGAATGTTATTGCTACTGCTAGTATAAAGATCCAGCCTGTTGATGGCTAACTCATCAGTTTATTCAGACATACACAAACTGCATCAATGTTCGTGTTAATTTCACAAAAGCATTTAAATTTTGACATTTTTCTAGTATTGAGAGCTCAAATTATATGGGGTTTGTGATCTAAACAACGAATCAAATGTCGTCTCGTTTTAGACCTATGTTGACTACATGAGCAGATTATATGAACGGGAAATCAAAGACTTCTTTGAGGTTGCCAAGATAAAGATGGCGGGTACAAGCAAGGAGGCCAAGGGCAAGTTTGGTAAGCGCTGTGGTTGTGAGGACATGGCTCCTGTTTGTCCTATATGTGTAATTAATTGACTTAGTAACATGTTTGTCTCCTTTTCCTAATTTTTCCATAACACGTAGTTCACTCAGAGGCAAGATCAATTACACTTATCTATGTTCATCCAGTTATTATCTTGTACCATCGCTCAGAACTTGAAATCTTCATGAATAAATGAGGAAATTAGACTTTGCTCCTTCACTGCATCACATCTGTTATCTAAAATATATATTCCCAAATAAGGTTTTTACCCAAATGCTCAAGTCCTGCTTCTTGTTTTGCCTTCCAGTGATGTCTTTTTCTCTGTGCAAAAGGATGTTACGTGTTGAAATTTCTTCTCCTTCATTTTTAATATTTAAAATCTGACTATGACTGTTGGTTTTGGTAGAATTACAGAACTGCTTCCTGCATTGTATCAGCTTTTCCTGCTGAAAACAAACTCAAAAACAATTTGTTTTCCAGACGTTAGTCCTAAACCACTGCAGTGCATGTCAGCATACATGTAACTCTGTACGTCTAACATCTAGCCTCTCCCCTCCCATGCTGCATGTTTTAAGCCTAACCTGTCTCTGTCTTTGATGCCTGCCTTTTTAACTGGCTGCAGCCACGCTTCCGCGGAAAGAGAGTGCACTCAAACAGGAAACAGAAAGTAAGTATGATGTTTAGATAGATCTTTTCCACATCCGTTACACTCTGCTTCTTATCACTGTGCCTCCTCATGTAGCTGCACATAAAAGAAACTTTTGCTACACAAAAACATGTAACATCGAGACCTGCAAACCATTGCCTTGCATTGTGACCTGGCCAGTTTAAATAATTCTTCACCCGACTGTGTCATGATATTCTGATTCTGAGGTCGGCTTATTCTCCTCACTATAATAATGATAGTTTGGAGCAGGGAAAATTAATAACTGCTAAACTAAACTAAGATAAAAGTAAATTGTTTTTCAGAGGCTATACAATAGTCTGAAAATGAGTGATTAACCCCTTTCACTGTCCACCTCTATTTTGACACTGTTGACATGAATTATTTTGCATGGTTTAACTTATTCTCATGAAACATGAGACTGAATTGTTCTTCATTTGTGTTAGGCCTTCACGGCAGCTCTGGGAAGCTGACAGGTTCCACCTCAAGCCTAAACAAACTGACGGTGCAGGGCTCCAACAGCCGGCGTTCCCAGTCTTCATCACTGCTGGACATGGGCAACATGTCTGCGTCTGACCTGGACGTGGCAGACAGGACAAAGTTTGACAAGGTGACTGCCAGCGGTAAAACATTTTCAGACCTATAAAATGCATACTCATGTTGCTTTGTACTGCATGTTGACGTGGAGGGTTTGTCGTTTTGCAGATATTTGAGCAGGTCCTCAGTGAACTGGAGCCTCTGTGTCTCGCAGAACAAGACTTCATCAGCAAGTTCTTTAAGCTGCAGCAGCATCCAATAATAGCTCCCCCCCTCGCTCAGGTAGGTCTGTGATCAGACATTCTATAAGACACTGTAATTTATGAACATAATATTTTTCTTTAGGTTAATACAGCCCAAATACTACAAAAAGTTGCGATGCAATGTGTAAAAACTGGATTATAACAGAATTCAAACAGTTGCAGCAGATCTGTGTATTGCTTTCACACAGTCTTTTAATGGTACTATTTATGCTTTAATTTGCTTCACAATATAGTGAACCTTGACACATTCTTGCTACGGAGTAACTTAGCTTTTCAAGTATGCTTCCTTATGTACTCAGTCATGATATTTCCATCTTCTGGCTATTCTATTAATTTGTGAACTGATCCAGTTTGTCGTCTTAGGGAATTCCACAACTTTTGGTCTGTTGATGTCTTTGTCTAGAACTGTTTGTTGTTGACGTGAAACTCATAATTAGCATATACTGTATATACAAAAATAAATTACACTGATGTGTTAATGTCTTCAAATACTTTAGGGCTTTTTTGTATTTATTTTTAATTGAAGATATGACATACTGGGGTTTCAAATCATCACATTCTGATCATGTATGGTTCATCATGCATTGACAATGTTGTAGCTGTTCTTGAGACTGGCACATTTATCTGATGGCATTATATAATAGATCAAATGCAGACACCAACATATTTTTAGCTACAGCATGAGTTATGTACATATCAGCATTTATTCTATGTCTCCCTTCTAATCAGCCTGAAACAGAGGAATTGGACGTAGTAACGCCATCACGACTGCCTCCCCATCATGAGCATCGGCAATCCTTATCCTCAGAGTGAGTGTGTGCCATAACCTCCTTTCGATCCCCTTCAAATCCATTTTTTCCGATTATTTTGTCAATACATTTTATTCCTCAACTCGTTTTTGTTGTATTTTATCTATGACTCAAGGAAAGATGTGGTGCGGCTGATGATGAATAAAATCTTCCAGAGCATTGAGACTGAGCTCAACAGTCTCATTGCTCTTGGTGACAAAATCGACAGCTTCAACTCTCTCTACATGCTGGTGAAGATGAGTCACCATGTGTGGACAGCTGAGAACGTTGACCCGGCCTCTTACCTCAGCACCACTCTGGGGAATGTGTTGGTCACCGTCAAGAGGAACTTTGACAAATGTATTGTGAGTTGAGTCCAAACGCTGAACAGAATTCTAGTCTTGGCAATCTAAATTTCATGACTCTCATTTTTGTGATGACCAACAATCAGTAATCTATTTTCTCTCACAGTCTGGTCAGATCAGGCAGATGGAAGAATTTAAAATTTCTAAGAAAAGTAAAGTTGGCATCCTACCCTTTGTTACTGGATTTGAGGAGTTTGCTGAGCTGGCTGAAACAATTTTCCGAAATGCAGAGAGAAGAGGGGACCTGGATAAAGCTTATGTCAAACTAATCAGGGCTGTCTTCATGAATGGTGAGACCAGTGACCAGTTCTTCTTGATTGTCCATTATGGGAGTACAGTATGCGATGCATGAAGCAAAGATGCTAAATGTTGTCTGCCATTTTAGTGGAGAAGGTAGCAAACGAAAGCCAGAAGACGCCACGGGACGTTGTTATGATGGAGAATTTCCACCACATCTTTTCTACGCTGTCACGTCTGAAGATCTCCTGCCTGGACACAGAGAGGCGAGAAGCTAAGCAGAAATACACAGACCATCTTCAGTTCTATGTGATCAACTCTCTGGGCCAGCCTCTTGAAAAACTCAATGTAAGTTGAAGTGTGTTTTATAACTAATCACAGACATGTTCTTGGAAAGGAGAGATAGTGATATGCAGGATGCAGGTTGTGACCACATTTCTTGAGTTGATGCATCTTCGGGTATCTCTCCTGCAGCATTTCTTTGAAGGTGTTGAGGCACGTGTGGCCCAGGGTATTCGTGAGGAGGAAGTGAGCTACCAGCTAGCCTTCAACAAACAAGAACTGCGCAAAGTTATCAAAGAGTATCCTGGTAAAGAAGTGAAAAAGGGACTGGACAACCTGTACAAGAAGGTGGACAAACATCTTTGTGAAGAAGAAAGTCTGCTACAGGTAAAACGTTAAGTTCTCAGTTGATCACTTTTGTCACATTCTCCATCTCTTCTCTGAACCGTTGCATATTTACTTTCATTCCACCAGGTTGTGTGGCACTCTATGCAAGATGAGTTCATCCGTCAGTACAAGCACTTCGAAGATTTGATCGGCAGGTGCTACCCCGGATCTGGAATAACTATGGAGTTTACCATCCAGGACATGCTGGAGTACTTCTCCAGCATTGCCCAGTCTCATTAGTCTATCTGCAAGGAACCATTTCAATTGTAATGCACTACTGACTGCCTCACACCGACTGATGATACACAAAGTACTCACAAGCTACCTTGTTTTGTTTTTGGATTGTTTTTGGATGTCTTTTTTTTCTTTTAGAATTTTTTCTGTATCAGTCTGGGATTATAACGAAATGATTTAAATACTGGACAGTGGTGCAGATGTTTGTGCAACGTTTGTGTGCCTGTTCCTTTAAGAGTCAACCTCTCCACTCTAAATACTTGTTATATTTTATTATATCCATATGTACATAATAAATTCACAATTGCCAATCCATTTAATTATTTTTGTGGGCTTTTTTTAAAATTTTTTATTTTTTTTTCTGTCAACACAACAAGACATTTAACTGTATTATGCTTCGTCTCCGCTCGACACCGCCCTCCTCTTTCTTCCGGGCAACGCCAGTGTGTAAAACAGGCCGCCCTCTTCCACATGACCTCACTTACCATGGTGACGACTCCAAACCGGAGATCATCGGCGCTCTTTTCAAAAGTTTTCACCGCGGAAGCATGTAGAAATCGATAATTGATTGAGCTTAAGTGTTAAAGTATACAAGTAATACCCTTTCATTGGACGTTATTAGTGCAAACTCAATGTTTGTGTCTGCGATGTAGAGCGAGTGTGACGTTAGGCCAGTTGTCAAGATAGATCGAGGTATGTGATAAACGACATTTAACACTGACCAGCTAGTTAGTAATCAAACGGTACTAACCAGCCAGTTTAAGCTAGTTAGTACTGAACTGCAAAAAAAAAAAAAAAACAGGCGTCGCTTGCTTATTATTCAACATGTTAATAGTATTATTTGATTATTAGCATGGTTAGCCTGTGAACTAGCTTGATAACGTTAGTCCACACACGGATTTAGGTTAGCTGCTTCAACGAGAAGCCATAGCTAGCCCAGCCCGACATAGGTCCAAACAGTTGAGGCTTGTGTCGCCTTATGAAGCATGTGATGGTTGTTGTGTTCTGTCAGTGTCACGTCGCAGCCATGAACGCCTCAGCGGAAAGGAAATTCTTAAATCTGAGGAAGCGTCTGGACCAGATGGGCTACCGACATCCACTGGGAATAGAGTCGCTGCCGCTGGTGGAGAAGTTGTTCAGGTGAACACGGATGTCTCCTGCCGCTCAGGAGTCACACACAACTACAGATGATCACACGAAGATCACACGAAGATCACATGAAGATCACATGAAAATCACACAAAGATCACACGAAGATCACACGAAGATCACATGAAAATCACATGAAAATCACACAAAGATCACACGAAGATCACACGAAGATCACATGAAGATCACATGAAAATCACATGAAAATCACACAAAGATCACATGAAGATCACACGAAGATCACATGAAAATCACACGAAGATCACACGAAGATCACATGAAGATCACATGAAGATCACATGAAAATCACACAAAGATCACATGAAGATCACACGAAGATCACATGAAAATCACGCAAAGATCACATGAAGATCACACGAAAATCACACGAAGATCACATGAAAATCACACGAAGATCACATGAAGATCACATGAAAATCACATGAAGATCACATGAAGATCACATGAAGATCACAAGAAGATCACATGAAAATCACACGAAGATCACATGAAAATCACATGAAGATCACACGTGTGTTTGTTTTTGTTTCAGTGACCTGATCCACACCACTGAGAGCCTGCGCAATGCTAAACTGTCAGCAGGGAAAACTGAAAAAGAAAGTCGAAATATTGATTCCCTGCTGGAGCCTTACCGGGCAGAGAATGCTCGTGTTGTCAGGGAGAACAATGAGTTGCATCAAGAACTTCTCAAGCTGAAGGAGGAGAAGGACCGGGTCACCAGAGGCAAGTTACATCCAGAGACTTAGTACAATCTGTGCAGTTTTGCCTTCATGCAACCCAAGAAGTTTGTTTTTGTCAAAATTCACACATTCTTGTCTTATTTTAGAGCTCAAGAACCACATCAGAAAGCTGGATCACGAAACATCTGACTTAAAATTTTTAAATAATCAATATGTGCACAAAGTTCGATGCTTGGAGAAGGATAGCAAGGCAAAATCTGAGCGTATCCAGCAGTTACAGGAGAAGAACATGCAAGCTGTGGTGCAAACACCAGGTAACAGCTGACCTAAACCTCACGTCAGGTTTTCTGGTAGGGTTGGTGCCTTTTTTTTTAACTGAATATATCATAAGTCTTGATGGATGAATTAGATCCTCCTTTTCTCACGCATTTTGACAGGTGGGAAAAAGCACAGCATCCCTTTCAGGCGTCAAAGGATGCAGATCGATGAGTTCCTACCTCCCTCCTCCGGACCACCGTACCCTGTGTCACAGCCTAAGGATCCATATGTAGCTGACCTGCTGCACATGGCAGATGGAAGGTTTGCTTTCACTGGTGACAGTGGATATGTGTCAAGATCTTAATGGATGTACTGATTGTCAGTGCCTACTTCATTGATTCTACAACTTTTTTCTATTTTCATTTGCAGGATTAATGAGCTACAGGAAAAAATCACAAAGATCCAACTAGACCTTGAAAATGATCAGGAATTTATAAAACACTTAAACACACAGGTAAGAATAATGGATGAGATGCGTTTGACACTGTCAGTATTTAAGTAGAGGTAACAAGATGCTGCTTTGTTCTGAATCTAAGGTGGAGCTGAGAGATAAAGAGATTGAGCGTCTGAATCGCGCTCTTCAGGGAGGACGACCTCATGACGTCATTTCTCTTGAGGCTCAGAACATCACTAACGAGAAACTCATCTCCCATCTTAATCTTCAGGTGAGCGTGTTCAACGGGATTTCTCAATATGTGGAGAAACAGAGGTTGGAATGGTTTTGAGTCCTCTGTGTGCCGACTCTTGCTTTGTGTCGTACAGATCGAGTACCTGCAGGAAACCAACAAGACTCTGGAGCAGAAGGTGGAACACCTGCAGCAGAAGGAGGAGGCCATCTCCACAGAAGCGGCCAATTTGTCCATAAAAAACCAGGAACTGTGTAAAGAGCTGACACACATAGACGACCTTGCCAAGCGGATGGAGATGGACAAGGATCGTGTGTTGGAAACTGCTGATTTGGAATTGCAAGAAACTAAAGTAATAATTTTGGAAAGTGTGAAGAAAGATAGAAAAATTTAGATGTTGTATATTTAAAGACAATGAGAAATATGCTTTTTCAACAGAAAGAAATTCAGAGACAACAGAAAATCATTGAAGACTTGGAGGACATCCTCACTAAAACAAGAGGAGTACTGTATTCACAAAAAATTTGTCTTCTTATTATATTTCCTGCAATTTTTAATACTTGGATTTCCACTGAACTCAACTGTATGACTGATCTTATATGAACATAAATAGCTGCCTTTCAGCTGTATCATTAAATACTTGAAAATGGTTGTCTTTAGGAGCACTCCGAAGAAAAAGACCGTCTCAGAGATCAACTGATGGAGTTCAAACAGCAAAATGAAAAAATGGAAGGACTCGTGAATTTTTTGGACAATGAAAAAATCAGACTGCAAGATAAACTGGAGAAAATGATGTTATCTGGTAAGCAGACGTTTGCCTGAAAACTGTTCTGTGGTTGCTTTACGCTGTTGATATTAATGCATTTACTGACTGTTTTCTAGAGAAAGACCTGGTGCTGGAGCTGGAAACCATGCGGACTGTACATGGTGTTTGTGGAAGGGAGCGCTCCCCATCACGGCTCGACGCATTCGTCAGGAGTTTAGAGGAGGAGAGGGATAACTATCGCAGCGAGGCAGAGCATTACAAGAGAGCCGTGGGGGCTGGTGGTCTGGATTTAAGCCCCAGTCGCAGCCCAGGAAGGGGCAGGAGCCCTAAAGCAAAGTCTAAAGCAAAGAATGTATGAGATTATGTGTTCCAAGTTTTTTAATACAGCTCAGTGGATATTCCGTTTACTAGATTTTCGGATCAACCTCATTAAAATGCATGAATATTTTCAGGGAGGTGCTGCAGAGACGGAACTGCTCAGGTTAGTAAAGGAGCGAGATGAGCTGAAGGCTGCTCTGTTACACTGTGAGAAGAACACGGAGGGCATCCAGGACGATTTGAGAATCCTCAGGGCTGAGAGAGAACATTTCAAAACGCAGGTCAAACAAGTGAGTTTTATAACTACTGTCCCAGCAGGTGGAAATCACTTATTTTACACTTCTAAGGACCAAATATTTTTGTCTACTAAGGCACAAGAGGACCTAAAACTGGCTTGTAGAACCGATGTGTCAGCTGACTTGTCGAAACTGAAGGATGAGCTCAAACAGGCAGAAATGGAAATTCAACAGATGAGAACTGAAAGAGGCTCTCTGCTTGAGAGATTACAGGTTAGTCCCTGGGTAATGTCTGTCATTATGTGCAGGATTTCTGTGTTTACAAAAAGGTGCCGGCTTATCAACAATACAATAGCATTTCTTCAACATACACCAAAAACCGTCATCCAACATGTTTACAAAAAAAATTGACACCTTGTGAAATATAAACAAAAAAACAGGATGCAATGATTTCCAAATCATTTAAATCCCACATGTAATTGAAAATTCTACAGTTTTTTTTTTAAATTATATATATATATATATATATATATATATATATATATATATATATATATATATATATATATAATTTTTTTTTAAATTTTTTTTTTTTTTTTTTAAATTCCATGCTGGTGTAGAATTTGATGCCAGTGACATGGTTCAACACAGATGTGTGCTTCTTCTTTTAAAGTCTCGTCACCGTGTTTCAAACTGCTTTTTGTTGGCTTGGTTTTTAGTACACTGACTTGCATTATTGGTGCAACATGGATGTTCTACATATGATCTACATTATTTTAACATTACATTAATATTTCGTAAACTTTCTTAAATACATCTCACCTCAGAAGTCACATTTCATTCAACCATTTCGCAGGTCACACAGACCTCAGCTCTTGCAGACAAACAGGCAGATGAGAGGAGGATCAATAACCTGGAGAATGCAGTAAAGAGTGTAAGCCTGATTTGACATCACATCAGACGGATACAATTATTATGTAATGGTTTCTGCTGTGATTATCCGTCCTAACTGGGTTTGTGCTGATGCGTCTTCACCTTTCATGGTTTTGGTACACAGTTGGAGCGGGAGCAAGTGGACTTGCGTTCCCAAGTGCGTCTCCTGAAAGAGAAGCGGGAAGCTGTGGAGGAGGAACTGAAGGTTCGATGTGCTGTTATGGTCCAGAATGCAGAGAAGGTCGCCCAGGAAAGAGCGGAGTCTAACGCACTGAGGTTTGTGTTGAAAACATTTTAGTGATTAGGGTTTGGAGATTTTGTAATTTTATTTTGAAGTAATGAACAATAGACAGCAGCTGTATCCATTTAAAGTGTAAATGGTATCATTCTGCAGCTGTTAATGGCCGATTTAAAACTGACGGGATCGGAAGTTGTCCAGTTTGTTAGCAATGTGTTCGAGGGTTGATGGATTTTTCCCTGTCTTTCCTGCAGGCTGCTCCAGGAGCAGATGGAGCGATCGCTGTCTGACACCCAACACAGACTGTCTGTGAAGATGAACGAGCTGCGTGCTGCCCACGACCACATTGAGAAGCTGGAGGAGAGAATAGGTGACTGCCTTTGCGTTAATTTGAACTGCCGCAGTTGCATTTTTCTTCTGTGGCCACTTCGCCGTTTGCTTGATAGTTGTTTTATCTGACAGGGGAGCTGAGTCAGCAGAGCTCGAAGCACAAGGAGGACGTGGCTGCTCTTCAAAAGTCCATCTCCGCCTTGGATCGAGAGAAAGATGTTCTGCAAGATGACGTGGATCAAAAGACTGAAAAACTGGAAGTTCTCCAGGACGAGAAATCAAAAAAGGTAGTTGAGACCAACAATCCTCACACAGACCGTCAGGCTCTTGTTAGAGATCCACATTTAATCTGTTTTAACACTTTGCTCACACACATCGAAAACATTTGCTGGAATCATTCATTCCTTTCGTGCTGGTAGTAAAACGGCGTTCTAAATCAGTTAAACGTGTACGGTGTGACAAACTCCACAGTACACTCCCTGCAAAAATGTGCATGCATAACTTAACCCCAGTGAAATATGAGGCTTCTGAAGTTCTGGTGCAGAGCTCACAGTTTGTCATTATACAGGAAAATGACTGCAGGTATTTTTCCACCTGTAAGGAAGAAATTTTCTCTGACTTACTTAGACGTCCACCCCTGCACAATTAATTGTGCACATTATGTCTGTGGTTTGACTCTCCTGATGCTTGTGTTGGAAACACATCAGAAAGGTAAGTATTTTTGACCTATGAGGATAGAAGGCGTGATTCCACATACCAGTTAATCTTCACTAAATAAGAATAGACTTGAACATTTCCTGTGAAATGTAAAAGAAGTAACTGGATATGATTTATTCTTCAGAAGTGATTCTATTTTGGCATTTACAGGAACGAACCCTTGAGGAAGTAAGACTGACCGTTAAAAACATGGACAGCTCATTAGCGTGAGTACAGTCACTTCAAAATTCAATTGTGATTTTCAATAATGTTCCGTTCCTCCCAATAAGCTAATGAGACTGTGTGATGCTTGCAGTCAGCTGCAGGGAGCGTTAAACAGCCGCGAGAGGGAGATAGCCAGCCTGAGGAAGCAGCTGGACGCCTGTCAGGATGAGCTGGCTGCTCTGAAGAGAAACAAGGAAATCACAATCAGAGAGAACAGGAGGCTGCAGGACGACCTGGCTACGATGACCAGAGAGAACCAAGTTTGTAGTAACACTTTATTAGCAATTTGTTTCTGCTGTTTATTACAAATGAAAGAAAGCCGTAAAGTAACACCAGCTCCTGCTGGGTGTCTGCAGGCTGTACACGTGGAGATGGAGCAGGCTTTACACGACAAGGACGAGCTGAAGATGAGAGTCCACTCTTACATTTCTGAAGTGTCCAGAATAGAGAAGCTGATGGCCACAAAGGCAAGACAAACCATCCCGCAGCTGTTTTTTTAATACAGTGATACCTCTACTTACGAATGTCTCTACTTACGAAATTTTCTACTTACGAAATTTCTCAGCAGAAAATATTGCCTCTAGTTACGAAAGAAATTTCGACTTGCGTAATGTAAAAACACAGTAACGGCTGATACTCGAATCTCCCACAGGTTCCTGAACGCAACATTCTCATAGCTGCTCTGCCATTGGCTATTACCTATTACATATCTTTCTGGCATCCCATTGGCTAAGAGGGATGCCACTCCACCTCTGTGTAGAGATAGACCGGTGCTTATGTAGTGTCTTCGGCATTGGGCCCTCGACCCGTGAGGTTGTCTGATAGTTTTGCGTAAATATAATAACTTTTTGAGTACATATTCGCTATGGACCCCAAGAAAGTGACGGAGAAAAGAGGGAAAGAAAAGAGGTTTTTTGTCCGTACAAACAAAGAAAGAGGTCATAGAAAAGCATGAAAAAGGGATGCGTTTGGTTGATCTCACCAAAGAATATGGCCGTAATGCATCTACAATCACCACGTTATTAAAACTAAAGGAAGTTTAAGGAGTTAAAGGCATGGCGTGGGTGGTTGGAGAAGTTCAGAAGGAGGACTGGAATTCACTCTGTTGTTCATGGTGAGGCAGGAGTGCATGAACCAAAGAGGGCAAAAAACAATGAGGACAGCAGTTAAAAGGTAAATGACCTTCATTTTTATTCTTTACTCTTTGTTTTTTACGTTATGCACAACTCTCATTTCTAATCGTAACATGTATTTGTTACATGTTTTGATGCATTTTTTATGCTTTATAAAACAATTTATGTTGGAATTTTTTGGGGGGCTTGGAACGGATTAGGGCATTTGCATGGAAAACGCGTCTCTACTTACGTAATTTTCTACTTACGTAATTTCTTCCGAAACCAACTAATTTCGTAAGTAGAGGTACCGCTGTACTATGGTATAGTAGGACCCGTCTGTTAGAGCTGAGTGCTGCATTTCTACCAACAGGAGCAGGAGAACAGGGATTTACTGGAACGCTTCAAGATGGCCCACTCTGAGGTGGAGGAACGGCAGCAGAAGTTACAGAAGGCTGAAGGTCTCAATAACTCTATCCGGCTAGAGCTGCTCTCCTCGGACTCAGAGCGTAGACACCTCCGAGAGGCTGTCAGCCACAAGGACAGAGAAATACAACAGGTGAGACTTGGCCTGGAATTAGCAGCTGATGTATGCCCTTTATGGCGAAATGCCCTTTTCTAAGTGCCACTAAACAGAAGAATGAAACACTCAGGTGATTCATGTACTTCCTACCCTGCTGTTTCCAAAGCATGTAGAGGCCCTGCAGGCGTACGAGGCCCAAGTATCCTCACTGGTTCGTGGAACAGCCCGATTAGAGGAAGAGCTCCACAAAGCTCGGGAGGAGAGGTCCAGTCTGCTGTCGGATCTGGCGTCTGTCAGGGAGCTCTGTGTCAAACTGAACTCTGATAAGGAGCTCACTGCACGTCAGCTCACCTCCAAGAGCGTGGATGTGGAGAGGGTGAGGCCCAGCACACACCTTTGATCAACTTTGGGTGTAGGTTGTTCCTGTAGGTGTGCAGCAGATGATGGTAAAAATTAAAAACCCGAGTTTGTTACTGCGTGTAGTAGAGCTGTAAATACATGATATTATTTTGTGATCATGTTGATTTCCTCTGTTCAGATTTCTACCTGCACAAAGGCGTTGTGACATCATTTTCCGTGGAGAACATCGACTCTCCATTATGTCTTTACTGCTACATTGATGTTGGAACTATCAAATGTTTCCCCCCTTGAAGGTCAATGGAGAACTGGAGGACGTCCAATCAGAGGTGGAGCTTCTGAAGAGACAACTGGCCAGTGAGAGGCTGACAGTTCGCAACCTAGAGACGCTCCTCTCCACCAATCGGCAAAAGGAGTTTCAAACCCACTTGACAGCCAGTGAGCGAGAGTCGGAGCTAAAAGTCCTCTGCGATAAGCTGACCCTGGCCGAAAGCAAGAAGTAAATAAATAAAAGTAAATGAAGCTTGACTGAAAAATTTTTTTTTTGATTTTTCTCATTCCTATTTACTGCTGTGTTTTAAATGCATTCAGCACAGAACATGCCAGGGAGGTGTCGCAGCTCCGCGGGAAAGTCTCTCAGCTGCAGACGGAGATGGATGTCCTCAAAAGACAGCTGACCACAGAACGCTTTGAACGGTGAGTTAACACTCTGGCCAGTCTTTGCACCAAAACAGAACTTTTACATCATAAATGAAACCAAATCTGCACGCTAGGCACAAATTAACTTTGCAACTTACACAATCCAAGTCCAGTTCAGGAGATGATGTCCATTTCTTGCATTTTGTCTTTGAAAAAAAAATGCTCATTGTGTGTGTGTGTGTGTGTGTGTGTGTGTGTGTGTGTGTGTGTGTGTGTGTGTGTGTGTGTGTGTGACCTCAGGGAAAGGGCAATTCAGGAGATGCGTCGTCAGGGTGTGTCCCTTTCAACTCTGCAAAGCTCTTTGACCAGCAGCAGTTCACCTCACACGTCCCCTGACAGATCCATCCTCCGAACTGTCAACCGCCCCACGGACAAGTCGACAGACAGGTAAAATGTAGCACATGGAAGGGACTGTGCTGCTTTTGGCATCATTGTGGTCATATTTGTTGTTTTTTTTAATAATAGCAGGGATTTCACTTTAGAAGCCTTAAAATTTATACCATCCTTTTCTGTTTCTACTAAAAAACTTAAATTCATTTGTCTTTTCAGAAATGTGAGCTTCAAGGATTAACCAAGTGAGAAAAAGGTCCAGTCTCAAGGGAACTGTGGACGCCACACTGGCTGTAGTTTGCCTGCAGGGCCCATCCTGCCTGGGAAACCAAGGATGAGATAGTTCCAGAGCCTTTACTCAAGCCAAAGACTGCGCTAATCTGATTAGTTAATCTGATTCTCAGGATCACTTTAAATATTTGTTCAGCTCTGTGGTTGTTTATTAACAATGTTTACAGTCTTAAATTATTCACAAAATAAAAAAATACTTGTTTTTTTATTATAAGGTAAAGAGTTCAAAAATTAAAGGAAGGGGAGGCAGCAACTCAATACAAATAAAACACAAGCTTGGTTTCCAACTTACAATCCTGTCAGTGTGCAGTCTGTATTTTTACCTTTTGCCTTCTCCAATGTGTTTTAGAAACAAGTACGAGGTGACGTCAAGCTTTAGTGGTTTTCAAGTAAAGTAATCATCTCTGACAAAAATGATTATTCAGAGATGACAAATCCTTATGTAAAAAAAAATGTGTAACAGCCATAAAAATACTAACAATGAAAAAAAATGAGGAAAATCTCTATAAAAATTCCCCGTAATTATAAAACATTGCATATCTAATGACGGCAGAACTCAGAGGTTGTGTTAGGGAGAGGATAAGCGAAGAAGGAAAAGTCTAGAATGTACTTGGGCAAGAGTTCCGTCAAAAGTGTCTGTGGTAAACTGCACACGTAATAGTATAATGTCTCCATGGTAACTGGCTTGTACCACGTTTGCCTCACTGGGAAGTGGACATAAGAAGGAGCTCCGACGTGCTGGAGCACAAACTCAGAATCTTCTTCGATGCGATCATGGGAGCCGATGAAGTCATAATTAACGACACAGGGTTGGCATAAGTTGTACATGGGCATCCAGTGCTCGTTCATGCGGTCCACATCCTCATCCACCAGGTACTGGATGAACTCTGCAAATGTCACATCATCTCCTGTTATGTGTGCGTTCTGTGCAACGTCTCTGTACCTCTTTACAATCTCCACTCCATACTTTTTCTGGTACGATGCGATCTCTCCAAACTTATTTTTGTATGCAGATAGCAGTCGTTCCATAGGGTCCCTCACAAACATGAACTTGAAGTAGTGTTTCAGGCGAAAGTTGATCTCCTCGGGTTTAAGAGAAGACAAAAACGTCAAGTCCGCAAAATGATTCATCTTAACGTTGACGTTCACGTTCTCCAGAGCTCCGTTCAGAACCTTCAGAACTTTCTTCCAGTTGGAGCAGGCTACTTTGGGTACGTAGCAGTACAGGAAGCGGTACTGGTCATCCACCAGGATGTGCTGCAGCAGGATCCTCCTCTGTTGAGGGCTTAGGGAGTTGATGTTGTGGGGCATGTTCTTCTGGCTACACATGGTCCTGATGGTCCGGTTACGGATGTCCTGCAGGAGCTGGATTTGAATCAAAATCAGTGAATTCAGAGTAAATGTGTACAGTTTTTGCATTATTTGAAACAGACGGCAATAGTGAGGTAATAGTGAAGATCATGTTGCATTTCTTTAAAGTGGCTACTCGGGATCCGCTCCAATTTTGACTTCTGTCTTTTGAGAGTACGACTGGTTGAAAGACAGTCAGCTACTGGTCAGCATTGGTAATTATTTATTATTACATGTGCTGTATTTTTATGCTGGTGAGTTGATCTGTGCGTGATGTGTCCTGTTAATGTTTGTGGACGGACGGATCTGTTTTTATGGTTGTGTTGGGAGTTGCTTTAGATGGATTAGAAAGATAGATAGATAGATAGATAGATAGATAGATAGATAGATAGATAGATAGATAGATAGATAGATAGATAGATAGATAGATAGATAGATAGATAGATGATTGATTGATTGATTGATTGATTGATTGATTGATTGATTGATTGATCCCGGAGAAAATTGCACATGTCCACTGCTCAGGTATTACATGATGAATAAATGTTGGATAAAACACCAGGAGAAAAAGAAACACTGACACCACAGGACATACACTACACTAAAAGAGACACATGCAGCACTAACAGGACATATACTAAACTAAATCTAAAATATAAGCAGCATTAAATTAAATAAAATAACAAATAAAAAGTGAAAGTGAAGATAGCAGGAGGCCCACATGGTGGGTAAGGTACACCCTTCTTACATTGTAAGGCATGTCACTATCTAATGTCAGTCCTTGGCCCCACTGCACTGCAG
Organism: Antennarius maculatus; assembly: GCA_013358685.1. Taxonomy (NCBI): domain Eukaryota; kingdom Metazoa; phylum Chordata; class Actinopteri; order Lophiiformes; family Antennariidae; genus Antennarius; species Antennarius maculatus. The sequence continues at coordinate 4,934,062 of CM023610.1, read as the reverse complement.
CACAGGCTGCAGTGTTGTTTTATGTTGTTTTTGATAGTTGGATTGTCATAAATCTGATGTATTTCTTCATTTGTCCAGGGACTACAGATGAAAATGAGCTCTAAGATATCTTTGGTCTGTTGTGTAAGGTCCCTGTTAAATACATGCATTAAAAAAACTGTTCACAGTCATGATCACAGGGGGATCCTACACAGCCTAACCTGTATTACTGGTACCCAGACCTAATCCTAAGTATGCACTTAACAAATAATTACCAAACACATTCCCTTTTGTGAGAGAAAAAAGAAAAAAAAACACTCGTAAAAGTCGAGCAACACTCACTAATGGCGATCTTACCTGGGAATCCAAGTCCTGGGCAGGAGAGCTGAGCCTCTCGTCCTGGTGGGTTCGGTCCCCCCGCCTGATGCTGCCCCGGGGCAGGGGGTTCTCCACGGTGCTCAGCATTCCCTTCTCTATCAGCAGCAGCAGGCCTCCGGAGGCTACGATCACCAGGAACGTCAGGATCGACGGCAGGAAAGCGGAGTTACGGCGGACGGGGCTGGCGTTCATCGTTCTCTTTATGCTGGGGAACGACTTGCCGGACATCACCGTCCCGTAGTGGGGTCGGCTCTGGAGCATTGATTTGGTCTGTTCGCTTCCTGGAAGCTTTTTAATATTAGAGTCCACTGGTGTGACAAAGTAGAGCAGGAACAAGGGGTTGGTCACATTCCATAGATGTATATCTGAACCACGTCCCCAAACTTCTGAAGTGTGTGAAGTTAGCTGGCGGCACTAGCATCCGTTTCCTGTGAAGTGTCAAAATAAAAGCATGTTTAAGAATGCAAATCGTTCGACGTAAACAAATGACCAAAGAAATTACAAGACATAGAAAAGACAAATGTTTGAGTTTAACAGTTAGGTCTCACAATACGTTTACTGTGCGGCATGAATATTGCTTTCATAGAGGATATTGGATGGTTGGAAAATTAACTTCCGCTTAATATTTTCAGAGTAAACGTTAGATCTACTCTTTCTCAGTATAAATGAGTCATAAGTCCCGTAAATAGGTGTAAATAGGTTAAGTGTCAGGGGTGAACACACCAGAACTCTACGGAGTTAAACACACTATAATGTATTTTAAATGATTACGTAATTGAGTAAGTACATCTCATCAATCCTCACAATTATTCAAGTAGAGATTTAAAAATATGTGTTTAACTCGGAATCTTCTGTTTGTCATGTATTCAAAGTCTGGGTGATAACATGTAAGTCAAAAATGTCAGATTGTTCAGATCAGATAGCGAAAAAATCCAGTGGGTAGTCAAAACATACATTAGTCATTCTGTATTGTCTGTAGGAGGAGGAAATAAATAAAGGTGAAAAGTAGCTCTCAGAAAAAAACTGAAAGTTCTTAGATTCTTGGTTTTTCAATGATTGGACTTCCTCTTGGTAAGTTCTGATGCTTTTGAAAGGAACCCCCTGAGTTTGAGTTTGATTTTTGATTGAATTTGTGTCTTGTCTGTAATTGGATTATTAATTTTGCAGAGGTATGCAGAACAGTGCTCATCTAGTTTTAAGTCAAATGAAGCAGATACAAACCATGTCATTTCCCAGTGTGTTGGAAAGTATCTGGATCAGGTTGATATTTAGATGCCAGAGAATTCTCACTCACAATTATGTTACACGCCCCAGGGGTGTGGCTAGGAAACAGATTATATTTTTAACTGCTCTGCCAGTTAGATCTGAATAAGCACAAGTCACACGCTCCCTGACAAAATAAGAAATAGCTCCTGGCATTTCAAATCAAATCTCTTTGTTCTAGAATCAAAACAAAACTTCAACTACTCAATAAGGTGTGGGTGTAGTGCATGTGTAGGGTGCATGAGAGTATGGCTTGTATGGTGGAAACAGGAAAGATGGTGGAATATGGTAAGGTGAGTAGGTTGGTATGTATGGCGTGGTGTTTGCATGGACTGTGTTGACATTGGAATATGGTTGTAGTGAAGGTTCACCAAGTGCCTGGTATGTAAACATCTTTCTTGGTCTCCTTTCTCTTGTGGACCGCCTGATCCACAAGAGTGTGTCAAGTGTGTGTGTGTGTGTGGGGGGGGGGGGGGGACGATCTCTCCTTCCACAGGAATAACATCTTTATCGTCTTCACTTCCAGGTTCAAGTAACACCGGATCAGGGTTGGGTAGGTAGGACGTGCTTGGTTGCGTATCCACTTGAATTTTTTCTTGACTTTGTCCTCCCCTTGTGAGTATTTCATCATTTCTTTCTCTCCTCACTGTAGCTTGTCTCTTTTCCTTTAAAGGTAATCGACGTGGACTGTTGACTTCTCCAGGGAACGGATGCCTCTGGATCAAGGTAGGTGTAGTATGGTAAGTATTCTCTTCTGTCTGTTCTCTTCCTCTTACAGGAATTCTCAACCAGTAGCCTCCAGAATCTCCGTCTGAATCGGAATCACTTGAGTCACTCTGGTGCTCGCTCACGTTGGCATGACTTGGTTGGCTGTGTCTCTGTTTGGGTTGTCTCTTAGGTGTGGTTTCACCTGGATGCGGTGGGGCTTCCACAGGTAAGTCGTTAACGAGCAACAACAGGTTCTGGTGGAGAACTCTGGTTCGCTGTTCATCACCACCCTCAGGGTGGACTACATACACTGGGTTGTCTGCTACTTGCTCCCTGACAATATAGATCTTCTTTTCCCAGTAAGATCGGAGCTTTCCTGGGCCACCACGCTCGTTGAGATTCCTTACTAGGACTCTATCTCCAGGACGTAGAACTACACCTCTCAGTTTCTTGTCGTAGTAGGACTTGCCACGTGCACTTGATTGTCTACTGTTCTCGCTAGCGATCTTGTACGCTTCAGACATCTTTCTTGCCCACTTCTCTGCATAACTCTTGTGTGGCACAGTGTCTTTCTCTTCCATCAGACCAAACAACAAGTCTGCAGGGAGACGGGGATGTCGTTCATGCAGGAGATAGAAAGGTGAATATCCAGTAGACTCGTGACGCGTACAGTTATAGGCGTGTACGGTATGTTGGAGGTGGTCTTTCCAGCGTTCCTTCTCCTTTGCACCAAGTGTCCTCAACATCTGCAAGAGTGTTCGGTTAAACCTCTCTGCTGGGTTGCATTGTGGGTGGTACGGTGTCGTTCGTGAATGTCTAACTCCAGACTTCTGGCGGAGGGTCTTAAAGAGCTCATTTTCAAACTCACGGCCCTGGTCGTGGTGTAGGCGGCCAGGGTATCCGAAGCGTTGGATTAAATCATCAAAGATGCGCTCAGCTGCTGTCCGCCCGGACTTGTTCTTTGTCGGATAAGCTTGCGCGAATCTTGTGAAATGGTCCACAACGACCAGGATGTACTTGTACCCGCCTCGGCTGGTCTCCAGGTGCAGATAGTCAAAACATACAAGGTCTAACGGTGAGTTTGACGTGATTGCCCCCATAGAAGCACGGACATGGTTGACTGGTTTTTTCTCTTTTATACAGGGACATTTCCTCGTGACATACTCGACCACTTCCTTCTTCATAAATGGCCAGTAAAAGCGTTCTCTTGCCAAGGACAGTACTCATTCTGCTCCTATGTGCCCCATATCATCATGAAGGTGCTTCAGAACCATAGACTTGTATTTGGCAGGGAGAACCAGCTGTTTCCTTTCACAGGTCTGTCTGAAAAGAAGCCCACTCTCCAGGTGCAGTTTGTTCCATTCACTGAGGAGCTTGCTTGCTGCCCAACTTGTGGTCTGTCTTGTGTCGTTGCTCAATACTGTGTTGGTCTCTTTCAGCTTGATAACCTCCCCTATCGCTGTGTCTTCCCTTTGAGCTTTGATCAGCTCATCCCGGCGTATGGTTGGGATGACTGAGGGCTCCGGCGTAGTGTCTGTGGTGAGTGTGAGGGCTGCGATCCAGGCTACATCCTGCTTCTGGGCTGCCATGCTTCCATCCCAGGTTGCACGCACAACTTCCTGTGACAGCTCCTCACTGCACTCAGCTACATACTTGTCCATGTCATGGGTAGACGTGACAGGGTGTCCGCATCTATGTTCACCTTTCCAGGTCTGTACTTCATCTCGAACTGGAAGTCAGACAACTCCCCGACCCAACAGTGTCCAAAGGCATTGAGCTTTGCCGTGCTCATAACGTACGTTAGGGGGTTGTTATCTGTGTAAATGGTAAAGTGTGGAGCGTAATACAGATAGTCTCTAAATTTCTCGCACACTGCCCATTTTAGTGCCAAGAATTCCAGCTTCCCACTGTGTAGACAATAGTTCTTCTCTGCCTGGAACAACATTCGGGAGCCATAACCCAGTACTCTCAACTTGCCTTCCTGCCGCTGGTAGAGTACAGTGCCGAGACCGTGCTCTGAGGCGTCAGTGTGCAATGCGAATGGCAGGCTGAAGTCTGGGTAGGCCAGTACTGGTGGGTTGGTAAGTAGGTCAATGAGCTGTTCGAGAACTCTTTGGTGTTCGCCGGTTGAGTTCACAGGGGTTCTAGAGGCCAACTGAGGGCCTTTGCTCTTTCCTCGCTGGGTCTGGACTTGTGACTGGTTCGGTTTAACTTGGAGAAGCTCATATACTGGTTTTGCAATGCGGGAGAAGTCCTGGATGTAGCTGCGGTAGTAACTCAGGAATCCTAGGAGTCTTCTGACATCACCAACAGTCTGTGGCGTCTTACTTTTGAGGGACTGTACAGCCTTCAGGTCTTTGGGATCAGTTTGCACACCATCTGCCGATACTAGATGACCCACATAACGGACTTGTCTTCGAAACAGTTCGCACTTTTCGGGTCTCAGCTTCACGCCATGTTCTTGGAGCGCTTTCAGGACTTTGCAGGACTCGTTCTACCTGCTCCTCGAACGTTTTTGCGTAGCACAGAATGTCATCCAGATACGGTATACAGGATTCATCTCTGAGGGAGCACAACATCTCTTCCATGCTCCTCTGGAAGGCTGCGGGTGCGTTTGACAGGCCAAATGGTATCCTCACCCACTCGTATAACCCCAAGGGCGTTATGAATGCGGTGAGGTGTCTTGAACCTTCGTCAATGAAACCTTGATGGTACGCCTTGCCCTGATCAAGGATGCTGAACCATGAATGACCACCCAGGGTGTCGGTCAGATCTTGGATCCCGGGTAACAGGTGTCTGTCAGGAACAGTTTTCTGGTTCAGAAGTCGATAATCGATGCAAAGGCGAAGCGAGTCATCCTTTTTGCGGATGCACACGACAGGAGCTGAGTAAGGAGACTTCGATTTGACGATCCATCCCTTTGCAAGATCTTGGATGTACTCCTTCACTTTGGCAAACAAGGGCTTTGGTATTGACGAGTATGCCCTTTGCACAGGGATGTTGTCTTTCAGATTTATTGTCATCTGTAGACTTGGGATGCACCCGATATCATTGGCGTCCCTGGCAAACACTGCTGATTCCTCATACAGCATCTTCCTTGCAACCGTTTGCTGTTCTTCATCGAGATGACTTATGTCGACTGGCGGTTCCCATTGTGGCGGTGACGGACTTGCATCAGCAGGAGAGGTAGTGACACTGTGGACTCTTGTGTCCTTTCCAGGTGAGTCAGTGTCAATTATCTTCTTAATTGGCTGGACACTACCCATGGCTGATTTGCATGGCAAGGTTATGTCATGTTTCATGTGGTTTCCCACAGGAACAGCTACATATGGGCTCTTCTCGTTCTGGACTTCCAGCAGACCCTCGCCGACATCAAGCCGCTGCAATTGAACATTACTCTCATCAGGCTCAAATAACACCAGAGCATCCGACGGGTCAAGGTTAGGTGGTCTGCATTTGACCCAGACGACACTGCCAGCGGGGATGACTTTGTCCTGCTGCCCTGTCCTCAGACGTCCCTGATGCACATCAGGTTTCTTTGCCTGGACAAAGTGCACAATGGTCTCGGCAGTGTCATTGGAGATTGACATAGCTCCCATGAGTAGCCAGGTTAACACTGGGAATAGTCTGTCTGGCTTCCCCTTTACCAATTCTTCGACCACGTTGAACCCAATCAGTGGCGTTTCCAAGGGCAAGTGGCCTATGAGGAATGGCACTTTGATTGCCAAGTCGGGATCTTGGTTTTCCGGCAGGTTTACAGTTATATGGACCCAACCATCAAAAGGAATAAGGTCTCCATTCACTGCATATACTTTGAGCTTCTCTTCGTCCTCCATCAGCTCAGCCAGTGGTCGAATGTCCAGGTCAGTTAAGTATCTCTTTTTCCAAGAATAGTCAATGATGCTCACTTGGGCACCAGTGTCCACTAGGGCACTGACTGCCAAGCCATTAAAGAGACACTTGGTTTCTGCTTTCCTTCCTATCAGTTTGGCAATCGGTTCATTGGGGAGTGAGGGATGTACTGAGGACTGGGCGGTCGTCTTTCTGTGAAGGCGTCCTTTGCTCACAGTAACTGCATCCGCATTCAGTCTTTGAGGACTGCCGTGGTGATCATGTGGTTGCACATCTTTAGGATGGGACACAGAGGGCGTCCCGGTCACTGGTTGTCCCCCCTCAGTGACCGGTTCTCGTTTCCCTGACGCTTTGTTTTCTTTAAGCAGCCTATTGCTCTGTGACCCTCGTCACCACAATAAAAGCAGTGTTTACAGTCCTGTAAACCCTTCTCGAGACACTTTGGGCAGCTGTACTGTCTTTCCCTTTTGGCCATTTGGGGTTTCGGAGAAGAACATCAGCAAGCACGGTCTTTCTGCACTGTCTCAGCCAATGAGTCGACCAACTTAGTCAGCAAGTCTATCCTCTCTGTGAGCTGCTGTACACTATCCATCTTGTTCTTGCGATCAGCAGTCTCTTTCTTTGGATTGGACTCTTTCACAGGTGCTGCGTCAACTTGTGCACTGTGTGCAGCTGTGTGCTTCTGACGGGGGGTTGAGCCCAATCTGCGCTGTCGTTCACTCTCATCCGCTTGTTATTTTCATGACATGCTTCAAGATGGTCTCGTCTGTCACCGTGCTGTCAGAGAATAAGGGCTTTAGCTCCCTTCGAATGTCGTTGTGCTTGTGGCCTATTCCCTGGTATACAGTGTGCAGGAAGACTCCCTGAACTGTCTCTGGGCTGCACTTAATCTCAGTTTCAGCCTGTCTCGATGTGAACAGGATTCTCTGCTTCAGGCCAATTACACGATACAGGAACTGTTGGGGAGTTTCGTGCTCACTCTGCTTTGCACACATCAGTTCTTGGAAGAGTTCTGTGCTGCTCTTTTCTCCCAAGTGAGACTGAAGAAACCCCTTGAGCTCTGCTACAGTCATATCTTCCCTATTCATGTGCATGTCCTTGAAATTGCCAGGTTTAATGATCCGCAGCACGCCTCTCACAACTTCAACATCACCGAAGTTTCCCTTTATTCCTTCCTCTATCTGCCGACAGACGCTGTTGTAGCTGATGTCAGATGAATGATCACCAATCTGGCCCCCTTGCACTTTAAATTCACGGCGGTGAAGGTAGGGCAGGTCTTTCAGGGACACCATCTTCTCATGTGTGTGGAATGAGTGAGTTGTGTCTGACTGATGGGCACGGTCCTGTGGAGGAGGGTGTACAGGTATGAGTCCAGGTGTGGTGTGTGTAGTAGAGTGTGAGGTGGACATGTTCAAATTGTGTGTGTTATTGTTTTGGGGTGTAGAGTGTACCAATGTGGGGTGCTGTGTAGAATGTGAAATAGCCACATCCATGTGTGTTGTGTTATTGTTCTGTAAAGCAGGCTGTACGGTTGTGGTTCATGAGGTAGGTTGGGTTGTAGGACTGGTCATGAACTGATGTAGTTTCTTACCCAAATCCTCATAACTTTCAAGCATTTTCTTCACATCATCTGGTATAATACTGCCTGTGCTAGCTGTAGTAGCAGTACCTGAGATACTGAGTGGCTGAGAATGTGTTACATTATCAGAGGTCACATTAGCTGAACTAGTGGCAGGCACATTAACAGTGTCTGAATAGGCTAACCCACTAGACTGACTGGCTACATCTGTGGACTGTGTCTCTTCATTTATACTTGAATCAACAGGTAAAGTAACATTACTGCGAGGCTGCAGGATTTTAACAATGGCATCATTCAAAGCAAGTAATTCAGCCATACCCGTATCTTCAGACTCTAGCAAGTGCTTACTGTACATGAACCCTTGGATGTGATTGAAGCACCCTTCTGTGTCTTCATGGTCAAGCGTTGACGGATCTTCACCTGGAACCGGGCCGACCTCCTTGGCAATTTGGAACAGTTTATCAGGTGACAACACAAGTAGGCTTTTCCTGATCTCCCAGACCAGGTCTCTCCTCCCACTGTCTGCCATGATGAAAGTCCTTTCCTCACCACTTGTCGTTCAGTCCAAGTCTCTCACACAGTATCTACTCGCAGCGAATCACAGCTCTCTTCGGCTCCACGTTCAGTACGCCACACGTTCAGCACTCCACATCACCAGCTCTCTGTGTTGCAGGTTCATCAACACGTTGCCTTCGTCTGGTCTCTGGGTCACCGGTATGGATTTTGGGATCAGCTCCAGGTCGGTGGGAGGAACTGATCCCGGACGAGCCCCCAAGAATCTGTTACACTCCCCAGGGGTGTGGCTAGGAAACAGATTATATTTTAAACTGCTCTGCCAGTTAGATCTGAATAAGCAGGGAAAAACATGAGACAGAGTCAGCTTCGGTGTCCGGTGCTCTCTCCTCCTTGGTCCTCTGAGGAAGGACGTCACGCAGGCACCCATCCGACCTGTCTCCGGAAACGCAGTGGCCATCTGGTGGCGGAATGTGGAACAGGTGCACTCCCAGAATACAGATCCCCATTCACACAAAGGCCACCCAAAGTAAAAGAAAAGTATATAATATAACAAAAATGTGACTACACTTTTTTGTATGTCACAATTACATTTTGTATTGTCCAACAGAATACATCTCCTGACTCATCCATCCATGTATGAAATCACCGATGAAGCAACAGTCTGATGCAAAACTTTGCTACTGCCAGTGAACAACTTCTGTCATCATTCTGTATTAAAGCCCCTGAGTCTCTGCATCTTCTCTTGGTCTGACAGATTTATTTGATCCTATTTCTGAAAAGTCTATTACCTAGTACCTTAAATCAGCAAAATTGCCAGTTTTGCAAGCAAAGCGTTCCACATGTCCTGTTGGCTAATCTACAAATAATCTGTTTAAAAGTGTTAAAAATATTTGCATGTTTAGAAATATTCTTTGGAGAATAGTTTATGTAAATCCCTTTTTTTTTGTGCAAAACAATTGCAATTGTCCCGTCTTCAGCCTCCATCAAGGGTCATGGGGCTGATGGAGCCTATCCCAACTGGCTACGGGCGAAAGTTGGGGTACACCCCAGATGAGATGCCGGATCATCTCAGAACCACACAGAATCAGACAACCACTCATTCATACACTCATACCTATAGAAAATATGGAGAGACTAGTTCATCTACAGTAAGTTGTATGTTTATGGATGTGGGAGGAACCCGGACAACACCCCCCCCCCCGACATGATGAGAACATACAAATTCAACACAGAAAGGAATTGAAGCTGAAATCTTCTTGCTGTGCATTCATGATGGGCCAAACTTGGCTGCCAGTATGGTGTGTGTGTGTGTGTGTGTGTGTGTGTGTGTGTGTGTGTGTGTGTGTGTGTGTGTATGTGTGTGTGTGTGTGTGTGTGACACTTTTGCATTTTTTCATACTTTATCATTGTTTATGTAACTTCTATATAAATAATTATGCACAGGCAAAGCACGTATTTGGTTGATAAAAATGTTATCTTTTTTCGTAATTTAGGGGGGTTTGGGGCATTTTTACAAGGCTGGAATGGATTAAAATGCTTTTAGTTATTTTAAATGGGGAAATATTTCACTTACAGGCTCAGATAAACTTGTATCTCGAGGTACTTCTGTAGGCTGACAGGCTAAACAACGAGGGCCACAGACTCCGTTTTTATTAAGTTGAAGGTTTCACACATACACAGGAAATTGTTATCCAATTCTGAAAGTCATCCTGAGCACAGAGAGTTCACTGAGTTGGATTTTCACTTTCTATATGTCTATGTGTGGTTTTAATGCTGCTCATTTGATTTATTTTTAACAATTACTTGTTTGTTTGTTTGTTTGTTTGTTCATTTAACAGGGACATACTGTAGATATCAGATGGATTTCTCTCTCTCTCTCAGGCCTCCAAGTGCATTCATTCATTCATTCATTCATTCATTCATTCATTCATTCATTCATTCATTCATTCATTCATTCATTCATTCACACCCCCCAGACATATTAAGTCTGTATGGGCCTGTCTCCTCGGAGACATCACTGTGTACGGTGTTGGTGTTGGTGGGTGTGGGTTGAGGGGGGCGGGGGTACGGCATCTGACGTTACTGTAACGTGCACGCATCGCGGCCGCCCGCTCCTCCGTGTCCCGCAGCCACACCCTCCGACTCTCCGAGCCGCTCGCGTGCAGCCGCGCGGGGGCTCGACGGTGCGTGCGTCCGCCTGTCGAGCACCCGCAGCATCAGCAGCACAAAAGGCGTCGGAGGAGCGGAGCTGGGTTCACCTCCGCGCACATCACCGGGACGAATCGCGCCAAGGCAGGAAAACAAAAAAGGTGCTCTGAGACTTTGTGATTATGTTTTCTTTGTGTTATTGTTGTTGTTGTTGTTGTTGTTCATTATTTTCCATTTTCACGACGCTGGTGACCTTGTCACTGTTTCCTAACGCACATTTCTCATTGATCGGATCAGATCTACGTTGATATGTGTATACGTGCGTGCGTGTGTGTGTATATGTGTGTGTGTGTGTGTGTGTGTCTGTGTGTGTGTGTGTGTGTGTGTGTGCTATATGCGCGCTGTTTATGGGAATTAGATGCAAACACCGATGCCAGCAGGCCAGTCGTTATTTATTAAAATTTTTTTTGTGATCCAAACCGATTTTAATCATTTTTCTGACAGGATTCCATCACTGTGGGGACAGCCGTGAACGGATTCTTTGTTCTCTGTGCGCCTTTTAACCTGCAATTAATTGAATGTAATCCCTTTGCGGCAGCTTCCGCTCATCTGCCATTAACGGTCACGTATTGATCATTGCCTCTGGATCGATCCGCACAGTGATCAGTGTCTGTCTGACGACGACACACATGTTGGAATACCGGAATTCTTGATTCAGCTGGATGGCGATGTGCAGGCCATATGGTGCGGACCCACAGGAGTGTGTATTGTGGATAATGTTCCACGCATTTCATTAAAGGCTCATCAATGAGTGTTCTTGCTGTCACGTCAAGACATGAGGTGTGGATAGTAGAAATGAATTCACAGGCTGTTGGTTTTAGATTTTATGGTGCTAAATTATTATTTTTTTTTTTATTATGTCAAGCGGATGTTGTTAAATTGTAGTTGGTGTGTTCTGACAGGTGAGAGATGACAGATCAGCCTCTCACAGTCAATAATGTATCTGTCACTGTCAAGACTGATTAATGAAGAACTGCACCCTTCACATCCTGATTGTCTGGATTCACACAGTAAACAGTCTAAATTATCACATCTTCATAGTGAAAATACTTCCAGAAATATCTGGAAAGTGTCTCTTAACACTACCCGACCCCATCCATTTTATCATTTATCTCAATTCTGACCCGATAAAATTCACTGGATTTTAATCACTGCAAGGTAACTAAGACTGATCTTTGTTTTAACTGCATTTTTTTAAATGTAATTTGTTTGCTGCATATTTAACAAACAGGATTTCAAAACATCAAGCTTCTTAAAGGCGATAAAAAAAACTAGAAAAGCACTCAATTGACCGCGTACCTCATAAGCCACCAACAGTCAATCTTAATTTAATTAAGATATCATCTAAATTCCGCCAGGATGTCTGGCATCTAAGTGGTTACCATCAGTGTTAAAGTAAATGGAGAAAATCACAGATCCATATCTTTGTCTGAATCTACTCCAAAAGTCCATGATTCCGATTTTATTCCCACTCCTCCATCCAGGATCATGGTAACCTGTAAATAGTGAATGTGTGACTGACAAGCATGGTTAAAGAAGCTCTATAAATGCAGAGGGTTGACCTTGAGTTAGGTTCTGCTCGAGGTTTCTGCCTGTTAAATTGTTTTATATTTTTTTGCCATAGTCACCAATTCTTGCTCATGGGGACCAGTTGTAGAACTAAGGGTACGATTTATATCTGCTCTTTCTGGAAAGTGCCTTGAGATAAATTCTGTTGTGATTTGGCAAAATATAAATCAATTTAACCTGACTTAAAGAAGGTAAATCCTGTTGACTGGGTCCAATCCAGACTGATCCAATCTATTTAATAATCATTAAGAAATCTATTTATTTATTTTTCAGTGGTCTTGTTGTCAGATAAATAGTCAGACAGGAGTCAGAAGCACCGGCCGGTCAGCAACGTGTACTTCAGTACAACAAGTATGAGTACTCATTCACTGATCCAATCATCCATCCATCCATCCATCCATCCATCCATCCATCCATCCATCCATCCATCCATCCATCCATCCATCCATCCATCCATCCATCCATTTTCAACTGTTTATCCATTGCTGGGTCATGGAGGCTGAGCAGCGATACCCAGACTTCCCTTTAATCTAAACAATGATTGTTAACATGATAAACGAGCATCTGTACCTGTCATCTGTATGTTAGCATTATCATGTTAGCATTTAGCTCGACTGACACAGACGAACGAGCGGGGCTGCACCGTTTTGTAGTCAGAGAGACAAATATGACAACATGGGTGAAAAAGACAATATTAAGTGAGTATCAGGGCGATGATGATGATGATGATGACGATGATGATGATGATGATGATGATGACGATGATGATGATGATGATGATGATGATGATGATGATGATGATGACGATGATGATGATGACGATGACGATGACGATGATGATGATGATGATGCAGAAATTTTTGCCCAGTCTTTTTCCCAGTACATCATGCCATCATAGCCTTTTACACATCAATATGGTTTTTTTTGTTAAATGAGAAACTGTCATCTCCATGGAAACTTGGACCGACTGATTGGATGTTAAATGCAGTGGCTGCCACAGCACCGCTGGGACTAGCAGGGGATGGTACATCCCAACCTCTGTATGCATGAAATGAATTCCTCTGTGTGAGTATATGTGAATGTGAATATCTGTGTTAGGGTGTGTTGGTGCTGCTCTACTAAGGGTGTGTGTGTGTGTGTGTGTGTGTGTGTGGGGGGGGGGGGGGGTTCTATTTTGGTACCGGGTCCGTCAGAGAGCAGTCTGTCTTTGAAGTGCCACGCTGCTGTAATATAGGCTGCATTCAGACTGGTAGAGCCCTCATCATTACCATATCCCTGTGAGGCTGCAGTGTGATGCTGCCAAAGCTGGAGAGAGGAGAATCTGGCCTTATTACACACTGCAGGCTGATGCACACAGCTATTATGAATCCAGAGGAGACTAATATGTTCATAAAGCTGCACTTTTATTGAGTTGGGGAACTAAGCTGCTGGTTTTGAACTCCACAGTGCAGACTATAACACAGATTTGCAGCTGTAATATTATTAAGTAGTTGGGGTACACCACATTACAAGCTGCCGTAATCACACATGATGATTACTGTTGAGCCACAATGAAAGCCTTTGTGTGCATCAGTCAGTAGAAATGATGAATGCTACTCTGTTCTCCTCCACTGCTATCAAGGGGGGGTGGGGGGGACAAAGTGTCACTTTGTGCCTCCTCAGCACAGCAGCACTGACAGACACAGGAGAAGAGTTCACGCTGGCCCCATCCCACATGACACACCTCCTCCATGTGCTTCACTCCCAACACTCGTGTGCACTGGTGAACCCACACGGACACGATGAGCTTTCTGAGTCTGTGACTATGTCTTTAAACGGCAGTCAAAATGTTCAGAAGGATTAAAATATCAAAGAGTGTCACACACACACACACACACACACACACACACACACACACACACACACACACACACACACACACACACACAAAACTAAGCCTCCGCTGCATCTGACACCTGACTCCAGGTAATGCCCTAGATCCACAGTGACAGCAGGCAGGTGGAACGGCCACACACTCATACACTTCTTTCTCAAAAAGCTACTCTGAAACGGTAAGAAGTACTTTCATAGAGAAACTCTGATAAAATACGAAGCATACAGCATACAGTTCATTTTGTTGATTTGCATCTATTGTTTGTGAGCACGCCTGTGTGAATACATCATGTTGTACAGGATGACACAAGGAAGGAAGTAGAAAAACGCGACGGGACGTCAGACTTTTGGTTATACGTTGACTGTGAATGTCATAAGCGTTATTGGTTTGAGATGCTCTCGCAAGAGAGGAAGGCGTCTTTGATTGCTCATTAGTTCACACCGTTGAGCATTGTTAAGTAACTGCAAGCTAATATGGAAAATATAACCACAGTCATGTGATCCGTTTCTGTCAAATCTATTGTTTGTCTACATTCACCCTCTGTAATTCCAGGCAAAATCCCAAGAACACCTTGTAGAGTTATATTTTTAGCAATAGCTGAACATTATATAATTCATAAAGGTATTGTTTACTGCAGACCTATTGGACTGAATACTATTTTGTCTAGAATGCACTAGTAGCTGCTACTGGAGTTGGACTGGTTCTCTAACCAGGTGTTCAGCCGTGCTCTGGGTGGGTTAGTTTTTCATGTCTTCACCACTTTTATCCAATCTAAACTGCCTCAATGATTATTTGGTAATTTTCCGTTTAAGTATGTACAGTTTGTGATTACATCCTGCTTCAAAGCAGCAAAGTATTGTAATTGTCAGTGTTGGTGTGTTTGTCCATTTGTTATTATGTCCACCAAATATCTTGCAGATAGAAAAAAGAAACAAAAATTACATTACTCGGGCAGCAAAGGGGATAAAAATAAGATGATGACCTTGACCTTGAGAACACTAGATCAAGGTCAAATTTCAACTTTTGTACACTCAGGAACTGGATAGATAGAAAGACGAGGGAGAAGGCCAGTGTGGGTAAGACCGTAGATCAAAGCTAGTGCTTTGATCTATGACAGTCGGGCAGAGCACTAGCTTTGATCTTTGACCTATGGAATTAGGTCAGGGTAAAATTTTGAATTCAGGGGTGTCGCCGAATGTTGCAGTCTCTGGGTGCCTTGTGTATTTTGCCACCAGTACTTTGTATTAAATATAATTAAAAAGCTAACACGATAAATAGCCACTTAGCATTTGTATGTTAGCATTATGATTTTAGCATTCAGCTTGATTGACACATGAACTGGCGGGGCTGTTCTGTTCTGTGTTTTGAGGGTGCGGTGATCAACTGGAGGTTGTTTAGAGATAGTGAGGTGTGAAGTTTTTTTTTAATGAGGATAAATGTGCTCATTTTCAGACAGTCTGTCCGGGACAACGTCACGTTAGTCCTCTGGGTCTTTCACAAGAGACGTGACGGGAATAGCCGTGTCAAGACCAAACACGTCATAGAAGATGACATACTGTTTAATGTAGTTCATGTGTGTTGTGTCCGATGAAGCTACAGTATCAAACATGACAGGCCAGTGGAAATACTGCAGGCGAGCCCTCAGTTCAGTGATCAAAGGTCACTAAAATGTCTGGACAAAGCCTATTTGACCTTTGACATCTTAATGAAAAATTAGACCTATACTGCAGCAATTTTTTTTTTTTTTGTAATGTTTTCATGGTAGCGCGTTTGTTAGCACAAACGCTGTTTTTTTTTGTGTGCATTTGCTGCGGCCAGCTGCTTAACATCTGTTTGACTTGTGTGTTTTATGATGCACAAAGTGTTGGGGTATTTCTTTGAAATGTGAAGAAATGCTAGTTTTCTTTGTGAAAACCGAGTCTTAGCTCACATTACAACTGTAATTGTATGTGGAGATTTCCCAGAAAACTGTTTTTTCATTTTCATCAGACAAAAGTTTTGGCGCTGATGTGCTGTGAATTTTGAAAACTTATACTACCAACCTACCGACCTGACCCGCCACTGCTTTACATCTTTTTCCAATATTTTTGCAGCTCTTTGCGCACAAGGAGCATTTTCACAATGTTGTTGATTGAACACAGAACACCAGACATTTTTAAAAGACAATGGAAAAAAACATTTGTTTTTTTGAAAAAGCTGACATCATGCGTACAGGCCTGCGTATTTGATGGACACATGATTGAAAGATGTCATTTTAACATCCATATATCAATGGTAGTCTCTCCTGAAATATCTTTTTTATAATCTCATCCACTTCTGACGGCTCACTCAAAGCACCGGCTGCTGGCGTTAAAGCTTAACCTGTTTGGGAAAGCAGCATTTCACTTCTATCAAGAAGAGTAAAAAAAAGAATTAACTGGACTTGAAGACTTTCATTCAGGTTTCCTCAGTTCTGACTGACTGGTAGAGACTCCATTAGTGTCCTCCATCTCCTGTTCACCATTATTAAATTTGTTTTTTCAAATTTGAAAAGCTGTAATCACCATGCACACTGGAGTACTTCATCATTGTCCTTGCTCACATAACCTGAAGGAAACTAGGAGAAACATGAAGACGACATGTTCACATGCACATGGTGCACAAGTCAACTATTTGGATCTGTTTTGTAGTGATAAGTCTGTTCTCCGTTAATTCTGTATTTTGCATCCATCTGCTCTGCTTTCCTGCTGCTGCTGACAAACAGAAACTTCAACTTTCTTTACAAGAGAGACTGGGATAAAGAGAAACTGTCAATGAGGCATCGCATTTCATCTACATCTTTGTCACGTCATATAATCTAGATAGATAATGTGCTGCACAAACGTTCTTCCCATCCACCCCTCTCATGTCACTGAGACATTAACAGATCCAACAAAGCCAAACTTGCTGTTTTGTCTCTATTTATTCCACCATTTTAAGCAGAGGCAGCGACTTTCGCCTGGGTAGAGCAAGCTTTGTGCCAAAGGGCAGATCGATGTTCCCTAAGGGTTTACTGCAGTGAGTGTGCAGCTAACTATCACAGGGCCCCACCACGTTTGTGTGTCTGCTTTACCAGCAAGTTACTTGTTCTGTAAGTTTATGGAACTTAACTGCTGCAACATAAAAGCCACGCCACTGGTGTTTGCAAGTCATCTCGCATGTTCTGGTGTGAAGCCAATCTCACCATCGAATGATATTACACTCCTGCACTACAATGAGCCACAAATCGCACCAATCTGTTCTGATCATAACTTCACCTGCTCAGCATTCCGATAGCAGCAAACAGCCAGTCAGAGCATGCAAACAAGCAGACACAATAGAATTCAGATTATTTCTTGTCACACCCACCAGCAGACACAGTTGATCCCTCTCCTCACTTCACACTCTGCCTGTGTTCACACACTCTACTACCAAACATGCTTGTCTATACGCCTTATTTTTTGCTGGCAGGACAAAGCGTCTTTCAAGGGAGGAGGCATTTCTGAGAGTCTGTCTGCCCCGTCACCCTCAGGAAGGAAATCCACGCTTTGCTGATCCAATAAGAGACAGCAGACTCCTCTTTGCTCTCTCAGTACTGTCTCACACCCCATTGTTTCACATTGCCAGACTGAGCGCTTGTGGTTTTGCTCAACATACAGTTCTGCAGCACATCAGAAAACCTCTGGCTCAGCAGACCTGCTGCAGACAGATGCTTGGTTCAGGAAGCAAACTGTGTTTGTTAGCTTGTCTCACTTTGTGACCAATAAGGCACTGTTCATGTGGTTTGTTTCATCAGTTCTAACATGTATTAGTAACAATACACAAAGGGAACGCCCACTAAATGTGGGCATGTGCAAAACATTTTTATAGTTTTGTGTCACCATCTGCATCTCCCAACTATTTTGTTTTCATTTTGGATGTGAAGCTGACTTGTTCGAACTATTTCCATGTCGACAAGCCGTAGCAGGGGTCTCATTTTGCATTTTGCGTCTTTATTGTGTCCCATTCAGGCCAGTCACCAAGAAGCATTCTGCAAGAACCAGTAAAGTTGGTCTTTTTCATGGCAATGCCACAGGCAAATTTTAAACAGAGGCATGTAGCAGCGTGAATATTCAAAGCCTCTCCCCTGGGCCTGTTCTCACTTTCCCCTCTTTTAGAAGTTCACATTTGCTCCTCTGCAGCAAAGGTGATAAATCCACTTGTTCATTTCCTTCCTTTCTCACCACAGCCAAGGTGTGCAGTGACCATGGCAACAGACGCTACGGAAACAAAGCATGGCATGCTTTTAGAGGTAACCAAATCCAAAGGCCCAGGTAAATAGGAAAAAAATGAGTGCTTTCAGCAACATCTTAAAGGGACAGTGTACACAAGAGAATCAGTGGTAACATCACAAGGGTGAAATTACATCACTTGAACTTTTTACAACTGTCTCTTTAAGAACTGCATGGTTGACTAGCGCCTGTACGTGTGTGTTTTCTTGTTTTTGACTCCTTTGGTTGCTGTTGTAGTTTACTTTTTATCTGACCTCTTCAAGCTGTTTTAAGACATTTTAAATTCTGATCAGAAGGATCATCGTCAACTAAACGGATGAGTTAAAAAAAAGCGACGTGTAATATCGATGTATGCTATGCATCACATATCACATGTCCAAAGACAGAGCTCAGAGAAAGTGATTGTGAAAGATTGTGAAAGAAATCAAAAGGATTGTGTCAAATGTAAATAAAAGGACAACCGTTATGAGTTAGTCATTTCCATCAAATGAAATTGCAAATATAAACGGAACAAAAATAAAACAGAATACAAATATATTGTTTATTATGAATGTGTGCCATCCTAAATTTAGCATGTTGTGACAGAGTCGTGTTTAGAATTGTTTCACATCATGTCTTCTTTTATCAACATTCAGTAAACATTTGTAATCTGAGGTTTTAAAGTGGAATTCTGTCATTTTCGTTTGACATCTTAAATACTTACGCTTTCTGTGGTTGTAGTTGGTGCTTCAGGATAATCGATAGAGTGTCATGGTCTGGAATGCTGGCCGGCCAGTCTAGTACCAAATGTTTTATTTTAATCTATCGTTTAATTGTGTTTTAAGGTGTGACAAACCCAAAGAAGCTGTAGGCATTTCCACAATTCACGTCTCATGTTCTTCATTTTGCAGATGAGTCGATTTACTGAGGAACAAACTGTTCCTAAGCCCATGTAATGCGACACGTCATAGAATCACATTGGTTTCAATTCTGTGCAGCTTGAAGAACTGAAGGTCACAAGTACCAAGTTTTGGATTTTGTCTTTGCATTTACATGCAGATATTTCTCCAGATTGTAGTTTTTACTGATATCATGAACATTAGATGGTGAAAATTCTGTATGTTCAGGATGTTTAGACTATTTGCCAATGCAGATTTTCACAGAGGCGAACATCCCCCAGGCTGAGGATGCAGTTACCTGATAACACTGAACCTCTTTATCTGTACAATAATTCAATTAGGTATTTTTGATCATTCCATAACTTTCCCAGTCTTTTGCCGCTCCTGTCCCAAATTTTATAAACGTGTCAATGTCATGAAAATTTAAATATGTATGTATTTTCCAAATGTATGAGGTATGTACAACTTTATACATAAGTTCTTTGAGGAAAGGATGGGTTATAGTTAGACTTTGAGGAAAATGACCACACTCATTCTCGCAATCAGTGTTCTAAGAGAGAATCAGAATTGTTCACTTTGGTCTGAGGCTTTCACCCCCTTGTCTTCATTATTTATGCGAAGCTAAACCAACATTCTGCTGGTCTTAACATCGGTTTTTCCCCACAACCATGACAGCTGTACTTTTATCCAGTTCAATTCTATTTAGCAACATAACATCATTCATTCAGAATCTAATTGTGCTCTGTAATATCAGTGTGTATGCCCGTTTTAAATTTTGAAATAAATAGAATATAGAAGTATTTTTTCTTCAGCCACCTGCTGTGTTTTTCTTCTGCCACCAGCTAGATAATTTGCCTTCATCAGACTGCAAATTTTCCGTGCTCACATGGCTGGACTGAAAACCAGCAGGAGCTCAGAGGCCCAGAGTGAAAACGTAATGTACTACATTCACACAGGGGAGTTAAGTCCAGTCACTCATGCTACAGAAAAACTGTCCTTTCTCATCTCACAAAGGAGTGTGTGAGCAAGCCTGTGGCAATCCATTATGGGCTGTGTACAAGAGAAGAAGCACTAGATAGCCCCTATCTCTAGGAAAGCATGCTACAGGGAAAAGAACATCAGGTTTGCCCTGTAATATCACTCAGTGCACATAGAGACAGGAGGACTGGGTCTGACTTAGTATTGAGCACTTTAAACCACGGTTGATTGATTTTTTTTTTTAACAAAACCTAAGACTGACACCTTTATAGCTTTTATAAATACTTCAGCATTATGCAAACATCGTGATGAAATGACTATCATAAAGAAAAAGAAAAGAAAAGGGTACAAGAGTTGATAAAGGAGAGAGAGAGAAAGAGAGAATGAAAAAGTGAAGGTGTGAGGTAAGGGACCTCTGATAATCACCACAGAGAAAGAACCTGAGCTAAGAGGTTCAGGGCAGAGAAAATCTATTTCCCCCTCCGTTAGTCGATCCATCATTCAGGCCATCCCTCAACAAAAAAATGATAAACAGTTCTACGTAATAATAGTTCTGTCGTCTCACATATTGTAATGATTAAGAGATGTGTGTCTCTGGTCTGGGAGCTGTAGGCCAGGTTTGTCAAGAAAGTAATCTGCTGACTAAGCAAAAACTGAAATAAATTATTGACCTCAGTCTTGCTTAAAACCACATCAGAAAACATGCTGCAGAAGCAATTCTCAGACAGAAACTTTGTTAGGGTTAGATAGCTCAAACTGTTGCTTTAGAGAAGAGAAAGGGAGAAAAGAGAACACTATGTTGATTGACGGCATGGTTCACAAGTTGTTAAATAATTGTCTCATGAAAGTTATTTTTTCTAATTGTTATTCAAGTGAAAGCAAGGTTCAGACTTGACAGGTTCAGACTGATACTGTTTTTATTGGGAAACAACTGCTTAATATTGTTTTTATTCCATTCATTTGTGGTGAATAAAAGCATATAATATAGGAATATATACTCACTGGTCACTTTATTAGGCACACCTGTGCAATTGCTTGTTAACTCAAATTTCTAACCAGCCAATCATATGGCTGCAACTTAATGGATTTAGGCATGTATGTATGGTCAAGACAATCTGCTGCAGTTCAAACCAAGCATCAGAATGGGGATTTAAGTGACTATGAACGTAGCGTGATTGTTGGTGCCAAACGGGCAGCTGATGATCTACTGGAATTTTTATGCACAACCATCTCTAGGGTTTACAGAGAATGGTCCGAAAAAGAGATAATATCCAGTCAGAGGCAGTTCTGTGGGCCAAAATGCCTTATTGATGCCAGAGATCAGAGGGGAATGGTCAGCCTGGTTTGAGCTGATGAAAGGGGACAGTAAGTCAAACAACCAGTCGTTACAAACAAAGTATGCAGAGGACCATCTCTGAACAAACAACACGTTGAACCTCGAGGCAGATGTTCTTCAGCAGCAGAAGACCACACGAGGTGCCACTCCTGTCAGCTAAGAGCAGGAAACTGAGGCTACAATTCACACAGGCTCACAAAAATTGGAAATAGAAGATTGGAAAAACATTGTCTGGTCTGATGAGTCTGGATTTCTTCTGCAACATTTGGATAGTAGAGTCAGAATTTGGTGTCAATAACAACAGCCTGGTTCAGGCTGATATTTCCTTGGCACACTTTGGGCTCCATAGTACCAAATAGAGCATCGTTACAACGCCACATCCCACCTATTGTTGCTGATCATGTCCATCCCTTTATAACCAGTAAATCCATCTTCTGATGGCTACTTCCAGCATGATAACGCACCATGTCATAAAGCTAGAATCATCTCAGACTGGATTCTTGAACATGACAATGAGTTCACTGGATGTAAATGGACTCCACAGCCACCAGGTCTCAACCCAATAGAGCACCTTTGGGTTATGGTCAAATGGGAGATTTGCATCATAGATGTGCAGCCGACAAATCTACAGCAACTGTTATCATGTCAATATGGACCAAACTCTCTGACGAATGTCTCCAGTACCCGGCGGTTCTCAAGGCAAAAGAGTGTCCAACCCGGTGCTAGGAAGGTGTACCTAATAAAGTGGCCATTGAGTGTATATGATGCATATACAGTATATATATATATATATATACAAACCACAAACCCTCACCAACACAAAGATTAAGACACTTCGGTGCTGACGATCTAAGTGGACAAATTAGTTCACTGAATCATTTCCCATGATGCCTCCCGTGTAGTCAGCAGCATCTCAAATGAAATCCCGCACCAGTTGCTACTTATAGCTCTGAAAGGGATACCCACAGAGCCCTGAGGATGCCTGTCTGCACAGTGGTGTAGAGTAGCTGTGTGTGTGTCTGTAACATCACCCACATAGTTCATCCAGTGGACCTCCACATGTGTTCACACATAGCTGCACGGACAAAAACAAAACACTCAGTTTGAGATCTTTGTCATTACAATACATCCATCTGTTTAATTCACAAATTACGTGGTGTCAACCAGGCTGGAGAGCAGAGAGCAAAAGATGTTTCCCTCACACATGGGAAAGTTGAATTCATGTAATTCCTGGAAAGATGACAAAGAAACAAAGATGTCAAACAAAAGTCCAAAGTTAATGCCATAACCTTGCTTCATGGTTTCCTCGTGAGCCAGAAATAGAAGGGCGCATCACAAGTGCGTTTCATTACGTAGTTATTTACTTGTTTTTATTTTTTGATTGCACAGTAATCGTTTAACAGCACATAATAGCTGCAATATGTGTCAACGCAACCTCAGTTTTACCTCAGATAACACAAGTTTCTATCTTAGACAGTTGTTTGACTTTCACTTCAGACGCCATGTGGACAGACAGGATGTGGTTTGGGTTTTACATGTCTTCTCTTTTCTCTCAGGAGTAATCATGGATTTCTGTTTACTCTGCATTTTTCTTAAGTTTTAAGTGCTCTAGTCTCTTTTACCCCTATGTTGTTTACTTTCCAACTTCCTGTAAATACAAGTAAGTATGAACCACGGAGCCAAGGTTTTCTTCTCATTCCATTTGCTATTTGACTTACAGTATTCTGTCTTCATTCAATCAGATTTCATTATCACATAAAAACATACCCATGGGCACCTTCCTCCTTGGTAACTTCTTGCGATACATAGCTTGACAATATGATTGCCTGCAGCTGTGGATGTCATCTATTTGGTTTTTCCAACAGAAAGAAAGCGACAGGGCAAATTCCAGCCCTTCAGACGTCTCTTTGGGAAAAAAACTAAGAGGGAGTCAAAGGGGGCCTTTGATGGAGCAGCACTAAAGACAAGTTTGTCCATCGGGGAAGTGTGCAATGGAGTTGTATCTGACGATGAAGCGTCTGATCACAATCTGAGGTAACCAGATTACTTTTTACCCACATTTCAGTGATAATGAAACTGAGTTCTCATGACATTTTATTACTACTGACAGAAGCTACGACCTCTGATTTAACCCCTGATAAATTCATATAAAAGGAGTTTTATTGCCAACTTTATCTGGATGAGAAAAGACAGATTGAATCCAAAGTCTGGATTCTTAACAAGTTTTTTTTTTTTTTTTTTTTCTGTAACAGAAAAAAAGAATTTATCACACTCATAAATTGTGATAACAAAATCTGTAGAGAAAAGCGGGGGGGGGGGGGTACTCTTCAGATAAAGCTTTTCTGGTTTTCCGGAACTGCTGCTGTAAATGAGGTCATTTATTCGTCTGTGTTGACTTACATGGTGAAGCTACATCCCCTACATGATAAATGGATGAATGACAATAACAGCACGGTGCTACACTAAAAGCACTTTCATTCTCTTGCAGGGAGTTGAATCCCATCGGATCTCGAGCTCTCTCGCACGACAGCGTCTTCATCCCGGAGGAGTCGGTGACTGGTCCCACTCTAGGTCACAGCATGTCCCAGGAAAACGTCTCCGATAAAGTTAGGAATCTGCAGGTGGGCTTTGTAATGTGTATTCTATTGCTGACAAGCTGTCTTCTGTCGTTATATATGACATGCAACCTTCTTGTGTTCATACAGAAGCAGATAGCACAAGGTATAAAGTTTGGCCAGAGGCCTCCTTCTCTGAGGAAAAGTGAAGGAGATGAGGGCAGTTCAGACGAAGAAGAGGTTCCCAGTAGTCCCCTGAAGGTTTTGGCCCAGGTTGAAGCTGAACCGGCAAGCGTAGACCCAAAGGTAACAACTTATTTTCTATTTCTGAAAACAGTTTGGTTCAGTTTGTAATGAGGAACTGTCTTGATTTTTCACATTTAAATTCTCTTTAATGATTTCAAAAGTTGGACAAGGCCTCTATTAGGTCTGGAGGTGGCTGATAACTGTGAGTTAGTGTTATTTGGATTGAAAATTACATGTGAAATCTACGGTACATATGTAATCTTACTACACCTCTTTATCCGCTCCTAATCTCTACTTGAAGACTAAACTGAGGCGTGTTGACGACACGATACATAACGGGGTGGCAGCCGTGTGGAGCTAAGCTAAGGGCGGTACTTTAATTATGTTTAGACATCAAGACATTAGGTTGAGGAAGAGATCATGGTTATGGGCAAGAGTAGTACAGTATGTTAATTCATAATTATAATAAATAAAGTGTAAATATAAAAGCACATACAGGGAGGGGTCCGGCTGGTTGGACGGAATGCCTTCCCAAAGGAGAGCAGGGTTCAATTCCTGTAAATAACCAAAGTCTTCAAACTGAAATTATGATCTGACTGACTTGTCAGTGGTACAGTTCCACTTGCATTATGGGTATTGTAGGCACCAGATTTTGACAAAGAAGTGTCAGGATGAGCTACATGCTGTCATGTTCTGTGACAACAGCAGGTCCAGGAGGCTCAACAAGCCGAACCACACGCCACCCCAGTGAAGTCTCCCAGGTCCAAGCGAGCTCTTCCACCTTCAGGAACCATCGAGTCCATCAATCTGGATGCTGTTCCACAGTCTGTTCCTCGTTTAGACAACGCTGCTGCCAAGCATAAGCTGTCCGTCAAACCCAAAAATCAGAGGATTTCCCGAAAGCACCGCCGGTTTACACAGGTGAGGTAGACCTGAAACCTTCTTTGAGCTCCCTCACACGTAGTCGCAATACTTTGTCAGAGTGTCAAGCTAATTTTTCCACACTTTTACGTGATTAAGAAAATAAAAGTTTATTATTATGCTACATTCTCAGGACCTCCAAGGGGTATCTATTCCTGGTGTGGTGCAAGAGGACCTTGAGGCTGTAGGTTTCTCAGCAGATGACCAGTGCGGAGCGTCTGCTGAAGAATCCTTAGAAAGCTTCAAGAAACAGAAACTCCATCAGGAAGAACAGAAGACAAGGAGGACCTGGGAAATGGAAGAACAGAGGCTCAAGCAGGAGGAAGAGGAGAGGAGAAGAGCGACAGAGGAGTTGAAGCTGCGTGAACTTGAGGAGAAGAGCTTTAAACAGCAGCAAGAACAAGAGCAAAGGCTAAGAATGGAGGCCGATAGGAGGAGGAGGGAAGAAGATGAGAAAAGGATCAGAGAGGAAGAAGAACGGAGGCAACGAGAGGAAGACGAACGCAGACAGCGAGAGGCGGAGGAGAGGAGGATGCAAGAGGAGACAGAGCGACGGCTGGAGGAGGAAAGGAAACGACTCGAAGAGCAAAGGAGGAAAGAGCAGGAGAGAAGAAAGCGAGAGGAGGAGGAAGAGGAGGCCAGGAGGCAGGAGGAGCTTGAAGCTGCAAAGAAGAGGAAGCTAAGAGAGGAAGAAGAGGAAAGAAAGAAAAAGGAGGAAGCAGAGAAGCTGCGTTTTCAGGACATTGAAGAAAAGAAAAAAATGGAAGCAGAGAAGAGGATGAGACAGGAGGAAGAGGAGCAGAGGAGGTTGTCATTAGAGGATGCTGATGACTGCTCAGACCCGCAGAAGAGGAAGAGGAGGGCTGAGGAGCTGCGCTGGAGGGAGATGGAGGAGAGGCAGAGGCCGTTTTCTTTTAAAGTTTCCTCTGGAGAAAAGCAGATTTTGTTTCAGAAAGTTAACCTGACGCCTGTCACGCCAGCCTCCAGCCACCAGAGCGGTGCTGTGGTCGAACAAAGGGAGAACGCTACGTCTTCCTCTTCTGATGGACTAGACTCCCCCAATCTGCTAGCGTCTCCATATGTACCCCACACCGCCATCTTAGTGACAGGTGCCCAGCTCTGTGGGACCGCTGTCAACCTCGACCAGATCAGAGACACCGCCTGCAAGTCTCTGCTGGGTTTGGGGGAGGATAAAAAGGCCCCGGAAAAACCTTTGACCAAAAGTAAAGCTTCACCAGACCGCAAGTCTGGAAAGACCAAGTCCCTGAATGAGAGTTCGGTCTCTTCGGACCAGTCTGGTGCAGCCATCCTGGCAGAGTGGGCCAGCATCAGGTCAAAAATATTCAAAGGAGTTGAGGAGGGTAAATACGATGAGTACCCAGACGCAAGCAGGAACCAGCCTCAGCCCGGTATCGATGAGCCGCCGGCGTTCTGTCACACGAACCTCAGGAAGACCGTGTCTGCTAGTGCCAAGTTCTCCATCACACCTGCGAAAAAGAAGTTTGGAGATTCAAACAGGAACTCTGAGGTGTTTGGTACAGATGGTAAAGAAGCAGAAGTTGAAGCTACTTATTCTGATACCCCCACTGCAGCTTCCCCAGCCTCAACCAATAAATTTCCAACCAGGTCGAGTAAAACTGTCCGCATTGTTGAAAGAGGATCAGAGGAGTGTATGTTTGCCAAAGACCTCCCGTCTTTCCTGGTTCCCAGTCATGGAGACAAATCTGAGTGCCCAGACTTGAGGAGCAGGGCTCAAAGTGAGATGGAGGTGTCTGGAAGTAGAGAGGAGGAAGAGGATGAAGGCCAAGATGGAGAAGACAAGCCCTCACCTTTTGGGATAAAGCTAAGACGGACCAACTACTCTCTCCGCTTTCACAGTGAACAATCCACTGAGAAAAGAAAGAAACGATACAGTGCTGGGGACAGTTTTGATGGTATTCCTTCACCTCTTACTCCTATTGAGCCAGACTCTGACACTTCCTCTGTCTTTTCTGACAAATCAACACCTCCATCACCTCAGAAAGAAGGTGCAGTCAGCAAATACTTACATGCATCTGCTTCCCCTGCTGTTCCTCGCTTGAAAGAGATCAAGTCTACCACCTCCATTCCTCACAGCGAAGGTGAGAAAACACCTTCAAAACAGCTGCTCTATCATAGACAAAACACATCTAAACTAACTGGATCAGTCCTCACACCGCCTCCATCACCACTACCTAAAGTGAGTCATGGCCCTCCGAGCGATGCCCTGATTCACAGGACAGGGTCTGCAGAGTCATCCAAGCAGCAGCAGACGAACAGGATTGAGGAGTCTTCATCAGTGGCTCAACAGAACAGCCAAAGCCAAGTGGAAGAGGAGCCGAAAGAGAAGAGATCCTTCTTCCCCTCCATTAACATCCCTTGGAGAGAGAAGGCTGACAGAAAGACAGAGCTCATCAGAAAAGGTCAGTCTTATTTAGGCATAAAAAAAAAAAACCTCCATGGGATAATTTGTGTGTACTCATGTCGCTCAAGTGAGTCAAGTGTCATGTCTATCGACAAATACTGAATAAACAATAACTGGAATTAAATAAAAGACATATTTTTTAAAATTTGCTAGACAGATAGATAGATAAATGTGCTAGATAGATAAATAAATTTAAATAGATAAATAAATTTGATAAATAAATAAATAGATAAATATTTAAAATAAATAGATAAATAGATAAAATAAAATAAATAGATAAATAGATAAACTAAAATAAATAGATAAATAGATACAAATAGATAAATAGATAGATAGATAAATAGATAAAAAATGGATTTAAAAAAATAGAAAAATAAATAGATAAAAAATAGATAGATAAAATTTGATAAATAAATAGATAAATAGATAAATAAATTTGCTAGATAGATAGATAGATAGATAGATAGATAGATAGTTTGCTAGATGGATATGTACAATTTCCTCCAGGATTAATAAAATATCTATCTATCTATCTAGTCCAAACATAATTACAGTGCAATACAGCTTACAGTTAGAATATAGTGTATCTGTTAAATAGTAATAGCCATACCTGTTTTAGAGGAGCTGAAAGCAGGATTTTGTTGTCAGAGCCAAGCTAGCCAGTATTTATCAGAAGATAAAATTCATTTTGATCTTTTTGTCTGGCACTTGGCAAATACAAAATGTTCCCAAATTTTGAGAATTTCCCTAAATCTGTCCAGAGCACCAAGCCTCAGTACAGTTCTTGGAACCAGCTAAAATTCATTTGTAACTGAAAGTTTTCATGTGCTGAAGGTTAGCAGATTTTTAACTTGAGTGTTTGCTGTAATAGCTATGGAAATGCTGTCAATTTATTTAGGTAATATTAGTAAAAACATTGCATTTTGTGAAAACAAAATAACATCAGTCTTGCCGTTATACCAACATGCATGTATTGTCCTGCAGAGAAGCCTTCACTGCAGAGCAGACACTCACTGGACAGTTCCAGGGTCCAGGAGAAGGAGGCTGGGCCCTTATGGATCACGCTTGCCCTGCAGAAGCAGAAGGGCTTCAGGGAGCAGCAGCAGAATCGAGAGGAGCGCCGTAACCAAAGAGAGGCCAAACTGGCTGAAAAACAAGCTCGAGATAGAGACAGTGTATGTGCAGAAAAAACTCCTTCTTTATTTGTATTTCTTTTGATATATTTTGCTGTTTGCCTCTGGTCCAACAATTGTATTTCTCCTCTGCAGGTTACATTGGTCAGCCCTACAGACAGCAAAGGAAGTGGAGGCGTCAGTACTTCCTCCAAACCTAAAACACCAGACGAGCCGAAGCGCCCGGAAAGCCTCCTGGGACGCTTTGAGCGCAGAGAACACCTGAAAAAAGCCAACACTCTACCCAGCTCTGTCACTGGTAAGAAGATGTGTGCTGAGGACGAAAGTCTAAAAATGATAAAGCCATGCATTATTGAAATTATTTTTCAATTTGGTGTTAATTAATAATAATTTTAAATGTGACAAATGTGTGGCTGTACAACTTTTCAGTTGTCTTGTAGCCGTTTAATTGTTGTCTTATATGAATTAATACAAAAATAATCATTCACTGTTCTGATAATTGCTTCATTTTATTTGACCAAAAGTACCAAATATGATCTGGTTTGAGATGTGTAAAGATTTTCTACGTTTTAACAAATCTAGTTTCAATCAATGCTTCTTATAAAATACACCTAGAAAATTCTGAAAGGACTACATGTGAAACAGAAATTGTACCTGATTTGCTCTTTCAGTTGAGATTGCAGACTCGACACCGTCTCCTCCCGCTGTCAAGGACACGTCAAAGCGCTTCCCATCCAGTGACTCTGCACAGGTGTCCACTGAGCCAGCCTGGCTCGCCTTGGCCAAGAGGAAGGCCAAAGCGTGGAGTGACTGTCCTCAGATCATCAAATAACACCCAGCCTGCAGTGAGACTGCACACTGCCCACAGACTCAAGACGCACTTTTGAGAGTCACCTCCCAAAAGCCCTCCATGGCCTAGTAAACCTACACGCTGGCTCCTACTACTATCATATTAAAGTGCGCTTCACATTCAGATATTCCAATAATGTTGCATATATGTACATGATTGTTACACGCATGCATAGTGAATACAAACACAGTTATATGTCCCAAAAAAAAAAAAAAAAACAACCCACACACACAAAGAATAACGACATTACAGTCTGGGACATCCCAGCAGCCAACCGCAACCATGGCTGGACACTGTAATAGCCAAATCTAACTTTTTTTTATTTATTTTGTAGCCCACTGTGTCACCATGGTTGTAAATAGAACACAAAGCTGTTGTTCAACACAATAAAAATGAAACTCTTTATGTATTAGAGGCGACGGTCTGACATGTGACAGTGTTTTATCGACTGAAGGTAACTGTATAGTGTTTTAAGGGCTACCAGTAACAATAACCACACCTTTGAATCTGTTCATGGGCGGATAATGGAAGTTTTACAGGCATCTTCTCTGCCCTCACTCACATTGTTTATGTAAAAGCAGTTCCTTTCTCTGTGTTGAAATGACACCACATCTCCTCTCTGAGACTTGTTTGCCACGTACAAAAGAACAAAAAACTTTTTTTTTTTTTTACACCTTCTCTTAGCATAGCTATTCTCACTGTGTCCGTGACGACTGTGATGGCCGACAGAGACTCTCTTACATTTCTGAAATCAGAAAGTAAACAGAACCGCTGCCGATGTACCTAAACACAACATTAAAGTGTTAATGGGCATGTTGTCATCACGGCGGTGCAGTTCGGACAAACACAACACCTGCTTTACTGTAACATACTCTTTTTGTAGCTGTCCTCCCGTAATACACTTGTGTTTATAGGCTGATGCCATCACTTCCTTATAAATGTGATGTGCTCTTACATTATAATGTAAGCATTTTCCTGTATGGGAAGCAAACCCTCCAGTATTCTTACTTACGTTTCTACCACTAACTTAATGAATCTGTATGTCTGTCAGTATGTAATGTATGGAAGTGGAAGGCATTACTTCAGAAAAAGTCAGTCATTTTGGTTCTAATGTTGGTCGTGCACAATATTGTCGTGTACGCGGTGTTATATGTAACAAAAAAATGTTTGATATTATTTGCACTTTTTTTGTCCCACTTAGAGACATTCGTGAGCAAATTCCTTAAGAGGTACACAATGTTCTGAATAATGTAAATTAAATGATGATGTAAGAATGGAAAGACTCATTATTTCCCTCAACACTGATTAGGTTTTATTTCCCAAAGCTCCACTCTGACATGAGTTGCAACTCGAAATATTATCCTCATCGACAGTTAGCTTTAAACAATAGACAGAGTCATTACGACACCCAACCACCAGCGACCGCCCCCACACCACAGGGGACGAGAACAGCTCCCCAGGGAGAGTGAATGACGACAGCATTTGCCCATCATGTCCATCCAGGATCCACAGCGTCCCATCTGTGGAGGCCACGGCAACCAGCATCCCGCTCCTGCCTGCAGCAGCACCGTCAAACACACACGGACTTGAGTACACCTTTCCTGTGGTCCGGAAAGTCCAAACTAAACAACCGTCGGCACAGTTCACACAGTAGAGGCAGCCGTCGTGTGATCCGCACAAAACCCTCCGCTGGTCTGATGTGATGCATGGAGAGGAGAAGATGGCTCCTTTGGTTAAAAACTGCCAAACCTGCAGACAGACATGCGTTGTGTTCGTCATTGTCACAGGATTTTAAACTGGCTTTTGTTCAGTTTGATGAATTTGATTTGACTAATGTCCAGATTACAGTTACTGATGGAAGCAGCAGGTAGATTTTATTACTACAACCCCACAGAAATACCACAGGAGCATAATGATTGTTTTCTTGTGCATAATGATTTCCTCAGTCTGATTTGAAAGTAAATTCTACCAACAAGGCAAAACAAAGACCGTGTGAGCACTTCACTGCATGGGTTCAGTTTGTGTTCGGTCACGTAGGATTTGTTCATAACACCAAACCGGAGCGTTCGCTATCTCTGCTGCTTCCCTGCTTCTCACCAGTTTCCCTGCGTTGGTGAAGCAGCAGATGTTTCCGTCCACTGAGCCAATCAGCACATGAGCAGAGGTGACGTTTGGAGATGAGAAAAACGGGACGTCTCTAGAATACGACCAGACGATGTCTCCACTGTCCTGGGATGGGAACAAATGCTCATGAGGCAGCAGAGTGTACCACGGGAATCCTCTTTGAACAAATCAACATTTAATACATTTGGGGTGTTTTCCTTACTCACAGCGTCTAGACAGAGTAGGTGTCCTCCCAGTGAAGCCACATAAAGCTGTCGGAGTGAGCTTTGGAGGTATGGGGAGGAAAACACAGCTCCACCCCCACAGTGACGCCGCCAGACGCACTGCTCAACCTGGAAACATTGTTCACATACACCTCAGTTTCTCTCTGGTGACCATGACTGCACACAAAGGTTTTGAAAACACACCAGTCTGTGTTTTAAAAGGTGCTGGTTTAGTTTGTGTCCAAAGAAAATAACTCAGATTTTATTATTTAGTTATTTTGAATGATAATCTTTATCAGTAAGAAAAACATCACAATAAACCAACGCACGTGTTCATGCAGTGACTTACTCAACCAACCAGTAAGGGTAATTTATCATGCCTCGGATGATTTCTTTTTAAAGTTACACAAGAATGGCCTGTTATTAGGGGGCTGTTGTTTTGTGCCAGTTGTAACATGTTGTTCCTGGTACATCTGCCACAAACATAACACGGCTCCACCTCCAGCATGGCCACAGCATGATCCCAATCATGGGTTGGTGGGTTAGTTTGACAAAAGGGTGGAAATTGGGAATTTAATTTAAAAAAAAAAAAAAAAAGGTATTGTGGGTATTTTTCTAAAATAATGTATTTAGGCTCAAAACTATTTTAAAATGGTGAAAGGTTTTTTCAGTTAAAGGCAAAATAATGAACGGTTTGTAAATCGTCCAAATCGTTTAAACAGTAGAAACTATTTAAGTCTCAAGTGCACATGGACAACATCAATATGTCAAGAAGGTTAAGTTCAATGAAAGATGAACAGACAGTATTATGGGTGTTTTTAGGCAGGCATAAGCCAGGCAGGCCTCCACTGGTATATTAACTTTGAGATTAGGGGAATATTGTCGTTGCCTGACTCAAATTACACTGAAATAGTGAAGAATCTGGATGCATCTGAGTCATCGTTGTGTTTGTGTCTCTCATTGTAGTAAAACACACTCACCTGTGGGTCCAGGGCGTAAACATGGCCGTCATGTGAGCCCACCATCACCAGCCCCGTGAGGGGATCCACAGCAGGACAGCTCTTCACAGCGTCTCCCGTTTCAAACGTCCACCGGGTCTTTCCAGAGGCGGCACACAGGAAGTACACCCACCCATCATAGCAACCTGAGGAAATCTGATTTTAAATCCCATAGCCAATAACTATCAGACATTCTCACACATCCTTCTCAGAGCTGATAATGACCTACGATGACCAGCCTCCCGCAGTGAGACACCGCAGCCGAAGCTTCGATTCTGTCACCGAGAACTCGCTCCCACAAGAGGCTCCCCGTGGTTAGGTCTAACGCTTGGATCCTGTGAGAGTGGGAGCCAATGAACACTGTAGTTTTACTGTCATGTGACCTCTGATCTGTTGGCTCCTGCACCAGAAGCACTGGGGAAGCATCCACACATCTGCCTGTGTCTGAGGACCAGCTCTGTTTGAGAGACAGATCACCTCCACCTGTGTCACCAGAACTTTCTCCTCCAAGTGCTTTGGTACGAAAGTTTGAGATTATCTCGAGATTTTTCATTTTCACTTCTGACATCTGTCCTGCTCGACTTATAACTTTAAAAGCACGCTCCTCCTCCTCCTCTGCTGCTGCTGCTGCTGCTGTGGATCGTCTCTTTGCCGCCACCGGAGGAGAAGCATTAGCGTGGCGTTTCTTTACCTCCGGCAGGGATGAAGGACTGTTCTCGAGTGGCAGCGTCAGTGCTGCTCCTGCAACATGGTGGAATATGTCGGAGAAGCTTCCATTAAATATGACCTCCAAAAGCTCTGGTGAGGTCGATCCTACAGCGGTGACGATGTCTTCACAGAGGTGCAGCGCCTTCAGAGAATCTCCTCCACTCAAAAAGAAGTTGGAATCAGGGTCAACAATCACATCCTCAGGAAGACCTAAAGTTTCCTGTGGATTGGTAGTTCAGAAGATTCATTCAAACATCTTACGCCAAGGAGTCTTTCAAAGTAGATATTATGAGAAAGGTAGTGAAGATACCTGCCATAAGGACTGAAGCATTTCCTTTAGTTTGGTGACGTCTCCTGGTGAAGAACCGGACAGTAAACATCGTCTCTGACTTTCATATATCTTCATAAGAGCATCCATGTCTGTTTTCCCTGTAATCAATCCAGTAGTAGAATAAATTAAACTGAATTAACGCCTCTCCTTCCGGTCGTGACTGTGTGTCTTGATGCTCACCATGGGGGGTCACGCACAAGTCCGGGACTACCAACAGCGTGTCAGGAACACTGTAAGATGGCAGCTGCAGAGACAGCTGGCTCCGGAGGAGTTTGCTCAGGTCTCTGTCTGTTCCGCTCATCCCGTTCACAGAAGGGGAGAGGTCTTCCTGATGCTCACTCGTGATTGGTTGTTCCACATGCTTCCGTGTAGACGTGAGGGGAGACGCTGGTCTCTGGTCGTCACACGCGGAGACCACAACAAAGGCGAGCAGTCGGAGACCTCCATAGAGACCCACGGCACACGCCTCCACCATGGGGAGACTCAATATGAGCTGGAGGGGTGAAGATACAACATTCACACTTCAGCACCTCCTGAAAATGGATAAATGGATGGATAGATGGATGGATGGATGGATGGATGGATGGACGGACGGACGGACGGATGGATGGATCTCTCAGGACAGGATCCAATCACACACAGTGGAGGAACAATAAATATTCTACATGACTGCTTTTGATTTATCTTGATTATTAATATTATTAATAATTGTTTTGGTGACAAATGCTTTTATGCTGAAGATTCAACTGGGAATTTAATGAACGCTTCTTTGACCCTTAATGACACTAAATGTCATTGAAGTTTATTGACAAACCTGTAAGGATATTTAGTGAACAGACAAACGTGACACATCTTCTGTCATTGATGGATGTCATGAAACAACGACATTTGTCAAAATACGGTAGATTAATAAAACAATTTTACTTGCTGCAAGCTGTCCAGGATCACCCGCTTTCCATTTAATTTAATTTGATTTAATTTTTAATTTAATTTTTAATTTAATTTTTATTCTAATTTAATTTTTAATTTAATTTAATTTTTTTTATTTAATTTTAATTAAATTAAAATTAAATTAATAAAACAATTTTACTTGCTGCAAGCTGTCCAGGTTCACCCGCTTTCCATGGCGTTTAATCAGACGGTCTTTCCTTCCAAGGAAGCATAGCTGTGTGTCTGTAACCTTCACCCAGTCTCCAGTTGCTCTCATTTTCCAGGGAATAAAAGTGTCCTCGTCATCCAGCAGACACACTCTGTCCTCTCCACCTGCACCAAGGAGCATTGGGATTATTATTGGGATTTGTGTGGCTTTTGTTCACTGCATTAATGAGGAGTCAAGAACATATTTCTCACCTATGAACACCTGTCCTTCACCCTCTGTGATGATACAGCCATGTTCATCTCTCACTTCCACCACCGTGTCCATCAGAGGAGCCCCGAGAGGCACAAAGGACACCGAGCTGTAAGGCATGTAATTAAATACAGTTATAATGTCGGCAGCTCATTTAAAATGCAGGCTGAATCACTTCACACAGGCTATACTCACGGGTCGCCAGACTGCAAAACAAACTCTGGTATTTTATAAATGCAGGCCCAGCAGGACACTTCAGTAATCCCATAGATATTGTAAATGTGGGTTTTGTTGTCCTTGTCCCTCCAGCTACTCAGCAAAGATGGTGAGGGGCAGGCTTCTCCACCCAGAGCCAACACTCGCAGCGAGGAGCCCGATGACAACACTTCCTCTTTTAGGATGTGGCGCCCAAACTGGACAAGAAGTGCTGGCGTAACCTGTGGAAACAAGATAATACGACATTACAGATGTCAAAACATTCTCCATCAGAAGAAGCTTAAGACACGTGCCTGCAGGATCGTCGTCTTGTGAGCCTTAAAAAGGATGTGAACCAGCTGGCTGGGTTTTTTCTTGATCACAGCTGGGATAATGAGGAGCTGCGCCCCGGACGATAAAGCCAGGAACATATCCACCACAGAGGGGTCAAAGGTTAAAGGTGAGGCGAGGAAAACCACGTCATCTGCTCTCATCTCAAACAAAGATCTGAGTAAAGAGGTGACAGGTTTTTGATGTAATTCTTAATATACAAAAACGCACAGATACACACACACACACACACACACAGAATGATGTAAACACACCTTAGGTGAAGTATATTAGGGAGTATACATTTGTGTGGAACCTTCACAATCTTTGGAAGACCAGTTGTTCCAGATGTGTGAAGCACATATGCCAAGTCTCTGTGTCCAGCTTCATTCAATGCTACAGACGCACCGAGGTGAACAGCGCCACCTGCTGTCACTGCTTCGGTTTCCTCTGATTCTACTTGATGCTCAGCAACTGCAGGCGGCATGATTTGTACCAGGGTCAGTTTGAACTTGGGTAACGTGACAAAAACCTCCACAGATACGTGTTTGATGACAGCGGTCTGGAATCTCTTAACAGATGGGGGAAATAAAAGCGATGTAAATATTAAATACTAATCTTACAAACACTACAGATCATATATTTTATTGTATTTTTTTAAATCTGAACATGAATTTGACCATTTCCCTTTTTTTTCTGGCACATATCTCACTAACTATATATTCTATCTTTACCAAAGCACACGACTTAACTATCTGTGCTGTTTAAGATTTGGATTTTTCAACAATTGTTGCAATTTAATTCGAATGAAGGTTGATAATTTTCTTAACATATCTGCAAAAACATCACTTACTACTCTAGGCTCACCAAATCTTAGGCAAAATACAAGTTGGTCAGTTGGGTCTACTGTAATGTTCCAATATCGGATGTTTTCATGTAACTTGTGCCAGGACTTGATATTTCAGCCCATTGTAAATGAAGAGTACATCTGAATCTGCCTGGATTCAATACTCATTTTAAATCTTTTTTCTATTTGTGTCTATTGACAACTTTCTTGGCATGTAATACATGCAAATGTAAAGGCCAGTTAGGATTATCTCAGTTTGAATTTTTGATGATTTTCCTTTTCAGATGTGATCACCAATTTGAATATTTGAAGGTAAATTCATTTCCCAGGGCCTAAACTAATTGTAGTTTTGTGCAATGCAATGTCAGTCAAATATAGTGCAGAATGCAGTATTTCCACGTTTATTACTTATTGATGGTGTAGTGTTTATTTGAACAACCTGCAACATGTCTGTCCTCACAGCACAGTACTTGAGGCCACACCGGTTCATCACTCTGGCAGAGAGGAGTCCTGGAGTTTCTGGGTCCAGTGGGACATATGCAGCACAGGACTGCAGGATTCTAGCACAGACCACAGAACCATCCCATTCATATTAATGAACAGTCAATGCATCGTTACTTGATAGAATATTAACATTTAAATCTTTTAGGTGCCACGCTCATAAACTCGTCAGACGGTCTTTTTTTTTCCTGTCCCTTCGTGATTGAGTAACAACAACACACTCACCCCAGAATCCACACAGGGATGAATAAGTCATCACAACAATAGAGCCCAATTACTCCGTTAGTATGAGAACAGTTCCTTCTTAAAATGTGAGAAAGTTCGCCGGCCAGTTCAACCAGATCTCGATAGAGTAGAGACACAGGTGTTCCCGACGTGGACCCGCAGTCATAGGTAACAGCAGTCCTGTCAGGGTGCTCGGAGGCAGCGGCGGCTACGAGCTCCTGCAGCGTTCGAGCAGCCATAGCGACGAGTCGTTAAAACACCATCCTAGCTCTTTTAGGGCGTTGATTCTGGGCAGTCATTCACAATAACCTGCAAATCACTTTTCACTTCATTGGCTGTTTCATTCAAATGAAGAAATGTTACTCGTTTGCACCCAGAAAAACAGCGGAAGTGTAAGGAATACAGGCTTGTGTTGACTTTGACGCACGAAGATGACGTATGTAAGGAACGACATCCCAGTAAAGGGTAGTTCAAGTCTTGTGAACGCGTTCGTCAATTTTCCAGAATTATCACTTACTAAAACCAGTGTAACAACAATTAATAAA
This sequence comes from Antennarius maculatus, assembly GCA_013358685.1. Taxonomy (NCBI): domain Eukaryota; kingdom Metazoa; phylum Chordata; class Actinopteri; order Lophiiformes; family Antennariidae; genus Antennarius; species Antennarius maculatus. Next base: position 4,896,174 of record CM023610.1, on the reverse strand, counting down.
GAGAAAGTACAATGTTCATGAGAACGATTATTTAGCAATTGTATAGACTGATTTGACTGAAAACAGAAGACAAAAATACGTGGGGTTCATTTATTCGAATACTGTCGACTTCGTGATGTTGCAAATGCTGACATGGTACCCTTTATCCTGTATATAACTGGAATTAATTATTTTTATATTTATTGAAACAAAAAAAATCAAATATTACTATGCGTTTTAAGATGTTTTATTTCAATAATATTGGCTAAATGTGGGAAACCTGAATGTCCGATAACACCCAAAAGCACCATGAACACTGCCCAATCAACCATCTCCAAGTTGTGGCGAAGGGATTTTGAACTTAGAGCGCCGTTTTTTGTAGCTCAAATACCCTCTACTGTCACTGTCAGCATAAAGAAAACGTATTTTTTGCAACATGGACATGCGCTTAAATAATGATATGCATAAAAACGTCTTGAAGTACAAACGCTCAATAGATCGAATCATAGACAAGGTTTGTACTTGTGGCAGTGGGTGTTGGTAATGCAACAATTAGCATGAAATGTGGTAGCTAACGTTAGCTTGCTCTCATAAACGTTGACATGTAAAATTCACATTTTCTTACTCATGTATTTCTTCAACAGTATTCAAGGCTGCAGTATCAAGACGGCGGCAGAGAGGTGGACTTCAACAATACAAACATCCGATGTAAGTTAACAGTAGATGTTAGAGTGACTAACTTTGCTTCGGGCCAATTTAAGGGTCTGTATGTTAGCAGTAGCTAACAGCCGTACAGTAACTGTTCACGTTTTACATGCTGTTCTAGTTTTACGGCAAATGAGTCAATAGACGGATTCAATGCAATCTTTTGTTTATTCAGTGAGTTAAATATATGTAAAAGTTCATTTTCTGTGTTTTATATTCTAGCCATCAACATAACAAGAGAATATGTATTTGACAGGTTTTTTTTTTATGCTGAACATTCTAATTGTACATCTTTGACTGAATCGTTAATCAGAAAATTTGTGTAACAAAGTCGTGCATTCAAACGTACAACATTATCATTATTATATACTTTTCCATTTTCCATTCAGTCTAACATGTCAGTGTTTGTCATGTGAGCGCGGTAATTTTTCTGTCTTTTCTGACTTGGACTCTTTACATGTTGAAGTAATTCAGAAGTACATGAAGCGGTCAGAAACAGTCCTGAGCAGCTTGGAATCACAGGTTTGGATCACTGTTATACAACAGTAATATCATAATAATACAATTCTGTTACCACATAGAATGTAGAACACAGTGGCACTCCTCTGTTAACTCAGATTTGAATTAACTGTACTATATATAAAATGTATGTAATCCTCAGAGCCTGACAGATTCGAGAGATGACTCACTGGGAGGTTAGTAACCTAAAACCTAATGAGAAATTTATAAAGATTTTTAAAGATTACATATTTACAAAATTGGCTCCTGTTTTATTTCACCACAGCCCATGATATTACAAGAGAATCTCAGGTATGTGTACTGCGGTTGTTTCAACAGCTCGGTCTTAATAATGTATAAATCAGAACCCTAATCATTGTGGTATATTTTCAACAGTTGGACATTACACATCAGGATGTTGGAACCCACGACACTGGTGTTTCTTCTGTTTCCTCGACACAGTGTACTGTGGAGGATCATGGTAAGAGCAAGTCAGCAATAGAAAAAGTTTTTAAATGCATCATTCAGATTCCCATGAACAGAATGCGTCTCTTCTCCCATTTGTGCTCTACAGGTGTGACTAGAAGTGACGTAACTCAGCTGACCATGAGCTCATTTGATGAAAGTCAGAAAAGCTTTTCTAGCACAGAATTCCAACCTGAAGACCACGATGAGGAACTGGAAATGTCTCTTAGAAGTCATGGCAAATCCTTCGTGGAGCTCTATCCCAGCATGATTAATCGAATAGGGAGGGCCTGGCATCGACAGCATGTCACTGAGGCCGCTGACTCCGTGGTGCGGAGGTACCGCCGATGGCGACAGCAACCGAATAGAACTTATCTCAACGATACCTTCATTGTCACAGCGAGACACAGCAATCCCAAAAAGATTACCAGCAAGACACCGATTAAAGAGATGATAAGCAGCCCTGTGAAAATCCAGGTGATGGGAACTGATGCTATCCATCGGTCTCCATTGCAGATGCTGGTCAGTCCACAGTCAAAGCAGCAGTCACCTAGTAGGGTGAGAGGTGAGCACAACCCACCTGTCCTCGTCATTGATCTCTCCGATTGTTCTGAGACATCTCAACCTAAACCCATCTCACTGGATGAGACGTTCAATATGTCCCAACTGGACCAGTCCTCCTATATTGTCAGTCCTCCACGACCATTATATCCCACTGCAAAAACATCCTTGGGCCTGTCTGTCAGACATAAAAGGTTTTCTTTCGGTGCACACTCGCCGCAGACTGATAGGAGCGCCATGTATCCAATACACACCACTGCTGCTGCAGAGAGAGCAAACATCAACTGCTCCCCACTCAGGCCCAGTCCCTTAAAAGCAAGAATGGCCAGCAGCCTCAGTAGATCACCTCGTTCTTTTCACAGAAGCCCTAAAGCACAACCAGAAGATCTCTTTTCCACAGAAGCTACACGGCCCAGATCAATGTCCACTTCTCTCTCCTCCCCTCCACCAAAGCCGTCTGTGCCACGGAGCATGCTTTATGAGAAAGATTCCCATCATTCCTTCCAGTCACAGCCATCTTCCCCTCTGTCAACCAAAGCAGCAGGTCATCGTAGGCTCCGTCGGCACCTATCCTTTGACTCGTCGTTGCCATTCATCCGTAACTCTGACTCCCCAAAGGAGCTTGATGAGGACTTCATAAAACTTTACCACAAGTTTGTGTGCCAGAACAAATCCCCTTTTTTCAGGGGGCTTCCGTGCCGGTATTGTCTCAGAAGCTCTGAAGCCACCAGAGGCCACTCTTCTTCAGCTCTGGCTGCCCTCGCCTTGTCACCCCACCGCTCTCTTTTGAGAAAACGCCACAGAGAGCTAAGCTTGAGCAGTCACCCAAAGTCCAAACGTTACAGGGACGACTACCCTGAATCCTCTCCCGAATTTAAACGCCTTGGTATGGAGATGCGAAGGCACCGTCTCTCTCAATCTGAATGTGAGCATTATTGCTTCTCCAGAAGCCCAAGTAAACGCAGCATGTTTCAGGGATTCATCATCCAGCAGGGCTCTGCTCAGGAGAGTCATCAGGACAGCTGAATGAGTCAAGGTCATAACACGTCTGTACTTCAGCCATTTCTTTAAAACTGTATTGTCTGTTTTTATGCTTTTAGTAAAATTGTGCTGAAATGTTCCAAGTAATATTCTCTGTTAAGTCACAATTGGATGTATCCCTTGCTGTTTCCAATCTTTACTTTTTCTTTATGGACTCAAACATTCCTGTTCTCCAAATCACGTCCTGCACATCCCAACAAAAATAGAACATAGCGATGGAGGGAAAACCAACCTCACATCAGATGTGTGAAAGGAATATGTAAGCAGCTTGAGGTCTTACACAACCAACAGATGACACCTCAATATTGACTTCAGTCAACTTAACTGAATTGTTTTGAAAACCTAAACTCAAAAAGTTGTCTTCGTTTCCTTCTTGAAGTTTTGGGATATTTTTGTATCTTTTAATACCACCTTAGAAAAATGTTTACCACTTTGCTTTGGTGTACCGTCAATGTTAGTATAGTGTTCTTAAACTTGTTCATTATAATAAATTGTATTAATGTGAAACATGTAAAGCATTTCCAATGTTATTACTCTTTTATTGTTTACGTTAAGAAAACAATATACAACAGACTCAGAACAATTAATTTTAAAGATCAGTCAACTTTAGAAATACTAAGACAATTTCACTCTGGTCACTAGTGCATTTCTGCAATGGCAGACGTAATGGTCTACGATGTAATGGTCTTAATAATATATGAAAAATGTTTCATACTGATGTGATACTCCAAAAAATACAAAAAACAAAATGAGTGGTGCATCTTTGATCACTCAGTAACATCAAGATGAAGTAAACTGTAGCAAGGAAAACATACCTCTACTCAGCAAAGTAACATTACTAACATAACTGAAGAGACCAGAGGACAGCAGCCCTCTCTGAATCAATCACATGATGTGGTTGTAGTTAATACATCTGTGTCCTAGATTTCAGCCAGGACACGCCAAACCACTTCTTCAGTCTGCAAGAAACTTCTCATCCACAAGTAACGGTCTGCAAAGTTGAAAGTAAATCCACAGTGCTGTTGTATCTGAGGTTATGGTCAATGCAACAGTTACCACTCGAGCTCCACTGGATATTTCCCAGTCAGGCAAGCAGTGCAGTGGCCTACACCATTGCTGGATTTATTGGAGCTGATCTTGCCTTTTAAGGAGGCGATTCCCTCCTGGACCGCTGAAACCAGGCCTTCCACAGTCAGATACTGAACACTGTCAGCGCCTATGACAGGGTTAAAAGTTTAGTGACATGGATCAAACTAAGAAGGAGAGGATGACACACTGAAGACTGAGTTGAGGTTAACATATCAATACTTACCAATGTATCCAGCAATGTCCTGAAACTCTGGCTTGTTGGCAATTAGCTCCTCCTTTGTTGGAATATTGATCCCCATGTAGCAAGGATACCTGATTGGTGGTGAGGCAACTCTGATGTGGACCTGTCCAGAAGATACATGTCAGTAGTTCTAAAAGTCCTCCTGATTGACGGGACTTAATGACCCTGATGACTCTTCTCTACAATGCCTGTCGTCTGTTATAAGGTGAAACCCATATCCATCCTTCTTTTTAATACACTGGCAGGGACACGAATAAAAACGATTTTTTTCTCTGCTTTAAAGACCTTATATTTTTAAACCCTGGGGACCATTATTCAAACATCTATATAAAGTAATTACAATATGTGACATCCTCAGCTAACAAACCTCAGTTGCTCCAGCTTCTTTCAGCAGTTTTATAATAGGGGAGATGGTGTTTCCTCTGACAATGGAGTCATCAATTAGCACCACTCGTTTCCCAGCAAAATTGTCTGTCAAAGCTCCAAACTTCTTGGCCACTCCCAGCTGCCTCAAGCGGGTGTTTGGTTGAATAAATGTTCTCCCAACGTAGCGGTTTTTACACAGAACCTCAATATATGGTAACCCAGACTGAGAGGAGGAAAAGAGGAGACAGTGGTTCATCAAAAGGTGATTATATAATAGTATTTTTTATATTTAACAGTGGACTAACCTGCTGAGCATAGCCCAGTGCAGCAGGAGTTGCAGATTCTGGCACAGTGCTGACCACATCAGCATCCGTTGGAGCTTCAATGGCTAACTGCTGTCCACAGCGCTGCCTGACAGTGTAGACCATCTGCCCTGCAAAAAAGTAGTATGCAGTACTGAACATACATGTGTCCACTTGAATGTCTTGTATTGTGTTCTATGTTAAAACCAGTTAAAAGAACAGAGTGACATGAGGGATGATCTATTGTTAATGTTCTAACCTTCAAAAATTGAGTCTGGTCTGGCAAAGTAAACATATTCAAATATACAGAAAGCAGGTGGGTCTCCCTCAGGGCGAGGGACAACACTCAGAGATTTGACTCCATGTCTAGATATTTGGACTATCTCTCCTGGCAAGACCTCTCTGTAATACCTGGGAGAAGGAAGGACATGGAAATGGTCATTAACCAAAACACTTTCTTCAGTGACTTAATGACTTAGCATCAATGGTAAAAACTGACTTGGCACCGATGGACTGGAAGCTGCAGGACTCTGATGACACCACCCACCCCTCGATGTCCTCTTCCCCAGCACCTAGAGAAAATAGGCACCTCATTCACAACACAACCTCTTATAAAAATATCTGGTACGAGGTAGAAGGTCATCTTCATCAGTAATTATATTATATTATATTGTGAACAAATGTGTTGAGAATACCTGACTTGTGCAGTTTAGAGATAGGAACAAGCTGTCCAATACAGAGGGGCCGATTCCCATAAGGGTCGCGCACTGCATAGATAACATCTTTGAACATCACCAACAGTGAATACGATGTGGGGGTCTCAGTCATCAGATTTTTAATTCTACAATAAAAAACAAAACAATTCAAATAGTGCTGGGGAGGGGGGGACTTATCATTTTGCTTATTGAGTCTAAACAATGACCTGGCAACCCAGTCTGGAGTGTCCAGTTCCTCCATCGGTGGAGTCAGTGCCAGAAGCTGGGTGATGAGCTCACTGTCTGAGCTGGTGGAGAGGCCGACACCATGGCGCATTACCTGCACAGCAAATTTAAAAACATCCACTCAATTTATGCACAGCATATAAAAGTGTATCCATAATCTTAAATAATTAGAGACTGTAAAACACCCATACAATATACATCAGATTCTGTGGATAGTTACGGTGCTTTCCTTACTTTTTTCCTCAGAGCATCAGCGTTAACCAGCTCCCCATTGTGTGCCACAGCAATCTTGCCATGCAGGGTATCAACAACAAAGGGCTGGCAGTTCTGCAGCTCTGAGATTCCCGTGGTTGAATAGCGGGTGTGACAAATACCGAGATTAGCAAAGCGCAGCTTCTGCATAGCTTCAGGTGGGAAAGCAGCACTTACTAATCCCATTCCCTAAATTACAAAATAAAAACGGCAAGAGGAATCAATGAATCTGTGAAATGATTAAAGAAAAGTAGACAGTAACATGGAGTTATGTATTATAATAGGAACATACAAATCAGTCTACCTGTGTGTGACTGTTAGGATGGTGAATTACATTTAAACTGTATTAACGAAAACCAGCTCAAATGATTTCTGATGAAGTACATGTTTGATTTAAGTTACCTTGTGGGTTGTGTAGGTGGGGGGAGAAGCTCCATTACATGTGACAATCCCAGCACTTTCCTGTCCCCTAAGTGCAAACAAGCACATATTAATTAAAGATGAAAGAAAACACTGTAGAGGGAAGTGCAATTCATAATGAACACTGTCAGTGTCTTCTCTGAAGATTTCACATGAAGGGACTTGCCCAATTCCTAAAGCTTGAAATAAACCTTGAGGCAAAATTAACTGGTTTGTTTCTGTTGAAACAACAAAAAATGTCTGCTCGGCTGTGAAACCGCCATAACAGACTCGTCTTCCTGCCGTTTCAGTCCATTTACCAAGCTGCTTCTCAGATTACAGCTAGTCCCGCCTCCTCAGCACACAGCTTAAGCCAGTGGTAAGGCCGCTTTGCTGCATGGAGGCGTTGCTTTCAGGCTTAACCGCCTGGTTGCCTAGGGAACTGGGCAGCAGAGACAGACAGACTGGGGAAAAGAAAGCGTTTCCAGGTCAGCTTAAACATGGAGAGAGGAGCAGAGAGACAAAGGGGAGGTGAAAAGGAGGTGGTAGAGGAAAAAGGCTTGGTTGAAAGGCAGTGGGGGGAGGCAGAAGTGCTGGCTCTCGTGTCAGTGTGGGACGAGGTGTTATCTCAGCACGCAGTCGAGAGCAGAGCTACATATGATTTGATCTCAGAGCGTCTGAGGAGGCTCAGTGTTGTGCGCAGCTGGTGGGAGTGTCAGGCCAAGTGCAGGAGCCTGGGACTTCAGAGCAGGAAGCATGACGCAGCAGCAGGCTCTTCAGCAAGCTACAGGCCAGGAGGAGTGGATGGAAGGCCAGTGGAGGGCTGGGAGGAAGAGGTGGACGATGTGGGTAGTCAAAGAGGAGTCTACCCTTCCTCAGTCACTATCCCAATGCAGGAAGGTAAATTTAGTAGGTTTGAGCCCAACCGTAGCACAGATGGCAACAAACATTTTGATTAACTCACTGATTAGAGGATAATGTCAGTCAACCTAGTAGTACTGTAGTATACTTTTGCCTGCTTTCAACATTTTAACATGATCTGAAGTCAGATTACAACATGATACAAGATTCATTTTGTTTTTAAACTAGAGTCAAAGATAACACGGCTATGCGTTTGTGTACAGGTATCAGGAGCCAAATCCATCGCTCTCTTTCTTACACTCCAAGCATGGCTGAAGAGGGGGGGTCGCCACTGGACAGATGACGAGGTGCGAGCACTGCTGAGCGTCTGGGCTGACCGGCGCATTAGAGAGCGCTTGAAGTGCACACTACGCAACAAATCCATCTTCCAAGAAATGGCTCGCCAAATGCAAAGAAGCTTTGGGGTGGTCCGCAACTGGAAGCAATGTCGGACAAAATACAAGAACTTGAAGTATGACTACAAGACGGCTAAAAGTGCACACACTGCTGGAGGCAGTAGCACCGGCGGTCCAGGAAAGTACATGAAGTTCTTTGATGAGGTGGAGGCCATCCTGATGGACCAGGGACTGGACAACGGTAGCATGGATGTAAAGAAGAGGGTGCACGATGGAGAAACGGGAGCAGGGAGGCTAGAAACACCAGCACAGACAGCCTCAGAAAGTGAAGTTGTGATTGAAATTGACGATGGTACGTGTTCAGAATGTGGTGCATTTTGTAGTTTTGTGTTCAAGCTAAAAGTGTGATCCATTTCCAGATGACAACAGTGATGATTATGAGATGGATGGGGACATGGAAGTAAAATGGAGAAAGTCAGGTATGCCTCATCAACAATCAGTGAACTTGACAGTTTAAATATTATATTATACAGGTATATACTTCCCTGACCATTTTTCTTCACTCCAGATGCCCATCTAACACTCACAGACCCATCCAACTCGGAACAGTTTAATGTGGTCATGGTGTCGGACACGGGTCGAAACTGGAGCGACCAGGAAGTGAAAGCACTGGTCCAAGTCTGGTCTGATGATCGTATAAGCAAACAGCTGGAGAGCTCAACAAGAAAGAGAGACATCTTTGTCCAGATCTCTGAGAGATTAATGCAGCAAGGCATTGAACGGGACTGGAAACAATGCCACACCAAGTACAAAAACCTCAAGTACCTTTACCGCTCCCTCCACAGAGGAAAGACCGATGAAGCTGACCCAAGACGAGTTATGAGATTCTATGATGAGGTGGATGCCATCATGAATCGCACAACTAATGGCTCACAACATGATGCAGGAGCTGCAGATAACCAAGGCAGACTTGAAATGTTAGAGGACGGTGAGAAGAATGGAGATATGAGTTTTCCAAGGACAACAACATCAGGAGCACTGGAGGAAAGATCTCCAAGTTCTGGTTCTGTTTCGTCTATATGCCCCGATGCTCCACCAAACAACGAAGAACTGAAGCTGCATACGGCTGAGGAGTTTCACTTGAATCAGCAGCACACATTAATGAGTGAGCGCAAATCTCATTATGCATTCATGTCTTAAGGAGTTTGATCAAAAGAATTTACACATTGTTTTTTACTTTAAAGCACAAATTATGAAATCCTTAGCACAAACTAAACATCAAAACCTCTGGGTTTCTAAATTAATCCGAGTTGGTGATGCAACTCAAAAAAGGATTTATTTCCAGAAGTCACAAATCTGCTTCTGGAAGATTTGTGACTTCTGGAAATTGATTTCACATGCTAAATAAAGTTTAGCATGTGAAATCAATTTAAAAAATGGACCGATTGACAGATTAACTTTTAACGTCTGAATGTCTGTCGTTTTGCAGACTCTTCTGACAAAGACACTGCCCACCCTGCAAACAGAGGAAAGAAGAGGAAAGCTGTGAATCAAGGTCTGAAATGACCTCCATCTGTAATCACTCACGGTGTCACATGAATTGACTGAATCCTTTGCAATTTCTGACTCAGTCCCATGATTTTTCTTGTTGTATGATAATTAAATAATGGATAAAGCCACGATTGTAATTGCTACCAAAGACATCACGATGCAGTCCTATGCCAAGCAAAGAGACAAAGAAGATTTAAAATACATTGTTTTTAAAGAATAGTAAAAATAATATTTTTTGTTCTTTTTCAGATGCTGCAATTCAGACATCAACGAAAAAAACAAAGAATGGTTTGACCTTTGATGATAAGGACAAATCCCTGTGCAAAGAAGAGCAGGATCCCATCCAAATAATAAGGATCAATTCAGTTCGTTCAATGGCCTCCGATGATCCATCCCCAGAAAGCGAGGTAATAACAGTTCACTGATCTCTTGTGACAAATATTACAAAAGCCTACACAACCAAAACAACCTGAATTATTTTTTAACAGCATGTGATGTCCTTATAGAGTTTGTACCTCTACCTTTAGAGGTTAATCTGTGTGCCATCGTCTAAAGCTGGAAACAACCCGTTGATAAAAACAACTATTATATTGATTGTCACAAATGTGACAAATGTAGGTTTTGCCACATATGATGATAAATTAAGTATCTTTAGGTTCCTGATTCTTGAATCTTGAAAAATTTAAAAATGACCATGATCTGACCTGGATGAATGTGAACTCACACAAACAGCACTTCAGGTTTCTAATTATTGTTCTAATTAAATAAGCAATATGAATATTACATCTAGGGAAATTACAACGGGTCGTGTATCGAGATGACTAATTAAGAAATAACAAGAATCAATGCAGTCACAGGCTACAACATCCCGCGACACCCCTGAATTCAAAATTTTACCCTGACCGCCTTGCATAGGTCAAAGATCAAAGATAGCGCTTTTCGTATATATCAAAGCACTGGCTTTGATCTATGGTCTTACTCACACTGGCCTTCTCCCTCGTCTCTCTATCTTACCCAGTTCCTGAGTGGACAAAAGTTGAAATTTGACCTTGACTTAGTTTTCTCAAGGTCAAGGTGATCATTTCGTTTCCATCCCCTTTGCCGCCCGAGTAATGTGCTTTTTGTTTCATCTTTCTATCTGCAACGGTTGTGAAGATATTTGGTGGACGAACTAACGAACGGATGGATGGATGAACACTCAAAACACTGACAATTACAACACATCACCGCTTTGAAGCGGGATGTAATCAGAGGATTAATCATTCCAAAATCACCTGCATCTCTAGCTCTTGTTACAATCATTTGTAGACCCCTGTGTCTCAATATTAATATTCATTATAATAAATTTGGGGAAACTCTGACACAAAGTTCTTCAATCTAGAAAATGGATCCATTTAAAAAGGTTTTTGCACCACAGCCCCCCCCCCCCCCCCCCAGATGATTCAGATGTGTTTACAGGACGTTTGTTAGAATAAAACATCCAGTAGAAGTAAACGACCACTTGAGGATCAGGGACCCCACTCTGAAAACTTCTTCATAGCACTTCTAATCGCCGTTATCTTATTTATTTGCTCATTTATTAAGTGTGTCTGTCGGAGTAACGTTCCAGGTCACACCGCGTCCTCTGCGTGGAGTCACGCGTCTGACGACTCGCTTCACGTTAAATGAAACTCATGCACACACAATGCGACTGATGCAGGAGCCGTTGTCTTCACGAATGCGTTTCTTTAACGCGGTTGTCCTTTAGTAAGCAGACTCGGGGACTGAACTAGAGATATGCGAGTTCTACTTTTGAACTTACAGGAAACTTACTGGGTTTCATTTGGGGTCAATCCGGGGACGTAGCTAGAAAATGTCGTGTAACCTGACTTTTATCTCTATCTGTTCACACAAGTACACTGATAAAGTTCGTGATAGAGCTCGTGAGCGAGCACGCGCACATACTTGTGTGATACTTTACCTGTGCTGTAACGCCACGAGCCCCAGAGTTAGAATCTGCGCCACTTCCAGTTGCGTGGGCCATTCTCCAGCGGCCACACAGCCGAACACTCCGCACTCCTCCCCAATGCCGGACTCCTCAAACTCCATCCCCGTCAGTGCCGGTCAGTCAGTCTCGCGCCTGGTTTCTGGAGCAATCCGCGCGTGCGAGTTTGAAGGCGTTCTGACAGTAACGGACGAGCGCGCGCCTCAACCGAACGTGTTTCTTTAAATTGAACGCGAACTTTGCTGACACCGTTTTAAACTGTCAAAAATGACAAAAAAAAATTAAAAAAAGGTGGGCAGTTTTAACAAAAAAAGCCACGCGCCACCGTTACCATATGTCAACATGTGAGTTTAACAACTAAAAGGATGCAAATTCATGAGACACGTGGTTGTCCGCGTGGAGGACAACCACTGATCAGGATGATGTCAAACGACCAGGCCAAAAGACCTCCTTTTTCTCCCCGTGATGACAACTTTGTAAATTAACATTCCTGTCAAAAGTCTCACGAACAAAGTCCGTTTGAAACCGTCCTGAAAATATTTGGCGTTGACTGGGTCTTCCCGGTCACGTGGTAGCGTGTCGGGCGTCGTGATTGGTTGAGTGAAGGAGCTGATTGGCTATTAGACCTCTTCCGTCCTCTGCTGCCCGCACGCCTCCGGAGCCTCTTCACGAAGTTGGACGTCAGTTCAGCGTGTTCTGTTTCATTTTCCAGGATCGCGGATCTTCGCAGAATTCCACCATGGCTTCCATCGCAGGTACATTATGCATCTAAATTCACATTTAGTAGTATAAATTAAATATACGACTGCAAATTCAGGAGTTTTTTTTCTTCTTTGAATGTTGGCGTGTTTCAGAGTTGAAGACGGGCAAGATGCTGAACGAGGGGAAGACGAAGCAGATTTTTGAAATCGTGGACCAGCCCGGACTGGTTCTGGTCCAGTCCAAAGACCAGATCACTGCTGGGAATGCTGCGAGGAAAGACCAGATGGAGGGGAAGGCTGCCATTGCGAACAAAACCACAAGCTGCGTGTTCCAGCTCCTCCAGGAATCCGGTGCGCACTCATTGTTCCACAGAAGTCCGATCCGTTCAGTTCACACTGACACCACATGTTTGAATACCGACCCGGAAGACACTTTCCCTCATGTTCACGTGTTGCTGTTATTGTGTTAACAAATGAACACAACCAAGCAAGTTGCAACAGTGTAAAATCATGATTTTAGCTGCACCTGTAGTTTGGTTCATTGTTTGTTTATCTCAAAAATAGTTTTAACTGTTATACAAACATGCTAATTTTGTCAGTCAAAAAAAAAAAAATAAAAAAAAAAGTCATTTATTTTAAATCCATCAAAGATCAAATAGTGTGTTCACGTTTTGGGTGCTTGAACTGTTCATTCATTCATTCATCATCTACTGCTTCATACATTTTTTTTCTAAATACTTTGTTAACCTGAACTGATCTGTATTGATCAAGTCATGCAGGAACATATTGTGTCATGGGCTTGATGTTTGCACGTTTGTAATTGTGTCAAGAAGCCCAGCTTGACCTTTACTTAACATTTAATTGAGTAACTTTGTCCTGCACGCCCCTCACGAGTGTGGCCTCAGCCGAGCTGCGTTCATGACCGTCTTGTGACTTTAAATTTAAATTCATGTAATTGAGCAGAATGTGACCGATCACACACACACACACAGACACACACACACACACACACACACACACACACACACACACACACCCCTCACTGGACACGCATTTTATCTTAATGCATCTTTATGCATCATAACTTAATATGGAAGTTTAAATCTTTCTGTATCCAACGGAACACAGAATGAATTGTGTTGTAGAGTTCCGTTTGTTGCTCTCTGTTCATACATTGATCAAAAGCTTTTTGCTATGAAGCCTTATAGTCTGACTGATTGAGACCTCCCTGTTCCTCCAGGAGTTAAGACGGCCTTTGTTAAGCAGCACTCTGACACGGCCTTCATTGCAGCCCAGTGTGAGATGATTCCCATTGAGTGGGTATGTCGGAGGGTGGCAACTGGATCCTTCCTTAAGAGGAATCCAGGAGTCAAGGAGGGCTACCGCTTCGCCCCCCTGAAGATGGAGATGTTCTTCAAAGTGAGTCACCACCACCTCATTGTCTTCCCTCTCGCGTGCTGTAACTTGTCTCAAAGTGATCTAAAGTGATGTGACGTCAAGCTTTATGTGATTGTTGCTTTTGAATGTAGGACGATGCCAACAACGATCCCCAGTGGTCCGAGGAGCAGCTGCTGGCGACTAAATTCACTCTGGCTGGGCTCACCATCGGTCAGTGTGAGGTGGACATCATGAATCGCAGTACCGTGGCCATCTTTGAGATTCTAGAGCGGGCCTGGGCCACTCAGAACTGCACACTGGTTGATATGAAGGTATCAGTGCGGCTTCAGGTGGTATATCCTCGTGTGAACCCTCTACTTTATGCAGCTGACTCCGTTTGTCTTTCTTGCTTCTAGATCGAGTTTGGTGTCAATGTGAAGACACAAGAGATTGTCCTCGCTGATGTGATCGATAACGATTCGTGGAGGCTGTGGCCAGCTGGTGATCGAAGCCAGCAGAAAGATAAGCAGGTCAGGAAGCGATCTGGTCTTTCTGTTTTTCTGCTGGCTCATTTTTAAGAAATAAAAATTATAATACTGATCTTGAATTGTCAGGTGTACCGAGACCTTAAGGAAGTCACCCCTGAAGCAATGCAGATGGTGAAGAGGAATTTTGAGTGGGTCTCTGAAAGGGTCAAGGTACAACCTTTTTCCAAATTTGCACTTTATCAGATCAGTTTATGTTTGGTTTTAATCTGGATTTTGGAACACGGTTAATAATGAACTAGTTGTCTGAGCTTCGTTCTGGTGCGACCAATCCCTGAGGGGAAGCTATGTTGTGTCTGTAGCTGCTGCTGGAGACTCAGGCCACAGGCAGGGTGGTGGTGTTGATGGGCTCCACCTCTGACATGGCTCACTGTGAAAAAATCAAGAAGGCATGTGTCTCTTATGGAATCCCCTGCATCCTAAGAGTCACCTCGGCACACAAAGGTCCGGATGAGACTCTTCGCATCAAAGGAGAATATGAAGGTGTGGATTTATGTATTTTTTTAAAATGAGATAAATTGTTGTCAATGTGAGATTTTTTTTATCAAGTCACACCTTTTGGTGGTTTCCCTCAGGCGATGCCGTCCCGACTGTATTTGTGGCGGTGGCCGGCAGAAGCAACGGCCTCGGACCGGTGATGTCTGGAAACACGGCGTATCCCGTCATCAACTGCCCACCGCTCACTCCAGACTGGGGAGCACAAGATGTCTGGTCATCACTCCGTTTGCCAAGTGGTAGGTGGAGCACTTCCTCCATTAACGTTTTATTTTGTTTGTGACATGGGAGTTCGTTAATGGTAGTGACCGAGCCTTCCTCTTGTTTTCCTCCTTCTGAAGGTCTTGGCTGCTCCACAATCCTCTCTCCTGAGGCCACAGCTCAGTTCGCTGCACAGATCTTTGGGCTGAACAATCACCTGGTGTGGTGCAGACTGAGGGCCTCCATGCTCAACACATGGGTATCTCTAAAAGTGGCTGACAAGAAGTTACAGGCCTGCAGCCTCTGAACTGGCTAAAGACCCCTTTTGGAGCATAGTTTGTTCTTTTTAGGGCTCCACTACCTGCAGCTGTCCTGTCTTTTTTTTTTTTTCCCCTGAAACCCCATTAACAACTTCACAAACTTAATTCATTCCATTTCCTAAGAAAGCGTTTAGCTTCTGTGGTTGTTTGATCCCATAATACACCTTGTTCATTGGAGACATGTAGTGGTAGAAGACACAGTTAACTGATAACATTTTAATAGCTGAATCCCGTTTATATGAGCTATTTCTGTTCCTTCTTTCCACCCTGGTTAGTTTTCAAGCCTTGATTGGTCAGAACATAAATCAACATTTAGAATGGTTTCTGTGGAAAAAAAAGATTTGTCTAACACCACTTTTGAAAACCAATAAACTTACAGTAAAGTCGATCATCTGACCTGGTTGTTGATTCATTCACTTTTTGGTAGACTTGGAGGATGGAAGATAAAATGTGAGGCGAGGAATTTTCCTTAAACGTTTAGTGGAACACAGAGTTAATTGTGCAATCAAACACTGCTGAACGCTGATCCCCCCCCCCCACACACACACAAACCACCAGACAGATTGAGATAAATCTTGGTAGAAAGGTCGCTAATCTAGAGCGGGAGCACCGATCAAAATCTCCTGTGGGCCCAGATAAAGGGACACATCCATAAATGTTTTTCCCTTTAACATAAGGGTATGATTTTTTTTTCAGTATTCATTTCTATTATGCATACATGACCATTTTGTGAGATTAATAAAGTTTTGATTAGGGATAGAATTAATCATTAAATTCATTAAAGGAGACCGTAAAGCTTTGTGTACATACATTTCTTCTGCTGACACCCCCTCTAGTTTTTCTGTAACTTGAATGGTATACCTAGTCCTACTGAGAAACTACAACAGAGATTCAGCAGACAATTACAGCTCCTTTCACTGAAATTAAACACTTCACAACACCATCTGGCTGCAGTTAGCTCGCATGCTAATGATGTCTACTCCTATTTCAAGCACTCCGTCTCTAAGGTTTACAGCATGAGTCTGACTCCCAGTCTTTCTCTTCTCAATTCTGGGACAGGTGCTCTTCCTCTGAGAGAACTGGTTGCTTAGTATAAGTGTTAGCACCTTGTGAATTGGGATTTCATGAATGCTGTCATTTTACATTTTGCCATTTCAGTCAGTTCTACTTCTGCTCAAATGGGACTTCAGCACAGCCAGCAGAGGGAGCCTGTGTCCCATTGATGCCAATCTGAAATCTTAATAACCTTTCAATCTGTTCCAGCAGTTTGCAGCCAAGGGACTGAGTCAGAATATCATGCCACCATATTTTGTTTGTTCTATTATAGTGCAGATTTCCCTTCGCTAACAATTGATGGGTATAATGACCCGTGATGTGCTAAATCTTTGTTCATGTGTGGGAGGGAGTGGGAGGATGGAAGTGCAGAGGGTAGTGAGTGATACAGATGAGTGCAGAGAGTCTGACGTCTGATAAAAATCCTTTGCATTTTAATTTAGATTTGAATTTTTATTTCAAACTAAAATTTAGCAATCCGGGACTCCGCCTTTCCATCTCGACATCCATATGTGGCTTAAAAATAAAGGTCTGGTCACAGAGCTGAAATGGACATAATGTGTATGTCCCAGGGATTCAGGTCTCCTTGACAACCGTAACATAGCAACAGTCACTCTATTTACAATATTCTCGCATCCCATTCTCTTTTCCCATGCTGGGCTCTAAGTCCAGTTTTATCTCTTTAATTCTCTTCTATCCATGCTGGCATTTCACTGTTTTACTGCCTAGTGTCCCCATGGATACCACAAATAGCCACTAAATAAACAACATGAATCATCAGCAAAGTGTAACCCACTAATGAGCTCTGAATGTGTGTGGTCATGACTTTATCGCGGGCTTGAACAGTTGTTGTGTGCGATTAGACATTTCCTCTTTGTTGTAATGAACAGAATGTGGCAAAGTAGTCGTTAAAAAACATACAGTCATTTCCTCAAGACCTCGAAAAAATTTTATTTATCTCTCTAAGCTATGACAGTAGCAGTTTTGTGTCACTATGATTTATTTACACATGTTGTACAACATTATTTTATATATCTCACTACTTCTGTTTATGTTATATGTTATACAAAATTTCTAAATCATCCTATGAATAAACATTAGAAATATTGCCATCATTCTCCCTGCTTTTTTCTTCCGGTTGTACATGATCATCACTGACATTGTCCTTCCATCAATCTGGCACCTTCACACCTCCTCTGTTCTTTATCTTACCCTCAATGTTGATATACTACATCCCTTCTGGCTATCTGGCCATTGAGGGCCCTGCAGTGCCACATCACAGGGCCCCCAGGTCATGGCACGATCGGGACTTCTGCCTCATGAACTTGCTTACATCTCGTTCTCGTGGATAGCGAGGCACCAGACTAGAAAGGAAACGTTTGGCGCGGGAGGTGATGCTCTCACGTTGACCCCCGCCGCTCATGTCCTCTGCACTGGTCCCGGGGGGCCAGGGGGACTGCCCTCTGGCTAGCCGGACGGCACACTCCAGGAGCTCTGGAGTACGGTGGTCCAGAGAGGCGGAGATCTCCAGATATAGACAGTTGTAGAGGGCGGCGCTGGACATGGCCTCTGATGGAAGAGAGGTAGAGGAGAGGGGACAGGATAAAGAAAGGTAGTTTTCATGCTTTATTTTTAATTTCCAATTGTTTCCATGTGAACTTGTGCTCATTCTGAAAGTGGGATTTGTCTCTAATGATGTTTTATGGGCACAACTAAAAAATAAGTTTATTTTTTTTTCATGAAACCTTAAGTATACATCTCTCATATACTGGAGAAGTTATATCTGGAATGGTTTTTCTGGACTGAATTTAATTTTGAGTTTTTCCTAAGATATGCCATAAACAGTGAGAAGCTAAAGATCCTAAGCATTCTGTGCTCATGTTGATACGCTCAGAATCCTAAAATTGATGAGTCTTGGGGGACCGATATGATCAGGTGCCCCCTCAGACCAGGACATAACAACAGCAAACATGCCTGAGGTGGAGATTTGTCTTACCTTGAGAGGTGACCTCACGCGTGCGAACGAGGTCGCTTTTGTTACCGACGAGGATGATGGGAGTCTGGGGCTGAGTCTCCCTCAGGAGGAGCCGGAGCTGAGCGGTGCGATGGAAACTCCGCCTGTCAGTCACCGAAAACACCAGGACACACACTTCACACAGCAAAGCCGACAGGTCCTGAAGGACACACAGACGGACACACTGCATGTTATAGATCTGTGGTTGCCATTTAACTATCATCTAAGCGAGAAGTTAAGGTTACATAGACTGATTGAATGACTTTCTAATTTGCCTGGTATGCAGGGAATTGGACGCTCCATCGAAAATCTGTGTCAGAGTGGGGAATCAGTACCATAAATAACAAAAATGGTAAATCGTCTTAAATTCTTATTATAGGACACACACATCACATCAAAAAAAGACATAAATGTGTCAAAAATGTGTGTGCTTAGTTTTTCACACATCCATCCAGCATCCAATACACTAATGCGGTTGGCACATCTGCCCCGTGGGCAGCGCTAGCTCGCTTGCTCTTTCACACATCCACACACAGATGCCTCTGAACTGCACTCAAGGGAAAAGAAGAAAAAAGTGTGCACCACAACCTGATAATGAGCTTTCCTCAGTTAAAGCAGATGCAGCAGTTTCATTGTCCTCTTTTTGCAGTTTCCCTGAGCTTGGCATCAGTTCTTGTTATACTGCTGTCAAACACAATAAACCAAGCAATATGTTCCAGATAGACAATATGAGCACATCTGAAATATGCTCCACATACTGATCATTTGTTTATCTGCTCCTCTTATTTTCTATGTTGTTTACTTTTTGGTGTTTTATCTGGGTCACTTGACAATATCTTTTCCCTACCATCTTCTTTCTAATGACACATGCTAGTTTTATTTTTATGTACCCAAGGTATACCTTTCCTTATGCCCATTGCATGCTGGGATACAACATTTTTTTTTAATTGGATGGATGGATGGATGTCAGTTTTCTAAGAAATATATCACGTTTTATTTTCTCGTATATATATATATATATATATATATATATATATATATATATATATATATATATATATACATACACACACACACACTGTATATATACCATATATATAGTGTGTGTATATATAGGTGTGTGTGTACTGTTTTATATATATATATATATATATATATATATATATATATATATATACTGTATGTGTACACACACACACACACACACACACACACACACACACACTATTATCAGCCTTTAAACACAGATCTTAAAAAATGCAATAAAATAAAGTTATGGGATAATTTAGTCAACACTAATGTATACCGTTCACAGACAATGTAGATTTTCAGTGCCTTATTAATGGAGTTAAATGATTGGGCTTCCTTCTGAGGACCACATGTGAGTGTACTGTAACCACAGGAGCAGCAGGCCGGTCTCAGTGGTCTAATGAGGGAGCAGTGTGGGAGCAGAGCGGTGTTGTTAGGCTCACCTGTCTCCAGTTGTCATAGATAACGATGGTGCTCTCCTCATCATCTACTACGACTGTACGCATATAACCCTCCCCTAAGGACAGGGAGAGGATGAGTAAGGTCTCAGATGGCTGATGGCTGCTGTGATTCATTTACCTGTTGTGCCTCTCCCCTGCATTACACTGCTCTTCATTAGTTTGTACCTTCAGAATCCACAGATGCAGTCCTGTCCACGTCTCCAGCCAGGGCCATGGCCAGCGAGGACTTTCCCACACCGTTCTGCCCAAGAAGAGCAATCCTTAAAGGCCCGTCGTGTCTTCCCTCCACAGCCACAGTCACAGTGTCCTCCAAGTTGGGGCTGAAGCTGATCGGTGAAGCAGAAGGTCCAGCTGCACCCGACGTCCAGTCGCAGTCATCGTGGACAGCTTCTTCTCGTCTCAGCTGGTGCTTAATCGGCAGTGGGGTGCTTCCCCTGCGAACAGTTGCAGTGCTGGACAGAGTCATGCTGTCACACTGGATGAGAAGGGAAAATAAAGGGGCACCTGTGTCATCTAACACTTAAAAGGATTAATATGTGTTAAATATCACTGATTTATGGCGATCTAACTGGCAGCAGAAACAAGCTGTGAATGAAAAGACTCGAACATTTCCAGTAAGTGCAACGTTGCAGTTTTAAAAACAAAAAATACATTCTCTAAATTAACAAGTAAACACATGGATATTCCAACACATAGCATATACTATACTACACGATTTGAGACTCAGTAATGGTCAGCATAGCTAGCCAGGTCCCTTGAACTAACCATTCAGCTGTAGGTAAAAATATTAATTCAATTAAAAGTTGTCATTCATTTGTTGTGTGTTAAGCTGACATCTAAGTTAAAGAATTCAAACACTTGGCTTTATATTTATAATAAGTGCACAGGAGGTTTTGATGAAAAAGAACACCACTGAACCTTGTCAGTTCGTATCTGAATCATCTGGTATAATGTTACTGATAACTGTGTTATAAATGCTCAAGAAGGAAAATGACTCTCCAGTTAGCCAGAAGTTGTCTTTAATAATTAAAAAATAAAGACGAGAGAGTGACTGGAGTGATGGACACCCCAGTGTGGACCACTAACACCTACCTGAAACGCGCACAGGCGCGCGTGCGCGCACACACACACATACACACACACACACACACACACACACACACACACACACACACACACACACACACACACACACACACACATCACCACTTTGCCCTGATCCTGATGCCTACCCCTCGTACCCCTACCCCTTGTCCTACCTTGGTCTCCTCGTTGTTGAGCCTCTCTTCGGGCACATCTGTCGGCATCTGCAAACTGAAGTCAATCGACCGGGAATGAGGACTCCAGAAAACACCACACACCGTCTCTCCCCCCTCCTCCTCCATGCCCACTGACGTTATCAACCCCACGCTCAAGTCACACCAGGTATGATCTCTCACCTGTCACGGGGTTCACGGCGACTACAGAGTAAGCACGGTCTCTCTCTCCCACCTCTCTCTCTCTCTCTCCTCCCTCCTCTCTCGCACTCCCCCTCTCTCTTTCTTTCTCTCCTCCCTCCTCTCTATCTCTCTCTGTCTGTGTTGCTCTCTCCCTCCCTCACTTTGCTGCCCCTCCTATCTCTGTCTACTATCACTACGTCTGCTCAGGTGGGGGCTGAGGTCCAGTTGTGCGCCAGTCAGCACCTTCACCCACCACCGTTCTCCAAACTCTGCCTGAACATGAATGATGTCGAGGCGTGAATCTCGCCCCCCCCCCCCCCCCCCCCGCCCCAGCGCAGCTCCAGCGCCTCCCCCACCTCACGGAGCCCAGCGGTAGATGTGTGACACGTAGTGCAGGCAGGTAGCACCAGGGATGCTCCTGAGTTTGGAGATGACGATAAGGAGACCCACCACTAGGGGGCACCATAAGACAAGGGTTCTCTCGATCTGGCTTTGCTACAGTACGTGTGAGTGACGTTTAGTCATTTTATTTGTTTATTTCGTTTTCGTGACAAACCCCACAACAACAATTAATGGTCATTTCTTCTTTTCTAAAAAAATAATAATTTTGTAATAATCAGATAAAATTATACACTAAAAATGCAAACTACTGAAATAAAATCAGTAAATTGAAAATAATTACAATCAGAAAATTTTAAAAAACATTAACTACACTACAGTACTACATGTACAATGACTCTTTGAAATGTCTTAAAGGCATATACTTTTTTATTTTTAATCGAGCAAGAGAGGAATAATTCTGTTTAATTTTGTATCTTTTTTCAATGTTTTGGGGGATGGGGGGATGGATTCCTCGTTTGTTTGTTTTTTGTTGTTGTAATACTATATTCCTATATTCTTATGTACACAATTTTCTTTTGCTTGAAGTTCTGTTGTGTGAAATTAATAAATGCTGTAATAAAAATGTCTTAAAAATACATGAATAAATAATTAAACAGTTTGTTTAAACTACATCCTAATACAATTAAAACAAGTAGTCCTCAAGATATGAACATCCAACTTGTGAACAATCACAGAGACAAACAATCACCCTTTGTGCCACAACCCACACCAGGCAGCGTAACATTGACTGCTGACAATTGAAGTCAGGTTGAAAGTTGGAGCCAGACTAAAGGCTTCCTATAAAACAAAACCATTCCAACCTGCCTGTTATTTCATTGAAAAAAAATTATTGATAGTGTTGGCTCCTTGTAGGAACTAAATGATGTAGATTCCCTTTTATTTATTCTAAAATCTGTGATTATTCATCTAATGGAGAAAAATAAGTGTTGGGGAACTTAAAAATTCACTGGTCGGTGCAACTTGATGCCATGAATAGTTAATCCAAGCCACATCCAGCACTGCTGCACATCTTGATTATGTCTTATGGAAACCTGGCGTCATCATGTGGAATAAATGGGTTTGAATCCCCCCCCCCCAGTAATTATTCTGTTCCTAACGACTCCAGCCAAAGTGGTGGAATTACAGCTTCACCAGAAAAAACCTTCTGCCTTAGCAAATTTTACACAAATGATTTCTTCTGTTCCAATGTAGCCACAAGAGGACTCAAGCCAGTGTCTTATTGTGCTGGTCCCAAGCCCGGATAAATACAAAGGGTTGCGGCAGGAAGGTCATCCAGCGTAAAACTTTTGTCAAATCAAACATGCGAAACAAACCTATGACTTCCATACCGGATCGATTGAGGCCCGAGTTTACAACGACCGCCATCGGAGTTGTTGACCTACAGGGTGCCGGTGGAAATTGGACTATTGTTGGTCAATAGAAGGAGAGGAGGAAAGTGTGTTTGTATAAAGAGAGAGAAGGGGAAAGCCAAGATAATTGGACTGAGAGTAGGGACGTTGAATGTTGGAATTATGACAGGAAAAGGTAGAGAGTTGATTGACATGATGCAGAGAAGGAAGGTAGACATACTGTGTGTCCAGGAGACCAGGTGGAAAGGTAACAAGGCTAGAAGTTTAGGAGTAGAGTTCAAGTTGTTCTATCATGGTGTAGATGGGAAGAGAAATGGAGTAGGAGTTATCTTGAAGGAGGAGTTTGTTAGGAATGTCCTGGAGGTAAAAGAGTGTCAGATAGAGTGATGAGTCTGAAGCTAGAAATCGAAAGTGTGATGTTCAATGTTGTTAGTGGGTATGCTCCACAGGTAGGATGTGAGCTGGAGAAATTCTGGCTGGACTTTGATGAAGTGATGCAGAACATACCTAGAACATACCTAGAGAGAGCTGTCATTTATGCAGACTTCAATGTACATGTTGGTGCAGGTAACAGAGGTGATGAGGAGGTGATGGGCAGGTTTGGTATCCAGGAGAGGAACGCAGAAGGACCGATGGTAGCTGACTTTGCAAAAAGGATGAAAATGGCTATCGTGAATACTTTCTTCCAGAAGAGGCAGGAACATAGGGTGACCTATAAGAACGGTGATAGGAGCACACAGGTAGACTACATCTTGTGTAGACGGTGTAATCCGAAGGAGATAAGTGACTGTAAAGTAGTGGTAGGTGAGAGTGTAGCCAAACAGCATACGATGGTGATGTGTAGGATGACTCTGGTGGTGAGGAAGATGAAGAGGGCAAAGGCAGAGCAGAAGACAAAATGGTGGAAGCTGAGAAAGCAAGAGTGTTGCATGACTTTTAGGAAGGAGTTAAGACAGGCTCTGGGTGGTCAGGAAGTGCTTCCAGATGACTGGACAACTACAGCTGATGTGATCAGGGAGACAGGTAGGAAAGTACTTGGTGTGTCATCTGGAAGGAGTGTAGATAAGGAGACTTGGTGGTGGAATGAGGAGGTACAGGAGTGTATACAGAGAAAGAGGTTGGCAAAGAAGAAGTGGGACACTGAGAGGACTGAGGAGAGGAGACAGGAGTACAGGGAGATGAAGAGTAAGGTGAAAGTAGAGGTAGCAAAGGCCAAACAAGGGGCTTATGATGACTTGTATGCTAGGTTAGATAGTAAGGAGGGAGAGACTGATCTATACAGGTTGGCAAGACAGAGAGAGAGAGAAGGCAAAACGGAGCTGCATTGTGTTTTTGTGATCTGGAGAAAGCTTATGACAGGGTGTCCAGAGAGGAACTGTGGTATTGTATGAGGAAGTCTGGAGTGGCAGAGAAGTATGTGAGAGTGGTGCTGGATATGTATGAAGACTGTAAGACAGTGGTGAGGTGTGCTGTAGGTGTGACAGAGGAGTTCAAGGTGGAGGTGGGACTGCATCAGGGATCAGCTCTGAGCCCCTTCTTGTTCGCTGTGGCTGACAGATGAGGTTAGACAGGAATCTCCATGGACTATGATGTTTGCAGATGACATTGTGATCTGCAGTGAGACCAGGGAACAGGTGGAGGAGAAGCTAGAGAGGTGGAGGTTTGTCCTGGAAAGGAGAGGAATGAAGGTTAGCCGCAGTAAGACAGAGTACACGTGTGTGAATGAGAGGTACCCAAGTGGTAGAGTGATGTTACAGGGAGAAGAGATCAAGAAGGTGGAGGATTTTAGTACTTAGGATCAACAGTCCAGAGCAATGGAGAGTGTGGAAAAGAGGTGAAGAAGCTTGTACAGGCAGGATGGAACAGGTGGAGAAAAGTGTCAGGTGTGATGTGTGATAGAAGAGTTTCAGCTAAAATGAAAGGAAAGCTGTACAAAACTGTGGTGAGACCAGCGATGTTGTTTGGTCTGGAGACAGTGTCACTGAGGAAAAGACTGGAGGCAGAGCTGGAGGTATAGTAGCAGAGATGAAGATGCTGAGGTTCTCTCTGGGAGTGACCAGGATGGATAGGATCAGGAATGAGTGCATCAGAGGGACAGCACATGTTAGAGGTTTTGGAGATAAAGTCAGAGAGGCTAGACTATGATGGTTTGGGCGTGTCCAGAGGAGAGATAGTGAATATATTGGTAGAAGGATGCTGAATTTTGAACTGCCAGGCAGGAGGCCTAGAGGAAGACCAAAAAGGAGGTTTATGGATGTAGTGAAAGAAGACATGAAGGTAGTTGGTATGAGACAAGAGGATGCAGAAGACAAGGTTAGATGGGGGCAATTGATTCGCTGTGGCGACCCCTGAAGGGAAAAGCCGAAAGGAAAAGATTTTTTCTGTTCCAAATATAACAAACTCAGTATAACAGAGGACTTCCATGCTAACTTTAGTCCCTCCCACATCAATTGTCTTGGTGATAGTAATATAGGGTCATTAGGAGCAACCAGTCTCAATTGCCATATATAAAAGAAGAATGTTTGCTCCATTTTATAGACCTCAATTGCAATATAAGGCAAATAACGCAAACGCCATCGTACTAAACTGTCTTGATTTGTCCGGCAAGACAACCTTTCATATCGCTTCCTCTGATGTTGCCATCAGATGTTATCACCACATCTATCACCACTGCCTTGTTCTGTTATTGTCCACTAACACTGGGTTGGTTAGGAAGCAGCTGTTTGTTTGTCTGGAAGCTGAAGTCCCACTGCATCTAGGTCCTGTAATTCTTGACCAACTTTAGTGGTATGTCCCGTTGGGATTTGGGTATTTCAAGTCGATACCAGATGCAGATTTTCATGTATATTATTCAAGCCACTTGGTTGTGCCTTTTGATGTACACTGGCCCAGCTAGCATCTTGAATCTCTCTCTCTCTCTCTCATTGAGTATCTATATACCAGTCCTTCTATCTCTCTCATCCTAAACAGTCGATGCAGAGGGGAACCCACCTTGAGTTTTTCATATAGTCAATGTTTCTACCTGTTAAAGGGCAGTTTAATCTCACCACGGTCACCAAATGTTTTCTCATGTGGGATTGCTGGCTCTCTGAAGAATGGAAGTGGTCTAGACCTCCTCCCATAGGAAAGTGCCTTGACATAACTTATGCTGTGACTCAGTACTATAAGCAACTAAATTGACTT